>JARHVA010000522.1:4157500-4537500 GCA_037957365.1 Torreya grandis | reverse complement strand
TGGGCAAACCATTGGTGCTTTGAAAGATTGTTATCCCTTTTTCCACATGTTATTTATATACTTATCTCCTAAAATTATTTACCCTAAGATTGTTCTTCTTTGTTGTACCCATTATAGGCATTTGTTACATTTTATCCTCCTTTTCCTCACCTAAATCCCATTTTTTCAGTTGATTGTGTTTAGTCAACTAGGTCAACCTTGTATAGTTTTAGGGTATATTTCACTTAAGAACTAGTTGACCTTTGGCCGACCTAGCTCATGACCTAGAAAATTATTATTCAAAACTATCTATGTCGACTAGGTCAACCCTATCATTTAGTATTTTTATAAGGGTTTAGGGTCAACTCCACCTATAAATACAAGTTCATTTCCATTATTTGATAAGCAGAAGTGAAATAAAAAATAAGAGCTATTATGCATCTACTTATTAAAAATTCTACTTGAGGAATAAATTTTAGGGCTCTATACTTTATTTGGAGGTACAGATATTGTATTGTAGATAATTATTTTAGATGCATTGATAGGTTGTATATCCCAAAGTTTATTTATCTTTATCATCCTTACATACCACAAGAACCTCTTGAAAATCACCTTGGCCAAGGGAAAGATTGAGGCTTGATGGGTTCATCTTTAAAGGTAAATATTCTTAACTTTATTTCTACTTTGTAAGAGTAGATAGATATGCATTTGTGTTTTTATTCCATGTATTAATATTCTATATACATTGACATTAGTATTGTATCCTATGCATGTTTAGTTTTATTATTTCTAACCCCCACTTTATGCCACAAACTTTTGTGAGCACTACATTAGATTTAATTTTCTTGTTATTAATTTAGGTGAAATATAAAAACTTAGGACCCGCTTAGGGTTATTACATGACTATGTTAGACTGAAGGCTTTGGAACCATCCTTAGCATAGTTTATTATGATAAATGATCCCCTAATTGGGTTTAGTGGATCTTCATATTGGTCATGCTCCCGCTTAAAAAATGTATTCCCAATTAGAAGTGTAGGTATGTTCTATCTTCTCTGAACAAGGATTGATTTATAGACATGTTATATTTTTTTATTGCATACAAATTTTATTTGTGAGTTACACTATAAGACCATGGATAAGACCTAGCCTTCCTCACAAATTACTAATTTTTCACATTACCATTTTTAATCATCCCATATTACTATATTTTCACATTAATTACACTTCATTAGTGTTCCCTTTGTGAGTTGTAGTGTAAGACCATGGATAGGACCTAGCCTTTCTCACAAAATTTTCCAATATCCAAGTCACAAAAAAAATTCGTGTGTCAAATATGAGATAAGATGTGATTGATTATGATTTAGATGTCATTATCATGCTTCTCGTCTTGATTTAGTATGTTTTATGATTACTTCATTAATCTTTCTTATTTTATCTTCTTATTTTTTGATTGCATATAGGAATCCAACCATTTTTATTAAGTTTTTCATACTTCCCAACTTGAATTAGTGTGACTAATTTAAAACCATTTTTGCCAATTTTTTTTATCTTTTATACTTCTCAATGTGATTTAGTATGATTTATTGACTTAATTGATTTGTTTTTATACCATTGTTTTTTTATGTGCTTTCCATTTTATTACATTATTTTCATACTTCCCAATATGATTTAGTGTGATTTTATTTGTTTTAATTTGGTATCAAATATTTTTCATGGTTTAAAAACAAAATTTTTTCCCTCTTGTTTACCATTATTTGGTTTCTTATATTTAGTCAATTATTTCTATTACACATTTCCCAACATGAAATAGTGTTTAGTACATTTATTTTTTATTAATTATACTTTGTTAAGAATTTTTCTCCTATTTATTTTTAACCATTCATGTGTAATACATAATAATATAAAATAAAACACACCACATATATTTCCTATAGCATACAAAACAAAAGCAAAATACATGTGCGAGAAATAAATATATATATGTAACCATAACCATAACCACAATACAAACACATAAGATCAACTTCCAACTATCAAAATAAGATATATATATATATATATATATATATATATATATATATATATCATACATTTTTGATACAAAGTACAAAAATACATCACTCTAACTTTACGGTTGGGCCCTATCATGTCTATCTCATGGCCTAACCACACTACCCATCGATGCCTCAGATAGTCCCTTATAAATAGTAAACTATAAAGAGGATGTTGAAGATCTCAAGCCTTTTACCTATCACTATAGGTTGGCCACCTAGTCCTGTACCTATCCTAGATAAATCATGGTAGCTAAATGCATGGCTCTATTATAAGCCAAGGATTACCATGACTCTACCTCTCCCACTCCTACCCCTAATGGTGGTTGTATCCTATCTTTGTGTACCTATAATCACCTTATGGCCTCTCTTATTAGTCTGAACCAACTCACCTGAGCTGGGGCAGATGGTATCATGGGATCATCTTATATGGTAGGGTCATATGGCATCAATGTTCCATCTAGGATATCATGGAGTGCTCTCTTCACCAAAGATCCCCATCTAGTCTCCTCTTCCTTCATAATATCTACAAACTTCAAAATAGATAAAAATTACATCATAGATATATCTCAAAATCTATCGATCTACTATCAAACAAATATTATACAACTATTATTTTACTTTCAAATATTAAACAAATTTCAACCATTTATTACCTTTCTTGATGTCACCAATCACTATCTCCTCATCTACTCAACCACTAAGCATGGTCTCTCCATTGACTCATCCTCCAAATAACTCATCTATGGTATGCCTCTTAATCAATACAAACCTTGGGGTCACCACCCATGCCCGTCTCAAGCCTTGCCTTAGTGGTGCCTCTATAGACTAGTTTTACCCAGGGCTAATTGATGGGTCATCTTGGATGACCACTCTCTATGTTCTCTCTCACCATTAGCATCTCCATCATTGGTATGATTGAGTTGGTCATCATTCCTCCTAATATGGTGTCATATTTGTTACTTGTGACACTCTTGCATCCACCTTCATCCCCTCTCTAGTTACCAACCATCATATTCAACCCATCCATGGTCTCTCATTCAATGGTCTAATATTTAGTCTCAAAATTGGTGGTAATTCTCCTCCTCTCCCCTTCAGCTCTCTGACATGTCTATCCTAAAATATGGGAACCACTATATGAGTCATCAAGTGAGGGATTTTGAACTATCCTAGTAAGCATGCCACTAAATAAGGATCTATCCACCATGGGTAGTGTCCTATGATTTACATTCATGCTAACTCTAGTGTTACCATCCTCTATCTCAGCCAAACTATCATAATATATGCATAATTATATCACATGATCTCTCCTCATGTGATCCTCTATAGTATTGGAACTTAGGACATGGACCATGCCACCTTATCCTATCTCCATCTCAATACCTGAGGTAATTGATCATTGACCACATGGGATAACCTAATTGGTCAATACATCAAGAACCTCTCATATATCCAAGCACTTAGTAATATCACTAACCCCATGGTATTTTACCCTCTAGACAACATCCCATCTATATCATGCATGAGCTAAACCTAGATAATAGAACCCAGGTCATATAGTGCCCCTACTCTAATATCAATAAGCACAAGGATATCACATATAGCAGTAACTTACCATCCAACTTGTGACACATTACTTATGCTATCATAAGTCTTATATTTACCTTATGGATATCTAAAATCTAGGATATATAAACATCAAATAAACTCACCCTTAATCTTAGGTATATCCTATCTAAACAATCACCCATTGAGCTAATGCTCACCTCTCCTCTTATTTATCAAGTATCTTCATGATCACTAGTGTCCATCCTATCAAATTCCAAGTAAAGCATGGGCATCTTCCAATGTGATACTCACATCAATAGGATACCCATATAGCACCCGCCTAAAGGTATTGGTCAAGCACTCCCAAGGTCCTAGGAACATGACCACTAAATCCACACTTAGTGAAACTCAGTGCATCTCCATGATGCCTCCTAAGCCTAGTGCAACTAACCTAGCTCAATCCACCTCTATCAACCACTCTAATAGATCTAATACCCATGATGCATCCACTAATCATTAGAATCTCTAACACCCCTAAAACCATCAAAAAATAAAAGATTTATTAGACCTCCATGTCAATTATAATCAAATACATTATTTTTAAATTTTAATAAAAACAAAACTAATTTGCCTTAATTTATCCATTTTTAACCAATTTCACCTATTTTTATCCTACTTGGCCATTTTTGTACTTAATCAATCAAACTGAGCCTTAAAACATACTATTTAGGCCAAATTCTTGCATTTTAGTACTATACCAACCACTTAGTCACATATTAAGTCGACCAAATGGTACTGGGTTGACCATGTGGACTAAATTAACTAAGTCAATGCTTTAATTTCCAACTTAGTATTAAGTTGGTAGTTTAGATTAATCAAATAAGTCAGCACTAGGGTATTAAGTCATCACTCTTCCTAAATAAACTAATTCAATCCATACCTACTAAGTTTTCAATGTCAAATCAAGATTCTTAACCTACTAGGTCAATTGGGTTGACCTAGTTGGTTCAAACTTCTAACTCTTTAACCTACTTGTAATAAATGCCTTTCACATTTATTACTTTGATTCTTTTTAACCCATTTCCCTGTTTGGCCTCTAGTATCCTTAACAACTATTTTGGGTTCATTATAATTTCTAGAAATGATTTAAGTTACAAATTTATATACAACACTTAATTTTAAATAAAATACTCAAAACAAATGTGAAATTATTAGTTGCCTACCTGTGTTGTACCCACTATGGCCACTATGCATCCTCCTCATCTCAATTATCATCTCTTCACCATATTGGCTCTTTTGGATTTCATTTAGTCTCTTAGATCTCTATTTTACAAGTCAAACAATATCAAATGACTTTCTTTTCACCCTATTTGAAGTTACTATCCACAATTGTTTTCCTTTTTAATATTTACTATCTGATTCTTTGTTTTGATAATATATTTGATTTAACTAAATAATTTTTTGAATCATAAAAATTTATAGAATAATGATGTCATATAAAATATTTTCCACTACTATATGCCTATATTTTAAAAACTTTGATGTTTACTCTTTTTGACACTAATCTTTATAGGTTTGCCTAATGTTCCTCATATTGGATGCCTTTAAATCTCTCATAGTATTCTTCTTCTCTAAATCACTAAGGTAAGTAAAGGTATGTGTTATTCAATTATGTCCTTTCATTTATCTTATTTTTTCCTTATTTCATTTTATTTAGCATCAGTGTTATGTATTATCATGTTCTATTTGTGAAGCACCATCTCGTGTTACACTTATGTGACACATGATGAGATTTTAGTGGGGCATATGTATATACATAATATTTTTAAAATTTTATCAATTAATAATGCTCTTTATCTTATAGAAACCCATTGAGTCTCAATCTATCTGAGTGCATGCCCTAATGGGTACACCAAGAAAGGGGTGGGTAGACCATGGGTGCTTTGCAGGATTGTTATCTCTTTTTCCACTTGTTATCTACATAATTATCTCCTAAAAACCATTCTCATAAATTTATTCTTCTTTATTGTATAATCCTCCAATATTTTACCACCTTTTATACCTCTTTTCCTAACTTAAAACCCCTTTTGATAGTGTATAGTACTAGGTCAAATGGGTTGACCTTGTACTCTTATTGGTGAAACTCATTTAGGGTCTAGGTTCATTCTTGGCTAACCTAGCATGTGACCTAGTGTGTTTTTATCAATAATATTTCTAGGTCGATTAGGTTGACCCTATTGGCTAAAACTTATGAAAGGGCTTAGGATTAAATCTACCTATATATACAATATCATTTCACCATTATTTAGAACAAAGAAGAATAAGTAAGATATATTGTGCATCTCAAGCTTAGGGTTTCATATTTTATTTGGAGATATGGATTTTGTCTTATGGAGAAGTATTTTGGATGTATTGATAGGTTGTGTAGCTTAGAGTTAATTTATCATTATCATCCTTAAATACCATAACAACCTCTTATGAAGCACCTTGGCCAAGGGAGAGATTGAGGCTCGATGGGTTCATCTTCAAAGGTAAGTATTCCTAACTTTGTTCCTCCTTTGTAAGAGTAGATAGATATGCATTTGTACTTATCTTCCATGCATTAGGATTTCCTATACATTGAAATGAGTATATGTCTTCTATGTATCTTTACTTTTGTTGTTTATTACCCCTACTTTGTGTCACAAGTTTTGGTGAGCACTATATTAGACTTTTTTTAACTTTCTATTAGTTTAGTGAATATGAAAACATAGGGCTTAGTTAGGGTTATTGCATGATTTTTATTGATTAGAGACTTTGAAACCCTCCCTAGTGACATTGTTATGATAAGAGATCCTCTAATTGGGTCTAGTAAATCCATATATTTGTCATGTTCCCAATTATCTAATGTATCACCAATCATAGTGTAAGTAGGATTTATTTTATTTGAGATACGATTGATTTTTAGATCTGATGCATTTTTTGTTGCATGCAAAAAGCACCTAAGTGCATGTCCTATCCTAAAAACTAACAAGGTTGCATAGTCTCTATCAAAGTTTCCACCTCTATACCAATGTTCAAAAAAGATTAATTATTAATCCAAGAAATTAAGATCACATGTAAGTAGATTTTTTAGTCCCCCTTTTATCTCTCGAGCATTGATACATGGCAAAAAATTAGAATGTGAAAACAAATTGTCATTTGGATAGATATTTCATGGTAAGTGGGGTTGATTTAAATCTTTAAAAAATTGAAATATCTACATGTTCCACATGGGTAGCTAACATGAGGGATTAACATGTTAATTAGATGGTTATTGTATAAATTTTTATGTAATGGTATATTCCTTTGCATAATTAATTCATCTATGTACTTCTTAGTGAATTTTAATGTCTAGTATATGCAAGCTCTGAAGTCTTATTAGATTGGTCAACTTAATCACTCACCACTATCCCATCCAGAAATATGCTCAATTTGTATACCCCATCATGGAATAGGGTTGGAATAATACTCAGATATGAAACCCTAGGTTAAATTCCTTCAAGAGAACTTGTGAAAAGACTTTGAACTCCTACTCACAATCCAATGTAGAAAAAGAAATAAATAAAAATGGAATAACTTTTTGGTCATTTCTGAGTCACCCAAGTCACTCAAAGCTTGGGTAGAGCATACATGATTTTTATTCACTCTATGAATCAACCAAAAAAATAAAAATGATACACTTTTTATCATCCAAGTTCCCTAAAGGGGAAGAGAGGAGATCATAAACACAAATTTTTAACTAAAAAAGAAACTATTCTAGGAAAATAAACTAATTACTTTTGTAAAAAATCAAAATCAAAAGATCTTAGGAGAACTAATATAATGTTTTTGTTATTTTTTAGAGCACTTAAAGAAATATGAAAAAAGAATTGGCCCTTTATGTGTTTAAGCTTGTAACTTTGAAAAACAAAAAGTAAAGTTGATTTGTTCAAGTTTTAAATACAAAAAAGACAAGTGTGAATGATTTTTAAAGTAATTAAAACTTCCCTTTTAAACTTAATTTCCTATAATAAATGTTAGTGGATTCAATTATGTTTGTTTAAAATGGTTAGTTCAAAAAAAACCTTTACCTTTGAATCTCATTATAACTATTAGTTAACAGTAATAACAATCAGTAGATAGGAATGCAATTAGGTGATGGCAGAATTTGTTTAGTCATGGTAACACTAGTAGGTGATGAAAAAAGTTGTCAGTTGATGGTAAAACATATCAATCGATGAAAAAACTAGTGGGCAATGGGAAAAGATATCAGTTGATTACAACACTAGCGAGTGATGATAAGAGCTATTAGGCAATGATATAAATTGTTAGTAAATGATAAATGTTGATATTTTTTTCCCCAAAATGTCAAAATATATAGTAACCTAAGGGATACCCATTAATTTTTTATAAAAAAGGCCTTAAAATGACCCAAATACCCTTCTCTCAAAACCCAGTGGAAACCAAAGATCTGGGTGCAATTTGTAACTTGCAAAATTTCAAATTAAATCCAGACCTCTACTTCCCACTTTACTCATACCCGGTAAAAATCAGAGATTTCAATGTAATTTGAAACTAACAAACTTGCAAATTTCATCCCAACCTCTACTTCCTGCACAACCCACAACCATCAAAAATTGGAACCCCGCTCGTAATTTATAACTTACAAACTTTTAAATTGTGAACAAAGCTCCACATTTTTACAAACACCTTCCTTGCATAAACTAGAGGTTCATATGCAATTTAAAAATTTACAAGTTTAAAATTGTAATCAAACCTCTACTTCTCACACATCACTCCCATAAAAAATTAGAACTCCAATTTCAATTTGTAACTTGCAAAGTTACGGCAACATGAGTCCTAATTTCCACTGACTATCCTTCCTATGAAAATTGGAACTCTGGTTTCAATTTATAACTTGAAAGTTTTCAAATTGCACCTCAAGTTTTGCTTTCCTATTTCTAATGCACAAAACTACTTGGCAAAAATCAGAAGTTAGAGTACAAATTATAATTTTTCAAAATTACAAAATTTCTCTAGGACTTCAAAGTTTTAAACCTCCTATCAACCACTAACCTAGGGTACATTAATTATAGGGTTAAGGATATAATTAATCAAATTTGGATTTTTTTTAAACATTATTTATATTGTAAATTAAGAAATTGGAACTCTATGAAGCCAAACCATGACCTTGCCATGATACCAAGAAATGCCATACCTTGTACCATGACTATTTTTGCTACCCTCTACCTAGTAGTCTTCTTTTGCTCTTTGTATTCTTTTGTTATATCATTTTTATTGTCAAAAATAGCTTTTTGTGCCATATTTTTCCTATATATTAATGAATTTAGGGTTTTTTCCTTAGCATCAAGAGGGTTTTAGTTTATTTACCTATTATCATCTTAAAATCATGTGGGTTATCAAAATTCTTATCGAGTCTTTTCAAACTTTATTCTAGCATTGGAGAAACCTAAGGTTCCATTAAATCTAGTCAAATATTCTACCAAATATTCCCCACATAGACCCATGGAGTTTTGACCTACAATAGAAAGTATAAAACCCATAGAGTTCTCAACTGTATTTACTACCCTACAACTCCACAAATAATCCTAGTGAAAAATCATTTCCAAAACCCCATCAAAGATTTTACTTGTAATTACAACTTCAAAACCCATAGGAGTTTTCATCGAACATTGAAAGTGTGTTTTGAAACTCCCACCAAACATTTTTACTAAAAAATCAACTCTAATCCCTACTAGATGTTTAACCTAATTTAAGTAACTCCAAATCCCGCCAACTCTTCAATTAGTTTTCCCATATCAAACTTCTTAGAATCTATGTTTGGAAAAAAAATGAAGTTTAAATCTAATGAAATTGGTGTCCCACTTAGCTTGGAATCAAACACCAATGAAATCATAAACACAAACCTAGGTCACATAGACCTAGGTGATTTATGGACAAGGGTAAATGCTAAATTCAAAAATAACTAGATTCAAATCATTTAAAAATGTGGACTACCTTAGACAGTATCTTTCCCCTTATCAATGCATAACCATGAGCTTGTGCTCACATTGGTGAAGCACTATGATTTAGAAAAGAGAGAAGTGTTGAATGAAAATGGAGAAAGGATTCTAAACCTAGACCCTGACTTCATAGACTCAATATTCTTGATTATAGAATATGAGAGTTATCTCGATATAACTCCTAACTCATCAAAGAATTTTTATCTAGATAATAGCATTATATGTCTAAGGGTACTTAATAAATAATGGCTAAAAGTCTCTAGGCCTACATTTACAAGACTACCCAAAACACTGTCAAGAATATACTTTAAGGAAGAAGTGGGTGAGTTGATCATACTCTTTCATAGAGTCATTGGGAACCCTGATGCCAAGAACTTTTAGGATTAGATGTACCAATACATATGTGTAATCCACAAAAATAAGTAGTACATCCATTGGGCATAGTTAATAAGTAACTCCATCTACAAACAATTGATGGAATTCTAAAATATAGGAAATTTCTATATGACTTCATATCTAGTCTACATATTAGCAAAGGGGAGAGCCTTCCCAAGGTTAAACACAGTGCTTGACCAAGTCAACAAGGTCTTCAATTATTACCCTAACCTCACCTTGAGGCAAGTAGGTAGCATTTCAGAAGGGTAAATGATGTATTCATATAATGCATCATAGTCATGTTTGACAAATATCTAGAAAAGAAGAGATTATTTGATATTCCTACTTTTGAGATCACAAATTGGGGATCTTATTTCATTCAATTCTCCACATACTCATACATCAAAGTAGGAGGATCTAGCTATTGTCCTTACACCCTATCAAGGTATATAAGTGAAAAATGGGCTTTAATTAAACTTGTGAGGTAACTTATAAATACTCATAAATTATTATCAATAAAACATAAGGTAAGAATCCATTTCCCCATTATCATAGGGAGGTATACATGCACTTACTTATCCAAATCCAAGTGTGCAGATGCTGAGATGAATAGATGAACTTAAAATCTCTTTAGGAAAGGCCATTTTATGATGTAAATAACATCATTACTAGTATATTAGGGATCAAAACATATTCCCATGTTTCCTATTATGAAGACTATTGGGAAGACCTACAATATGAAGAAGTGAGACTAAAAGATTATTCTAGGATGACCTTGGAGAAAATCAAAGCTTATAACTTGAAACCCATCCCTAAGAATTTTATAGATGATGAATCTCTAGTGGAAAAAGTTTACTATGATAATAATATCTTTGTTCAACCTCTTCCATTAGTCAGGTGACTCATCCTTGAGTCCTCATTAATGGATAGGATCACCAATGTAATAATTAGAAAAATAAATTGGATTAGAAACAAAGAGGTCAAAGTGACCAATGAAAATGTGAGCATCAATGATAAGTTAAGAGAGTGTTAAGGTTTGTTCCTAGTGTTGGTATTAAGGCATTGATGTTTTCATTTATGTCAAAGTTGAGTTGAATATCCTTTATGTCAAAAGTTAGAATTGATATCATTCTTGGTGAAGCGAGGTGTGAAAAAGAATCTTGGCCTCTCTATTGAGAGAAAATTTAAATGCAATTGGGTAGTTTTTATGAGTATTAATGACATGTCAAGATCATACTCAAGAAACAAGGGAAGCATCTTGATTGAACTCTAAGTACTAAGGAACATACAAGGTAAGCACATGGGTCAGTAAGTTTTTATTTTATATATGAGGTCTTGGTATAAGGTTGTGATGTGATAAAGATCATAAGTCTATTGAAATTATCTTTTTCTTCATAAAATGATGTCTGAAGAATGACATCATTGGGAGCTAGCTTGTTTGTGTCCAAACTTTGAGTACTAGGTATCTTGAGTAGCTTGGTCTAGCTCTATAAAGAAGGTGTATACATGAAGCATGGTAAATATTTTTTATTTGGGTTAGTAAAGGAATGACAAATTTTTATAAGATATTTTAACAATGATCAGGAGACAAAAAAACTTATTGATGATTTTCAAGATCTAGTTTTGAGGCTTAATATTTACTTGAAAGACCTAGTGAAATGACATAGGTATAGTAGCATGTGAGTTGAGCCATTTGAGACCTGAATGAGTAATTTTGGAATTTTATGAGTAGTATATGAGGTTATATGACATTATTCTATGGTTTTTAAGATATTTCAATAGGTTTCAAGGCATGTTCATAGTCCAAGTATGGCTGGCAGTATAAGGCCTAGTATGCAAAATGACCTATAATGGCCTAATGAGGGGTCAAGATAATTTAAAAAGGTGAAAATATATTAATATTATTTAAATATGTGTTATATTTCATGTTAATTATGCGTAAAAAAATTAAATTCAATGCTTGAAGGATAAAGCATGAAAACCTGTGATAAGGTTCCCTATGTGCATAGAATAGGGTGTTATAGGCCCAAGAAGATATTTCTTTTACTTTTTGGAACATAAAAAATTTACATGAGATATTCATCACTTTATGGAAGTTTTATAAGGTCCATATATTTATTTTCCTAGCACTGGTTTTGTATATGAGGGACAATCCCTTATGAATGATTACTAAGAAGTGAAACAAGTCAAAACCTTCTCAAAACCCTTATGATGACCCAATAATAAAAATATATCTAGTTATGGCTCATATTTTTATGTTTTTAATATGTAAATTAATCTTCAAATTTTCCTCATGTGGTTTTGGTTTGTCTTGACAATGAGTAAAAGCTACATGAAAACCCTTGTTTTCAAGAATTTTGATGTAGCAGGTAGGGTTGACTAGGTCAAAGCATGATAATGGATGGAGGATGATGTGTAATACTTATATTATATTCCCATGAAATATATTTAATAGTTTTTATACCAAAAATGTTTTAAACTAGTCATGGAAGTTGGCCTATCGTTAAACAAGCCTAATAAGCAAAATAGTGAGAAACTAGATGAGAATAAGAATAAGATTAGGGATTGGTTGTAGCAGACTAGTGATGGATAATAATGAATGGGTTAATTATTAAATACATATCCCTTCTATCCCCTTTTTTTATAAGTTTTTATTATTCCTATACTCAAGCAAAATGTTGTCATCAAATTGGTCTGTTTAACATAGTAAAGTATGTGTAGAGTGAAGTAGTGAGATTGGTATGTAAGACCAATATTTATAAATTAGCATGTAATATAAATGTTTAGAGATGATATAATGATGATAAAGTTTCAAAAAAACCCATTTTAATATCACATAATTTTTCCCATAGGTATTCTAAGAGTTGATTTTCTTGATTGTGTTTTTTATGCTACATGCAACTTTCTATGTGTGTGTGTGAAAATGATATTTGTAAGTCATTTTTCACTAATTTTGAGAATAAAATGTTATTAAAGGTGTTATAAAGATATATTAATATAATTTTAATGTATTTTTTCTCATTTTAAGTACCTGTTCAAGTATGGAGAGTCAATTTTTTTTTAATTATTTATTGATAATGTTTGGTGGTTCTAAGTGAGCCATCTGCAGGAGTGGTCCTGAGGCCTTTTGGCTTATGTGGTGAAGACCAAAGAATGTAAATTAATAAATATCATATTAATATGATTTTATTTTTATTTTAGGTGGTAAATTTTTTTATATGGTTCAAACTTGCAAGACAGACTTTTTGACATTGAGAAGGCCTATTGGCAAGTAGACCTAAATAGATGGTTCACAGAGTGAAAAGATCCAAATGGTGTTTTGGATATAAGGAGAGATTATTACTAGTATATTAAAGTTATATATTACTTTTTTCATTTATTAGTGAAATATTAGAGTGTTTAAAGGAGGTATAAGTGAAATGTGTGCTTAGGGAAGGCCTAATTGCATTAGGTCTCTATTAGGCCTAATAGTAGTTCTAGCCCTTAAAGGTAATGACAAATTTATGAAATTTTTATTTCAATTTTTAAATGTGTGTAATGATATGTTTTAATCATAATACAATTATGGTGAGTTCCTTGGTAGATTAATATGGTTATGAGAAAGAATCAAGTATAAATTCAAGGCTTAATAAGCCTACTTTGACTAGTTAGAGCATTGAGTTATTGAGTGAAGGATATATAGATTTTGGAAAATATGCTAAGGGCTTGAATATAATTAGAGAGTTGAGATGAATATGACATGTGTATATAACTATGTTTCTGTAGGTGTTTATCAAGGTCATTTGACCTAATTATACCAAGGAGAGGGCTAATTGAGCAAGAAGGCCAAATAGGTTGTTTGAGAGAGAAATAAGTGTGAGAAGGGAAAATAGAGGATATAATATTCAGTTGAGTAAGAAACAGATGTCGAAGGGTGATCATAGATTCAATTTATCTAAGTTGGTATATGGTTTCCTATGGGGTTTGATACTCCTTGTAGGTTTAAGCTTACTAAATGCACTAGTTGAGTTGGTTCTTGAGTAAGTGACGGGTTGGTATTCATTATGGGTTTGGTGCCTCACTAAAAGGTTGATTCATTTATTATAAGATAGTAGTCCAAGTTTTTCATCAGTGGGTTTTCTCCCCCTAAAGGATTTCCTGCATATATCTCATATTCTTATATTTTTTGCTTTCATAGATACTTAAGTGTGCATTAATTGGTGTATATAAGTGAATTAATGCTTCATACATATTAAGTGAAATTAGATAAATATTTTTATACAACTGATTCACCCCCACCCTTAGTATTTTTAATTCCAATAGAGAGGTCAAGGATAAGGGTGTGCCACCAATAGTAGAAGGTTTTAACAGTGGAACCCAAATAGAATAGGTAGAAAGCCCAGTGGTATCAAAAAAGAGAAAATGAAATAAAAAGTCTAAAAGAGGTAAATTTGGTGGCTAAGGAGTAGCAACAAATCATCCAATAGTAATGTTATCTAAAGACATAATTACTATTGAAACACAAATAGTTTCCCCTCTTATATATTTCATTACACCAACTATAATACCTCCTCTTCCTATCTTCACTTTACCATCATCTCAAAAAATTACCCCTTGCATTCCCATCAACTCACTTGTGCTAGTGACTCCATCATCAATAGTCTACTCAACACAATTGGACAATCAAGCTTCATTTTCAATCCCCTCTTCCATAATTCCTTCCATCTCATCCCTAATATCCACCAGAACCTCATTAATAATTAATAATACACAAAAATACATGGATATGGATTTAGTCATCATACCATGATCCCTCTATCCATCCCCACCACTAGGGTATATATTTTTCCATTTTCATCTCCTATCATTTTCCACGTTACATCAACACTGAGTGTCCCCACAACTTTATTCATTAATGGATTTGGATTCCACACTCCCATAGGTTCCCTTTTTCAACTCCCCATGCCTACCCCTCTACTTGTGTCACTTATAATTCCCACACCCTTGGTAGGCACATCTATTTCCACTGCACCCATTTCTTCCATTTCTAAAATAATTCAAACCCCCATAAAGGAGGTGGAGACAAAGGAAATCATCGATACAACTATGGATACTCAAAACATAAATGGGGAAGAGATTACTAAAACATCAACTAAGGATTTAGTATCCACATCAGTGATAGACATAACACTCATCACCATAACCACTAGTGTAGCAACTTTACCTGTAGACTCATAACGGCAGCCTTAGGATAACAAGATGTCACTCCAAATTGGCTAGTGCAATTAGTGGGATAAAAATGAAAATAGGTGGTGTCTCCTAGCACACTTTATTATGGCCTTAAAAAGGAATCAAAGAGATCAAGGGAATTTCCTAGAACCATATCAAAAATACTGTATGATTCAACAGGGTAGAAACAAGTAAAAATTTTAGTCCCCCACTAGACACAAAAAAAGAAGATCTAGTGGTGGGAGATTACCAAATATCTAAAGTTTACCTAATATGTCCTAAAAGAGATGGATTGAAACATGATTTTCAATCAAACATTGACTCTTTTTTTGGGAAAATGGATAGTGACAAGGTCACAAATGATGAATTTAAGAATAAGGTTGAAGAATTGATAACTACACTAAAGAAGTTCATTGATCCCGCTACCCAACTAGCACAATCTATTACTCAAATATCTGACAAAGAAACACTTGATGTAGTAATATATATTGAAAGCATGGGAATAGATACAAATGACTAGTTATATGAGCTCATTTCAAATGGAAACAAAGTCATTGATTTAGTAATGGATTACTAAAAAACTATGAAGGAGGAATGAACAACTTTGAAGACATCAATGAGTAAATATGAAGAAGATATACAAATTTTTAACCTATTCTAACAAAACTTTCAATCTATTGACATAATTAAAATTAACACCCTTATTACAGAAATGATATTGAAAAATTATGCAAAGCATGATGAATTAGATAGGGAAGATAACTTCAAAATAAGAATACTAATAGAGAGTATTAATAAAGCTAAGAATACATATGATAAGGTCATAGATATGATCTATGATATTGAATATTTTTTTAATAAGTTATCATGTGAAACAATAGATCATTAAGACCAGATCTTATCAGTACAAGAAGTTCAAGACAAGTTCAAAAGAGTGGTCGATAGAGAGAGAGAGAGAGAGAAAGAGAGAGAGAGAGAGAGAGTCAGCATGAGACACAACATTCAACTTGAGTTACATCCACCAATTTATTAGGTATCATAATACACTAGATCATATGGGAAAGGACACTCAATTATATAGGGATTCATAAAGGGAACTCTCTAACACAATTGTAGAATGTGAAATAAGCAACTTATATTCACTTGGTCCTAATGAAGGTTGTGTCCTAAAAATCTTTAAAAGCTTTGATGCTTATATTGAGAATATACAGGCAAATAAGGATAAAAAATATTTAGAGGTTATGGTTTTAGATTAATTACTTTAATCAAATACATTCTATATATTACATTTCCTTATTATAAAAAATATGTTAAAGTTATAGATTGCAAATTACAACTACCATTTTGAAAACTCTTTTTGAGAAAGAGCCACTTGTAATTTCCAAGTACCTTTTTGACAAGTTTAAAGGTTGTAAAAATCAAACTTGTAAATTGCACTTTTATTTTTAGAAAATTTTGAGTTGTTTAATTACAAAAACTCATGTTGTAAATTACATTTCTAGTTTTGTCAAAATTGGATGACTTAAAAAGTTGTAAAAGTCCCAATTGAAAACTAAAAGTTAAGTTTTGCCAAAAATAACCCAAGATATCTAAAATATTTCTACTTGTTCTAATTATGAGTTCATTTTGATGCCTCATTACAAGAAGAAGATAATATCAGATCAAGTGAAGATCATGAGTAGGTTGCATGAATATTTAACAAGTTTTATCCATGCCTCTAGCAATTTTCTAGAATGCCCAGCTCTTGCATGATCATTTTTCTAGCCATTTACCTTGCCAAAGATGCCATTCTAACTAAAGATCATGCCCCTTTGCATGAGTTTTTTAGATTTTGTTTTCTCTTTAATAGAGCATAGAGTTTTGATAACTACCTCTCATATAAGAGAGTATTTTGTATAAATATGGGTATTATGGCATATCCCATTTATATTTTTGTTGTTGGATAAATTATTCTACATTTTGAATAATTGACCTACATGTTGTAACCTGAATAATGATAATAGATTGAAGATTTACTTTCCTTGTTTATGTTATCTTTGTGTATGCAAGGTTACTTTTCAAATTTTTGAATGCTTTCATTCTTATTTCAATCACAAAATTTTATCTGTGGTATGATTTTACCATTTTGAGAGATTGTCCTTAAATGAGAAATGCCCAATATTACCTTTGGTTTCATTTTTCCATGAGTTTCTGCTCTAATAAATTTTAATATATTTATCATTTTGTTGTGTTCATACAAATCAAGCATCAAAATCCACTATAACTATTTTTTGCAATCTCCATTTCAAGTTTTGTAAATTCATTTCTAAAACTCTTTTCCTCATAATTAAACCCTAGTTTAGAATCAAGATCACTAAGAAGCAAAATTTCCACATGAACTAGTAATTCATTAGTTTCATTGAATTTAATGAAAGGAAGTCATACTTTTTGAAATATTAACCTCAATTCATCAAGGTCCTTCATCTTGGATGTGATCCCATTGTATCATTATATTCCCACAAAACACATTATAACACAAGGATGAATGCAAAATCTATGTGATAATAGTTTTTTTCACACCTAGTGGGACCTAAAAATTATTACTAAGAGATTGGTTATATTCTCAACAAGCATTATACACATTTTAAAATCACCTAGAGACTCCACTACCTTATGGATTTAGGAAATCTAGGTTTACGTATGTCAAAGATACAAACAAGATCATCTACTAAAGGTAAGAAAGTTGACTTGTAAGAATTGTCATTTCCATATAAAAAGAAATTACGATCAATTGTATCTTACACTAGAGTATATCCTACAAATATATTTGAATCTCCTACAAACACACACATAGTTTCATACCTCCCATTATGGCCTTGAGAAATAAAAAATTTATAGCCTTCAATAGAGGTAGCTCACTTTAGTTGGCCTAGTATGATGATATACCCACCTTGGCTTTGAAAATCCTTTTGTATTTTACTGGTGAAACTTCCACTGCCCCCATGAAATATATAGAAGGCATTGATAATATTTTATTAGTCCAAAATGTAGTACAAAATAATGTTACAATCAAACTTCTTGTCTTCTCTTTTAAGGTTAAATCTTTACAATGGTACAAAATCCTACCTCTCAATTCCATCCATGTTTAGGATGACTTAGGAACTGAACTATACATGTAATTTGAAGACAAGAGTGACCACCTCTCCCTATTTAAACAACTATCTACTATTCAACAAGCTCTTCATCATTTCATGAGTGATTTCAATTTCTATTTTTAAAAGACATGGAATAAGATTCTAGTGTTGGTCAATCCAACCCCAAATAATACTTTCCTATATTACTTAATAGCTTTAATTAGTGATATAGCTATCATGATCCAGTTAATGAGTGGTACCATACTTCCCAATGCCTATGAAATTGTAATAAGAGAAAAAATAATTCCTAATTCAAGATGGAAAAATTTCCCCAAGGCCAACAATGCCTCTATTTATAGAAGTGTGTCCTATGCAAACTATAGTTTCCCTAGTTCTTACCACAAGAAAAACACTAAATTTAACTCTAGCTCCTAATGATGATTTATATGAGGTTAAGTCACTGCTTAAGACTATTGGCAATGAGTTGGTAGTAATGAAAAGGTATAAATCCCAAAACTATAGGCCTTATTAGTAATCTAACCAAATATTCCAACCCAATAGGCAGCCATACCAAGGTGATTCATAGCCACAATGTCAAAATATGCAAGTAAAACCTCCAAATATCCATGCTTTACTACACCAGGTAGTTCCAAAGCTTTGTACATATTCAAAATAACATATCTCAGGAGTATGAGTGGTATTAATCTTGTGCTCAACCACATAATCAAAACACTTGTCCTAATGGTGTCATTAGTCAATCCTTGATGGTTAAAATCATATCAAACACTTATAAATAGTAAGAAGAATCCACTTCCTAATAGAAAGATACATAAGAACCTACTCAAAATGAAACTACTATTTTAAACTAGCAAGAGGAGGACTTTTATGGTGTAATTTAGGATGAATCATTATTCAATGGTGGTGTTTTGGTGGTAGAAAATAAATGACCTAAGAAGAGTGCAATTGAAAGTGATCAACTCCCTAGGGTAGAATAAGATATAACTTTTAAAGTTGTACAAGAATCTACAGAAGGCAACATAGTATAGGGGCCATCCAATGTGCCAATGGGCCAATGAAAATCAAAATTATTGACCCCAAATCTTGTGAAAGAAGATATAGATACCACAAAGGCACTAATGAAGTTTGTTAACATTCCTTTCAGTATTATTGATTAAATGAATAAAACTACTTTGAATGTCACCATGTGGGAAGAACTATCTATTCCAACACAAAGGGACTTGCTATAAGAAGCTTTGAAAAACTTCCAAATAACAGACAAAGTTTTAACTAAGGGACATAATGTTGTAATTAATTTGTGTCAACCAAAAACTAACACCAAAGTAATAAAAATTTGTAATCCTCCCCCTTTTTACCTTTCACTCATAGTTTGGAAACATCTCATTCATAATTACATGGTAGACTCAGAAGCTAACAGTTTTATTATGCCTAAGAAAATAGCTGATGCTCTTGATATTAATTATACACCTATCTTAAGAGGTGTGGTTTAATTATATGGGACTATTTTTCAAATAGTTAGGATTATAAAAGGTTTAAACCTATCCATTCATGCATATCTAAGCTTGTCAATTTCTAAATATATCTCAATTATTGATCTCCCCTATTTTTTTATCTTCCTTTCCCAAGACTTCACTATAAAAATGGTAGGGTATCTATATGTTGACTAGTCCCACGTGTTTCTTAGGATGAGATATGGAAAGAGAGTAACAATAATATTTGATCCAATTGCTAAAGACCATATTGAGCCATACACTCATATCCTTGTGGATATTAATTGTACATTACAAGATCAGGAAGAAAATCCTAATCATGAAGTTGTAACACCCATAGAAGATATCCCAAAAACTCATTTGGATGAATAGGGATAAAATATCTAATTTTATCCTTATGACTATATACAAGAAACTAGGTTAGGTACATATTGCATCCATGAAAATGATACAATTATTCTAAATCTTGTGAACTAGCTAAGGATATCTAAGGAATGTGGAAACTACTCTTAGATGGCTTGAGAAGAAGAAATGGTGTAGGTGAAAGTATTGTTTTAATCTCTCCACAAAAGGAGATTTATATTCTTTCAGACTTTAGTTCAACTACACTAACAATGTAACTAAATATGAAGCTTTAATTTGAGGTCTCCAACTAGCCAATGAAAGAGGGATATATCACTACAAGTATTTGGTGATAGTAAGTTGATTGTTCACTAGGTAAGATCTAAAATCATAACTAAGAATAACTTGATGAGATCTTACAAACATAGGATTTGGGACCTATTATAAGAATTTTCTACTTTAAACATTCAACCGATACCAAAAACACATAATAATGATGTTGATTGTATGGCCTCTGTGGGCTCCCAGTATAACCTACCTAAAGAACTAAAAAAGAAAACATCCAACATGTACAATTGATAGTAAGGCCATTTGGTCTTGATAATGCAACTAATCGGCAAGTTTTTGATAGTGATCAACAAATTATGAATTTTTTGAAAGAGGAAGCTAAATTATCTGATAGAAATCAATCAAGACTCCAAGATCAATATGAAGATAAAATCATTCATCTAAAGACAAACAAATTACCCATGGGCCTTGTTACTTTAGAGTGTATTTTCAACTTTGATTATCAACTAAAAGGTGAAAAGAAGAATATCATAGTCAATGAAAAATATTTTGAGCCATTAGTAATTTCAAAGGACAAAACATTGAATATTAGAAACATATGTAGTGTTTCTAAAAAATAGGATTTTATTGAGTTGTCTCAAGAATTTGATGATAAATTCACTTGGAGTTAGAAATATCTTATGGGGTTTAACCCTAGATTAACCCAACACATAATAGATCTTGACCCAAATAACAAGTTTATTAAACAAAAGCAAAGATCAATCAATCTAAAAATAAAATCGTAGATTAAGAGTGAGTTATCCAAACTAATAGAGTCCAATATCATTTTCCCTATCAAACACTCATTTTAGGTTATGAACTTGGTTCCTGTAAGGAAAACGAATGGTGAAATCAAGATTTGTGTGTATTTCAAGGACCTAAATAAAGCATCCCTAAAGGATAATTATCCCCTTCCACCCACAGAGAAAATTCTTCAAACTATATTAGGATCTAAAAGGTTTTCTCTTTTAGATGGTTATTTTAGATATAAACAAATCCTGGTGCAAGTTATTCTAGATATAAACAAATCCTGGTGCAAGAATTAAACCAGTTCAAGACTACTTTCACTAAAAAATGATCCACATATGCATATAAAAAGATGCCTTTTATTTTGACTAATGCCGGTTCTAGTTCCAAATATCCATAGACATGGATTTTAGAGGTTTGATAAATAATATGATCCTAGTATACCTAGATGACATGACTATTTACTCAAAATATGCTAATACACATCTAGATCACCTTAGGAAAGTTTTTGAAAGGTGTAGGGAGTTTGGAGTTTGGAGTTTATAGTTTCCCTCAATCCAAAAAAGTACATTTTCATAGTTCATAAAGTGAAACTACTAGGACACATTGTTTTGAAAGAGGGTCTTGCAATAGACCCAGAGAGAATAAGTGATATATCTTCACTAGAACTTTCGAGCCATAAAATTGGATTAAAAAGTCTCCTAGGAAATATAAATTTAATAAGAATATTTGTTCCAAATTTTTCCTCTACATTCAAGACCCTTAATTTTATGCTTAAGAAGGCTATCATTTTCAACTAAACACATGAAGGAAAAGATAGTTTTAAAGCCATCAAGCAGGCTATTTCTAAAGCTCCTAACCTTATCAACCCAAACTATGAGAATGATTTCATTCTATATGATTTTGGAGGGGAAGGTATCATATCATTTATTCTAACCCAACATAATAAAGAACAATTGGAATAGATAATATCTTTCTTCAGTCAATCCTTGAAGGATTATGAAGAAAAGTATAGTTTTGTGGAGAATCAACTATATATTGTAATTAAATATCTTTAAAATTTTAGGCATATGCTTTCCAATAATAAAATTCATCTCATGGTTAGTCACCAAAGTGTCAAAAAATTCTTGTTGAGTCAAAAAATAAATAAAAAAAGAGCAGGATGGATCACAAAAGTCATTAAATATGATGTGAACATCAAAATTACAAATCTCGTAAGAGGAAAGGGGCTATGTGAATAGTTAGCCTATGATATAAAGACTACTGAGGTAGTATCTGATGTATTATATGCTCAAAATACATCCCAATTAGCCACTACACCTCTACTCAATAGTTATATCTATGACATGACTATCTTTCTATAGACTAACAAGTACACGTATGATTTCCAATAGTCCAAGAAAAGGTATTTCAGACTCCAATATATTCCTTATGTTCTTGTTGATGGAGTTTTACTTAAGAAAGATATGAATGGATTCATGCTAAGTGTATCAAGAATGGTCAAGTCATAAAGGTGCTCAAAGAGTTTCATGATGGTCCATCAGGTGGACATTTATATGCAAGAACCAGGGCCATCAAAATAATGAGAGGGGGCTATTATTGGCTTGACATATTCAAATATGCCCATAAATGGGTAAAGAACTAGGATAAGTGTGCTTAATTTATAGGTAAGCAAATATTAGTAGTTCACCCTCCCAAACCAATCTAAGCTAACCAACCATTTTCCCAATGAGGATTGGATTTCATTCGCATTAGCAATTTACCACTGAGTGTAAGCCATAAATGGATCCTTACATCAACTAATTATTTTAGTAGATGGACTGAAGTTGTTGTACTAAAAGATGTTATTGAGGCATCTATTATAGAATTCATGGATGGAATTGTCATAATATTTGGTATTCCTTACACCATTATCTTAGATAATGTCAAAGATTTTGTGGGTACTCAAGTGAGTGAAAGGGTTATAAGGCATAATGTATACCTGAGTGATTCTTCCAATTATTACCCATAGGTTAATGTCTTGGTCAAGTCTACCAACAAAAATCTCATAAGGATTATCAAAAGGACAATGGAAGACAACCAAATGACAAGGAATATAAAGTCAAAATTGGCATTATGGGATGATGGGATCACTCCCAAGTAAGCCATTAACAACTCTCAATTCATTTTGGTATATGGAAGGGAAGCTAGAGTTACATTTTCAATTGAGTTACCATCTCTATAACTCAACCATCAATTAGAATTGATTGATCAATGAAATAATAGTATGATTAGCAAAATTCATGCAGCTAGAAGAAGTTAGGAACTAGTTAATGAAAAAACTAGAAGCAAATCAAACTCAAACAAATAAAAATTTTGACAAAAACATCTGATAGAAGATTCAATGAAGGAGGAATGGTTTTGAAATGGGATGTTGAAAGAGTTAAACTAGGCAAGCACATAAAGTTTTGATGCAATATGAAGCAGTCTATACATTATAACTTAGTGTAAAGGAGAAAATGTATTACAACTATCCAAGATCAATGGATTGGAATTATCTATCCCAATTACTGGGATATACCTCAAAGATTTATTTTGAGGCTGGAATTCTTTCCAAAAAAATATTGTATATATTAGGTTTAGTTATTTTTCTAAATAAGTGCTTTCACACATGTCATCTCATTAGGAGTGTCCTTTTTTCCTTAGTTTGTTTTTATTTTTCCTTGTTTCATTCTTGTTTATTTAAAATCTAAGTTTTGTTCTTCTCCAGTTAAAGTGTGTTAATCTCAATGACTCCATGCCCACTGAACTAGAAAGAAACTGATTAGAAAGCAATTAGCCCACAAAGATCACCAAAAATATTGATATTTTTTCCCTAAAAATGTCAAAATATCTATTACCCTAAGGAATACCTATTAATTTTTTAGAAAAAGACCTTCAAATGATATAGATACCCTTTTCTCAAAGCCTAGTGGAAACTGGAGATCTAGGTGCAATTTACAAATTACAAAATTGAAAATTGCATCCAAACCTTTGCTTCTTACTTTACTCAAAATTAGTGGAAACTAGATATTCAGATACAATTTGAAAATTAAAACTTTAAAATTTCATCCCAATCTCCACTTCTTTCACAACCCACAATTTTTAGGAATCAGAACCTTGCTTACAATTTTTAACTTACAAACTTTTAAATTGCAAACATACCTCTGCCTTTTACTAAACACCTTCCCCATGGAAATGGGAGATTCAGATGCAATTTTCAACTTTGTAAGTTACAAATTGTAATAAAACCTTAACTTATCATTCATCACTCCCACCAAAAAACAAAACTCTAGTTGTAATTTACAACTTGTAAGTTACAAATTTCAACTCGAATCGTGTTTCCCATCGACTATCCTTCCTATAAAAACTAGAAATTTGGTTACAATTTACAGCTTTTAAAGTTTCAAATTGCATCTTAAGTTCCACTTTCCCATTTATAATTCACCAAGATAGCTAACATAAAGTGGAAGTTAGAGTGTAAAGTGTAATTTTACAAAATTGTGAAATTGCTCCATGACTCCAAAGTTCTAAACCTCCTGCTAATCACCAACCTAGGGTGCATTAATTATAGGGTTAAGGCTATAATTAATCAAATTAGGGGGTTTTTGTAAAACATTATTTATTTTGTGAATTGGGAAATTAGAGCTCTATGTTTCCAAACTAGGACCTTGCCATGATACTAAGCAATGGTATGCCTCAAACCATGACCACCTTTGCTACTCTTTGATTGGTATTTCTTTGTTATTCCCTACATTATTTTGGTTTATCATTTTTACTATCAAAACTATATTTTTTTTCCATATTTTTTCCTATCTAGTAGAAAATTTAGGTTTTTTTCTTAACATCGGTAGGATTTTAGTTTGTTTACCTAGTATCATCTCAAAATCATCTGGGTTCTTAAAATTCTTGTCTTATTTTTTTAAACTTTTTCTAGCATTGGAAAAACCTAGGGTTTTGTTAAAACTATTTGAATATTATCTTAAATATTCCCCACATAGAACCATGGAGTTTTGACCTATGATAATAATTCCAAAACCCATGAAGTCCTCACCTGCATTTGTTACCCTACAACTTCACAGATAATCCTAGTGCAAAAGCAAATCCAAATCCCTATCAGGGATTTTTCCTGTAATAATAACTTCAAAACCCATAAAATTTTTAATTAGAAATTACAAGTGTGTTTTGTAACTCTAATCCCCAATGGACATTTTTATTTCAAAATCAACTTCAATCCCCACCAGACATTTAACCTGCTTTAAGCAATTCCAAATCCTGCCAACACTACAATTGGCTTTCCCATATCAAATTTCATAGAATCCATGTTTGGAAAATAAATGAAATTTAAATCGAAGTCCCACTCATATTTTCATCTAATACCAATGGAAACATATACACAAACCTAGGTCATATAAACCTAGGTAATTTCTAGACAAGGGTAAATGTTGAATTAAAAAATGACTAGATTCAAAGAATTTACCACTTTGGACTACCTTAGGTGATAAATTTTACCTTATTAGTACAAAGCCCTGAGCTTGTGCTCATGTTATAGAAACAATATGATGTAGAAAAGAGAGAAGTGTTGAATGATAAGGGAGAAAGGATTTTGAACCTAGACCCCAACTTCATTGACTCATTGTTCATAATTCTAGAATATGAGAGTTATCTTGAGATAACTCCTAACACATCCAAGAAGTTTTATTAGGGTATTAATACTGGATGTCTAAGGTTACTTAATAAATAGTGGTTAAAAGTCCTTAGGCCTACATCTAAAATACTACTCAAAACACTAACAAGAATAGGCTTTAAATAAGAAATGGGTGATTTGATCATACTCTTACATAGAGTCATTGGGAACCCCAATGCCAAGAACTTTCAAGATTAGATGTACCAATACATATGGATAATCCACCAAAATAAGAAATACATCCATTGGGCATAGTTGATAAGTGATTCCATCTAAAAATAATTGATGGAAGTCCAAAATACAAGGAAGTTATATATGACTTCATATCTAGTCTATAATTTAGCAAAGGGGAGAGCCTTCCCAAGGTTGAACATAGTGCCTGACTAATTCAATAAGGTCTTCAATTATTACCCTGACCTCACCCTTGAGGAAATTAGGTAACATTTCCAAAGGGTAAATGATGCATTCATATGCTACACCATAGTCATGTTTGACAAAGAGCTAGAAAATAATAAGTTCTCTGATGTTACTACTTCTAAGATCACAAATTGGGGATATTATTTCAATCAATTCCCCACATACTCATACATCAGAGTACGAGGATTCAATGGTTATCCATACACCCTCTTGAGGTATGTAAGTGATAAATGGGCTTTAATGTAACTTGTGAGGCAACTTGTAGAGACTCAAAAATTAGTATCAATAAAAGATAAGGTAGGAATCCATTTCCCCATTAACATAGGTAAATATACATTCCCTTCCTTAACCAAAGCCAAGTGTCTATATTTTGAGATGACTCGGATGACTTTAAGAGCTCTCTAGTAAAGGCTATTTTATGATGTAAATGGCACATTACTAGTATATTGGGGATCAAAACCTATTCCCATGTTCCCTATTATGAATACTAATGGGAAGACCTTTAAGATGAATAAGAAGTGATATTGAAAGACTATTCTAAGATGACCCTGGAGAAGATCAAAGTTTATGCCCATTCTTCAAGACTTGATAGATGATGAATCTCTAGTGGAAAAAGTCTATTATGATAACAAGATATTTTATCAACCTCTTCCATTATTTAGGTGGTATATCCCTAAGTCCTTCTCATTAGTGGATAGGACCACCAATGTAATAAATAAAAAAATTAACTGGCTTAGAAATAAAGGGGTCAAGGTGACCAAGTAAATTATAAGCATCAATGATAAGTTAAGAGAGGTCAAGGATAAGGGTGTGCCACCAATAATATAAGGTTATAATAGTGGAACCTAAATATAATAGGAAAAAATTCTAGTGGTATCACATAAGAGAAAATAAAAGAAAAAGGTTAATAGAGGTCAATCTAGTGGCCAAGGATAAGTAGTGGACCAATCAATAGTAATTTTAACTGAAGGTATAGCTTTTATTAAAGAAAAAATATTTTCACCTCTTGTCTCTATCATTATACTAGATACAATACCTCCTCCTCCTCTTATCTCAACTCCACCATCACCTCAAATAATTTCCCCTCCATTCCCACCAACTCACCTGTGCTAGTGACTCAATTACCAATAGTTCAATCAACATAATTAGACACTCAAGATTCATTTTCACTCCCATATTCCATAATTACTTCCATATTTTCCACAATTCCTTTCATCCCATCCCTAGTAGCCACCACAAACTCATTAATCACTATCACTACATAACAATACATGGTTGTGGATTCAGTCATCTTGACTACAATCCCTCTAGCCATCTCCACCACTAGGGTAACTACTATTCCATTTTCATCTCCTATCACTTTCCCCATTACATTAACCCTAAGTGTCCCCACAACTTTTATTTACTCATTCATGGTTTTTGATTCCACACTCCCATAGGTTCCCCTTTTTCAACTCCCAGTGCCTACCCCTCTACTTGTGTCACTTCTAATTCCCACACCCCTAGTAGGCACATCCATTTCCATTGCACCCATTTATTCCATTTACATAATAAAACCCCCACAAAAGAGGTAGAGATAGAGGAAATCATTTATACAACTATGGCTACTCAACCTACAAATGGGGAAGAGATTGTCAAAAAATCAATCAAGGATTTAGTGGCCATATTAATGATAGACACTACACTCATCACCATAACCACCAGTACAACAAATTTAGTTATAGATTCATATTTGGTAGTGTTAGGACAATTGGAGGTCACTCCAAGTTTGCTAGTACAATTAGTGATAAAAAATTGAAATAGATGGTGTCCCCTAACACACTTGATTTTGGCCTTATAGAGGCATCAAAGAGATCAATGGTAGCTCCTAGAACCATATCAACAATACTATATGATTTAGCAAGGGAGAAATATGTATAAATTGTAGTCCCCCCACCAGACAAACAAAAAAAATATCTAGTGGTGAGGGATTACCAAATATCCAAAGTTAACCTAAGACATCCTACAAGAGAGGGATTAAAACATGATGTTCAATCAATTATTAACTCTCTTTTTAATAAAATGGATAGTGATAAGGCCATAAAGGATGAATTTAATAATAAGGTTGAATAATTGACAAATACACTAAAGAAGTTAATTAATCCTACTACCCAACCAACATAATCTTTTACTTAGATCTTTGATAGAGAAACACTTGATGCATTAACAGAGATCGGTAGCATGGGAAGGGCTATAAAGGACTGGGTAGAGGATCTCATTTCAAAGGTAAATAGTGTATTTGATTTAACAATGGACTACTAAAAAATATAAAGGAGGAATGGGAAAATTTGAAGACATAAATGAGAAAATATGAGGAAGAGATAGAAAGTTTGAACCTATTCTACCCAAAGTTGTAAGTTGTTGACATGATTGAAACTGACACCCTAATTAGAGAAAAAATATTGAAAAAAGATGTAGAGTATGATAAATTGGATAGGGTAGATAACTTCAAAGTAATAATACTCATAGAGAGTATTAATAAATTTAAGGTTACATATGATAAGGGCATATATATAATATATGATATTGAATATTTACTTAATAAGTTATCATCTAAAGCAACAAATCATCATGACCAGATATTATTAGTACATGAAGTTTAATAAAAGTTCAAAGGAGTGGTCAAGAGAGATTCATCACGAGACATAACATTCAACTTGATTTCCATCCACCTATTAACAGGTATCATAATACACTATATCAGATGAGGAAGGACACTCAAGTATATAGGACTGCACAAAGGGAACTCTCTGACAAAATTACATAATGTGAAATAAGCAACCTATATTCACTTGGTCTTGATGAAGATCATGTCCTAAAAATATTCAAAAGATTTGATGCTTATATTGAGAAGACACAAGAAAAGAAGGATAAAATAATCTTTAGAGGTTATGGTTATAGATTAATTCTTACAATCAAATAAATTTTGTATATTACATATTCTTATTGTAAAAAATATTGTAAAGTTATAGATTGGAAATTGTAACTACCATTTTGATATCTCTTTTTGAGAAAGAACCACTTGTAATTTCCAAGTAATTTTTTTAAAGTTTGAAAGGTTGTAAAAATCAAAATTGTAAATTGCACTTTTATTTTTGACAAATTCTAATTTTCTTACACGCAAAAACTCATGTTGTAAATTGCATTTCTAGTTTTGTCAAAGTTGGGTGACTTAAAAATTTGTAAAAGTCCCAATTAAAAAATACAAGTTAGGTTTTACAAAAAATAACTTAAGATATTTAAAATATTTCTAATTGTTATAAGTATGAGGTCATTTTATCATGTAATTTCATGAAGAAGATAAAAATAGCTCAATTGAATGTCATAAAGACATTGCATGAAGATTCAACAAGTATTCACCATGCCTCCAATAGTTTTTTGGAGTGCCCAATAGTTTCATGTTCCTTTTTCCCACCATTTACCTTACCAAAGATGCCATTCTAGATGAAGAGCATTCCCCTTTGCATGAGTCTTTAATATTTTTCTTGCTCTTTAATAGGGCATAGAGTTTTTATAAGTACCTCTCTTTCAATACAATATTTTATATAAATATGGGTACTATGGCATAGCCCATTTATCTATATTTTGAATAATTGATCTACATGTTGTAACCTATAAAATGATAATAGATTAAATATTTACCTTCCTTATCTATGTTATCTTTGTGTATGCAAGGCTATTTTTCAAATTTTTGAAGGATTTCATTCTTATTTCAATCACAAAATTTCATCTGAGGTATTATTTTGCACTTTTGAGAGTTTTTTTGATTAAAAATAAAGAATATTGTTCCTTAAATGAGAAATGCCCAATATTACCTTTGGTTTAATATTTGCATGATTTTCTGCTCCAATAAATTTCAATATATTATTATTTTATTGCATTCATATAAATTAAGCATCAAAATCTAATATAAATATTTGGTGAAAACACCATTTCCAATTTTTCAAATTCATTTTTAAAACTCTTTTCCCCATATTTAAACCCTAGTTTAGAAGTAAGATCACTAAGAATTATAACTTCCACATGAACTGGTAATTTATCAGTTACACTAAACTTAGTGAAATAAATTCATCCTTTTATGGATTTATAAATCAATTATCCACGGTCCTACAACTTGGAGGTGATCCCATCATATCATTAGATTTATGTATAACACATTACAACATAAGAATGGGTGCAAAATCTATGTGATAACAATAACATTAGAAGGCAATAGTTGAATTCATTATTTGATGATAAAACTAGTAGGCAATAGTATAAGTCATCAATCAATGGTAAAATTTATGTAGTGGTGAAAAAATATATCAATCGATGGTAACACTAGTAGGTGATGGCATAATCTATTAGTCGATAAGTACCATTGACAACTGATAGCAAAAGCTATCGATCGATGGAAAAGTTGTTGGGTGATGAAAAAGAGTTTTGAAATGATAATGTCATTATTGGGTGATGAAAAATTTGTTAGGTTATGGAAAATTTGTTAATAAATGATGATGTTTTTGGTTAATGGTAAGCTATCAGGTGATGTAAAATCTACTAGGTGATGGAAAAGTTGTTGAATAATGGTTGAAAGTGGGTTTTCTTGTAAACTAATTAATAGTCAAGAAACACAATCAAGTAGTCAAGAAACACAATCAAGTAGTCAAGTAGTGAAATCAAGTAATAATAATTCATGGGGGATTAATTTGTCATTTAATTTTAATAAAGTCACTATTTCTATAATTTATGCCATAAGTTGAAGTCATCGAAATGTAAGGGCAAAGTCATTGTTTCCTGAAGAACAAAGTTGACAACAAGACACATAAAAATTGACTTTTAAGGTTAAAAATATAAAAAATAAATCCATAAGTGAACATTTTTTATATTTAAAGGTCAAATGTTACTCATTTAGTGTTTATATGGTACGTGATCCCACCAAACATTCCATTATGTAGCGTAAGATTACAAAGGAAATTTGTTAACTTTTTCTTGTTAGTGGAATTGAAAAAACCCGCTATCAAATAGCTCAAGGAAATAAAAAACTACTTGAATACGTAATTAGGTGAGAAATAAAAAATCTAAGCATAAACATAACTAATAAATAAATACAATAAACCACATTTACCTCCCTTGTCAAATGAGCTCATTTGTTGGCATGTGAGTGTGTTGATGTTTTACTTATGTATGCAATGGAGTTTTTTTGTCATTGTAATTACCTTGTGGGAAGAACCTCTCCTTGTTCACATTTTTCTTATCTTGGTTTGGCTTGGCTTGGCTTGGAAAAATGAAGATATCTCTTAATAATTTAGAATTTTAGCTCTACACAAGAAAGCTTTGTCTCTTAACAATTTAACATTATAACTTTGGCTTGAGAGCTTGTTAAACAATGGCCTTAGAAATTATATTTATAAGTTTTCTAACCCACCCTAACTTGTGTATTTAAGTTATATTTAAATATGGTTAGGTTGGAAAGGAGACAAGAAATTAATATTTGGGATAGAGATCCAATTTATTAATCATGACTCTTCATTTCTAAATTTAATGCTTTAATGGAGATATTTTCAATTCATTGACTTTGAGGATGATGACATTATCATGACCTCATTTTTATTATAATTTTATTTTTACAAAATTGATATTCACTAATTACACATGGAAATTTTACCAATCATTTAATTGTATTTACTTAGTTAATTTATTATGCTTAGGGTTTTTGTATTTTAGGAAATGTTTAAGTACCCTGCTTAATGGGTCCAAAGGCCAATTTGTTAAGTCATAATTCCACTAGAGATAAATATATGGGAGTTTATCATTTTGTAAAAGATAATACCCAAAATAGGGATGCCTCAACATGATTCTAGGAACTAACATCTGATGTATGGATGAAATGGGGACATTCAATGATTCCTAAACTTAATTTGCATCATTTGCTAAAAACCAATCTAAAGTCTAGTTGGAACACAGTTGTGATCAAAATAGGGTGTCTATAGTTTTTCATTGTTTTCAATGTATTTTTGAATTCATTTATGTAATGAATAATCATTAAATTAGTTGTATTTCCATGACTAATCCACATCTATTTATTTTCTAGGCAATAGATCCATAATACTAGCATTGTTCATCATTTATCTAAATATATTCCGAACATGCCTCACATCAATAACTAGGTTATCCTACAAACCAAGAACTCATAGTAAAAAACCTTGGAGAGATTTCATCTCTTTTTATAAGATTTTGGGTGGATTTATACCCTACCTAAGTTGTGTGTCAAATGACCCCTCAACAAAAGAACCTTGCTAAAGAAAAATGAAAAGAAAAAATTGAATCCTAAGGGCAATCAATCAACTCAATAAGACTCTTCCACTCGTTAGAACAAAGGCAAAGGGGAAATGAATGCAAATGTTTAAAAATAGTGTTTCAATTTTTATGGTAAACTAAGTTATGTTGAACATTAGTGTTTCAAAAATATGGCATACTTGAAAGTAGAGATTAAAAAAAGGTAGTCCTTTCCCTCTAAAACTAGACCAACACTTTATACAACAAAAATAATTTGAGTATTAATGCCCTATATCACAACATATACAAGTAATCCCTCAACACCCTAGGCCTTAAATTCAATCAAGATTTCAAAGTGCCTTGATATATCTAAATATATTATCATTAAATCAAATGTGCAAAGGAACTTAATTAACAATTAAGATTTGATAACATATCAAATGACCACCCTTAATACCAACTTGTGAACATTTAAATTATAAATAAACTAATTCAAATACCAATGACCTTTAAATACTTAAGTTTATATCCACCACATATACCTATATCACCTTGTTACCAAGAAGGATAACAATAATTTCAACAATTCAAATGGCCAACCACTCAATGTTCTTGGAATCACTTCCAATGATCAATAGTACGCATATTATAGATCTAATCCATGTTATAAAGTTATTTTCAATTTAGTGATAAATCTAACCATTTTTAGCATATGAAATTTTGAGTTGCAAAATGTATGTTTAAGTTGAAAAATACAAATAAATCATGAAGATATGGCAAATAATGAAAACCAATGTCATGAAAAACCACCTTTATAAGTAAGATATGACAATGATATTTGAAACCCAACACTATTAATTTATAAGTATACATTGAATTCATATATATATATATATATATATATATATATATATATATATATATATATATATATATATCACCAAAAAACATCATAATTTTGAATGCATGAAATATGTTTTCATGACAATTTGATTAAATTTTTCTATATATAATTCTCTTTAAAAACTATGAATGTTCAAATTACTATCAACATTTTAAAGCTTTTTGGCTCAAGTCATCATATGTGAAAATAGAATTTTTTCTTAAAATGGGGTACTAAATTTTGTTTATAAGATGAGTGAAGTATATATATCATCCCATTATAGTTATATGCATGAAAGGTAAAAAGGTCTAACCTTCTCACAATGTGTTCTCCTTTCCTCAAGACCCCTTACAAATTAGTTGGTCTACTGTGAAAATTGGGTACTTGTGTGAGAAACTATATGGCATTATAAGTATATGATATAATGAGACCTCCTATTCTAATTTATTGGACTTTAGCACCCCAATGGACCTCATCTCTAGTATGAAGTCAAATTTAGAGTTTGAGCCTCAACTAGGATATGAGATGTACCAAATATAGATCATGTATGTTATCAACCCCAAAATCATCAATCCAAAGGCACTCATGACATTGAGTGTGCCAGAGAGAAAAGTGAGGGATAATGCATGGGATAAATATATATTCTCATTAATTTTAGGACTTATGTTGGTTTAATCTAAAGACCTACTAGATTAACCTACTTTACTCAAAGAGCATGAACTGCTACCACTAGAGACTCAATGTATGTTTTATGAATTAAGTTAAATTACTCAGTAATTAAACTAAACTAACATCAGTCCTAAAATTAATGAGGGTATATCTTTATCCCATGCATTATACCCTATTTTTTTCTTTGGAACACTCAACCTCATGATTGTTTTTAGATGAAAGATTTTGGGTCTAACAATAGATAGCACTAGAAAGAGGGCCCCTAATAAATAAATCTTAACTCACTATTCTACCCTTGAATAATTTGGAGCCTATTATGTGGATTACTAGATCTAGGTCCTATCATTATATACTATTTATCTCTCCCTTTAAATTCCATAAGAGGACTTGATTTGATTGAAATAGACCTAACCTACAATTATTTCCACTAGCTCATCTTTTTAGTCTAACCAAAATAGATCACCCCTAATGGCCACCCCCATGGCTTGGTTAGTTGGGTTAACTATCAATACCCTTAGAGTCATCTATGACCTTCCAAAAAACCATGGTACCTCTCATGATTCATACCTGGTGTGGGATAGACTGTCAAATAACATGTAACTTCATATAAAACCATCATCAAGATCTTGAATGTCAAACACGAGGATGTGTCCTATAGACTATTTCTATTTAATTTAATGGATGTATCCTATGAATGGTTCCCCAATCTCCATCAAGACTCTATCATGGGATGGAAATAATTTATCAACACCTTCTTGGCTTAGTTCAGGCAAGTCATTAACCTCAATATCCTTTACCAATAGTTTATATGCATTAAGAGGAGCCAAATGATCCCATTATAAACTTAAATGATAAGTTACAAAATATGTATAGCTGATCCACCATGCTTTATCAACCCAATGCTCAACTAGTGCTTTAAATGTATAAGAACTCCTTGGACCCCTGGACAACTATGTTTCTAAGATTAGATTCCCTGATAATAGACCTTCCTTTGCTTATGTTAAATACATTAAAGTTGATAGACATATTAACCCTTAAGCCCAAATAATGTCACCCATTCCTAATGTATTACCCAACATTCCAATATTTATCCTTCTTCCTAATGTGAATCATAATGTCTCTTTATCTTGATTGTTACCTATATGTTTCGAGTTGCCATATGTTTGTGTATGGTCATTGATGTCAAAATAAGAATGAGGTATGGTTATCAATTTTAATTTATTATGATGCATAGTGAGGAATGATGAAATGAGTGGTTACAGGTCCTTGATGAAGGATGATGTCATAAAGTGATGAGATGGCTTGGACATGGGATACCTTGTCTAGTAAAAGAAGGAGCATGATGGTTTTAGGAGATGAATACATAGAGGTATAAGAGGATGCCTAAGGACATTTGAACATGAATTTTAGGAATTGAATCATCTAATTATGTTTCAAAGTATGACTACAAAGGTAATACCTACATGTCTAATATGCAAATAAGCTAGTCTTAGACTCTGTCTGATTTAACTAAGGGTCATAAGGTGTTAACAATACCTATAAAGGATTCATAGTAGTGGTAGAGAATATGAGAATGTGTTTGAGAATTTTATCTTGGTATGATGTCATTTGAAATGTGTATTACTTGTTTAATATAGTACAAGATTTTCCCAAGTATGTTCAAAATCCAAAATGTAACTAGTAATTTAAGGCCTAGTATGCATGGAGACCTAGTGTGGCCTAATGAGGAGTAAAATTCAGTTTTAAATATGATAAAGAAAATTTTAGCATGAATTTAGGTTTTAAAAGTTGTATCAATCATTTTTACCAAGTTTCAAGTCCTCAATTGAAGAATAAAGCAAGAAAACATGTTTTAAGGTCTTATGTGCATGCAAATTAAAGGTTTTCAAACCTAAGATGGAATTGTTGATGCTTATTGGCATGTTTAAACATTTAATGGTGTCTTGATTATTTTAGGATATATGGGTAAGGGTCTTGGATTAATTCTCTAAGCATTATTTTTGCATTTAAGGGGAAATATTGTATGGACAATTGTTAACACAAAAAATAGTCTAAAACCCTCTCAAAATCCTCAAGATAACTCGATTGGAGAGATATGATATAAATGGACTAGAATGGATTGGTAAGGAAAGTTTGATATTTGTATATTTTATATGAATCCATCATGAATCTCCAAATGGAATTGGTTTGTCAAGGCATTAAGTAGAAGCTATAGAAATATGCTTATTTATAAAGCATTTGATGCTACACGTGGTGTTGACCAAGTTAATGCATGAAATTGGATGGAGGTTGAAGGAAAATAATTTTTATTTTTTTCCATGGTGATATTTAATAAATTTAAAACATGTATATCAATTATTTTTCTCACCCAAGTTGACCTATTACTAAACTAGCAAAGAGTGAAAATGGTGAGAAAAAACCAGTCAAAGTGAGAAAGAGATTAGGGATTGGTTTCAGATTATTAGGGATGAATACAATTGTTTGGGGTATTTTTTAATACCTATACCTCATGATTCCTTGTTTTATAAATTTTTAATATTCTCACATATAGGCAAGATAGTTCTCTCAAGATGACCTATTTGAGTCAGTTGAGACAATGAAGGTGTATGTAACAAAAATGGTCTATATATTCCATATTTGCTATTTTACCTCTACAAATTTGTTTTTTAATTTTATATAATGATTTTTAAGGATAATAAAAATGTATTTTAAGTTCAATTAAGTATCCCTAAATTTATTTTAATTCGTTTTCACCATGGTTGGTTCTTGAGACATAATGACTATTCCAAGTGTGTTAGGTGAAGTGAAGAGTGTGAGACATTTTAACAGAAGTTTTTACATAAAATTAACTTGAAATTTTGTTTTAATACATAAATTAAATATTAATACTTTATTAAAATGTTGATATATATGTTAATAAATTGTAATGTGGAATCCAAAATGGCTTATCAGACTATGTAAAGACTATGAAAGAGTGGCTTGAGATATTGGTCTATAAGACCAATGATTATAACTAGAGTTGGAGATATAAATATTTTAGGATGATATACATACCACATAATATCTATTATTTTTCATTATATTTCTTCTAATAACTCTTACAAGTGTTAAATACAAACTTCTACATGACTATGTTTTTAAAGCTATATGCAATTTGAGTAGTCATCTTGAAAAGATGAGTTGGAGGTGGTTTGTACTAAGTTGGATAATATAATGCATATTAATATATTATAAAAGTATAAAAGGTCAATTATAATTCATTTATATTAATTATAATTCCCTATTCAAGTGTGAAAATTCAAAATCTTTAAACTATGTTTTTGGAACCTATGTGCAGTTGTAAATGAGCTTGAGAAAGTTATTTGTTTGAGGTCTTATACCCTATTTGGTGATGTATGATTGACATGGTGGTGACCATTATGTCATTTAGGATCTGTTAATTTTATTTTATCATATCTATTTTTAATAGAATTTGATATATAATTTTGTTTATGAGACAAACTTTCAAGCAGTGAGAAAGCCTAATGGCGAGTAGGCCTAATAACGTGGTTCAAGTGGTGAATTGGGCATACAAGTGGTGTGGACATAAATGGATGTTATCATGAATATTTAATAATTTTTTCAAGTGTTTTTAGACTATAAATGTGTTACAAGTGACTCAAGTATAGTGTGTGCTTAAGACAGACCTAATTGCATTAGGTCTCTATTATGCCTAATGGAGGTTTTGGACCTTAAAGGGTATGGCCAACATATGGAGTGATTTTTTCTTGTTTTAAACATGTATGAGTACCTAAAAAAAAAATCCTTGGTTGACCAATATTTGTAAGATCAAGTGATGGGTATAAAATCAAGGCCTAATTGGCCTGTTTGAGCTAGTTAGAGAAGTGTGAATATAAGTGAAGATAAGAGCTATTGATGGAGTAGTAGCTGATCATTGAGGACCATAATAAGAAGAGATAAATAATTTTGATTATATGAAAGATATTTTGTATGCGTATGACAAGGTAAATTGACCTAATAATCCTATAAGAGGCATGTTGATTAAGTAATCCTAAGAGGCTATTTGAGAAGGGTAGAAGGATAAAGTGAGTTGAAAGAGGTGAGAGAACATTAAAAACTTCATCATAGGTGTGTTATATGTATATGACAGTGAGTTTATTGTAGTAAGGATAAAAGAGAGAGAGAGAGAGAGAGAGAGAGAGAGAGAGAGAGAGAGATAAATAAGATATCATCATTATTTTAGAGATAAATAAGGTGTCTTGAAGTGATTTTAGCTTGCCTTGGTTGGGTTGGTGCTTGGTCAAGAGGGAGTTAGAGCTGCCTTGAAATTTGGAGTTTTCATAAGTGTCCATTAAGTTCCTAGGTTGGTTCCAAGTCACTTATGGGTTTGGAACCTCCTTTCAAGTTGGATCTTTCTAAAGGACTATTTAGGTTGGTGCCTAACTAGTGAGGGGTTGGTACTCCTTATGGGGTTAGTGTCTCACTAAATGTTATTTCATTTCTTATAAGATGGTTTTCCAAGTGGTGTGATAGTGGGTTTTATCCCCATGAAATTTTCTCACATATATATGGTGTTCATGTGTTGATAACTTGTTTCATGCTTATGTTATTATCTTTTTATCCATTGTTATATCTCTATGCTAGTTTAAAATTAGTGAATAAAATAGAATGAAATGTTTACACACTAATTCACTCCCCCCTCTTAGTGGTTGTGATTCCAATAATTGGTATCAAATATGGTCTTTTATAGGAGGCTTGATAGCCTAAAAGTGAACCTAAGAATCACAAAGTATGATGATTATAATTTTCATCTTGTTTGCAGTGATAGTCTATCAAAAATGATGGTAATGGTATAGTTTTATAAAGAGAATAAAGATGTCAAGATGAGGCTTGATCAACACTTAAACCAAAGTGAGTTATGTGTTGTTATAGGACATCAATAAAAGTTGAAATAATTTCAAAGGTACCATTTGGTAGCTCATAAGTACTATGTAGAAGTTAATTTAAAGATGAAACCCAAGATTGACAATCTATAAGGGCTCTGAAGACATGTTGAGAAAAAGGTACGAGTCAAGGGATAAATGTGTCTTGTAGAATCTTGATTTAGGCCTTATAAATAAGGTATGTTTAACCTTTTATTTCCATAAATATGTTATGATTTAATCATCAAGTAGAGGAGATGAGTTGAAGAAGCTATCATAAATGAGCAGAGGTTTTGTTAAAAATTTAAGTATGTTGTTAAGACCTTTTTGAGGTATGTTTGAGCCTTCATTATGTATAAATGTATGAATGTATATATCCTTTATTGTATTTGTATGGTATTTAAACATGTATACTTTGAGGTAATAAGATCTAATGGAGGAGTTCTGAGAAGGCATATGAGTTATAGATTGGTCTGCAAGACCAATAAGGGTATGAATATTCAAGAAGATGACTATACCTTATGGGGATAGTCAATAATTAACAAAGTCAATTTGGATTATATGTAGATGCTTGAAAAATTTAACATGAAAGGAATGAATATGGAGTGTTCTTCATGAGTGAAGGAAATAGAGATTTGAATATGTTCAAATAAGACTATATGTTGGATATGTTGAACAAAGAGATCAATGGAGTGGTAGATGAACTTGTCGTAATGTTACCTACTACAATATCTTGCTTGTAATACATGTTTGAGTGCAACATGATACCTAGGAAGCAAAGATAGACTAAGTGGTATGAGAGTTGAATAATGGTTTATAAGACCATACTATCAAAGGTTGTGATTATTTGCTCATGTTATCTAAGGACTTGTGGTGTTATAATAAGTGAGATGACAAGTTATTTGTGCCATGAAGAAGATAAATTGATATGAAGTTAAAAATTACTCTAAGTTTTTGTCAAAAATTCTTGATAGTGTGTGTTGAAGTTGATCCATTGAATCTTCTTAAAGAGTATTATGAGGTTTCAATGTTCTATATAAATCAAAATGACATGATATAAGGTATGCATAATGATAAGGGGAGATTTTGAGCTCTATGATCTAAATAATAAAGGTAGATTGAGGTGTACAATCCATGAAGATCAAAGGGGAGCTGATCAGATGCTTCAATTATTCCTTGAGTAGATCAGACCAATCAAGATGCTAAGATGAAGCAAATAAGAAGGTAATTGATTTCTTAAACATGATAAATGAAGGACTATGTTGGTTTGGAAAATTTTGAAATAATCACATGGTCTTAGGGGGATATTTATTTCTTTATGATGAATTAATTGTCTATTTCAATATATATGAGCCTAAGGTGAGGTAAGCTTTAGTTTGGATTAATTCAAAAGAGATCATTTAGTAGGCACATTCATTAAGGTCAAGTCTAAGGATCAAGTGGAAAGGTATGAATGGATTTAGGTAAGATCAAGAGTAGATGATGAGATATAATGAATATTTAGAGTCATGACATACATAATTTAAGGTGTTCAGTCATAAAGGAAAGTTGAGAGATAACAGTTCTATCATTCTAATGTAAGCATTTGGTCAAATTTTATCTAGTAAATATTGTTGAGTTAAAGTGAAAAGGCATTGTGGTAGTTTTAGAGACCCTTTTTAATTAATGTTAAAGGGGGAGATATATCAAGGATGGAGAAGTTGTCTAAATCAGTTCATTTGTGGTTTTTCATCAATATGGTTTGCCATCAATGACAAAGGGGGAGATTGTTGAAAATTATCATTGATGTCATATGTTTGTGTATGGTCATTAATGTCAAAATAATAATGAGGTACGGTGATCCATTTTAATGTCTTATGATTCATAGTTATGAATGATTAATTGAGTGGTTATAGGGCCTTGATGAAGGATTATGTCATAAAGTGATGAGAAGGCTTAAACATGGGATATCTTGTCTAGTGTAATAAAGAGCATGGTGGTTCTAGGAGATGAATGAATAGAGGCATAAGAGGATGTTTGAGGACATTTGAACATGAATTTTATGAATTAAATCATATAGGTATGTTTTAAATTATTAATATAGAGGTAAAACCTACATGTCTAATATAAAAATAAGCTAGTCTTAGACTCTGTCTGATCTAACTAAGGGTCCTAAGGTGTTAACAATACCTATGAAGGATGCATAGTAGTGGTAGAACATATGATAATGTGTTTGAGAATATGATATTGGTATTATGTTATTTTAGATGTGTGTGAATTTTTTAAGATAGTATAATAGGTTCCCAAGTATGTTCAAAGGTCAAAATATAAATGGTAGTTTAAGGCATAGCATGCATGGAGACCTAATGTGGCCTAATGAGGGGTCAAAGTCATTTTTCAAGGTGAAAGAGAACATGTGAGCATGGATTGAGTTTTTATAAGTTTTTTAAATGTTTTTTACCAAGATTCATGTCCTTGATTGAATAAGAAAGCAAGGAAACACGTTTGAAGGTCTCATGTGCATGCAAATCGAAGGTTGTCAAACCTGAGAAGGAAGTGTTGATTCTCATTGGCACATGTAAACTTTGAATGGTGTCTTGATTATTTTATAATATATTGGTAATGTTATTGGATTACTTCTCTAATCATTAGGTTGGCATTTGAGGGGAAATATTGTATGAACAATTGCTAACACCAAAACTAGTCTAAAACCCTCTCAAAACCCTCACAGTCACCTGATTAGAGAGATGTTGATAGAAACAGACTAGAATGGAATGGTAAGGCAAGTTTGATGTTTTTATATTGTATATGGCTCCATCATGCATCTTCAAGTGGTAGTTATTTGATAGGATAGTGAGTTGAAGCTACAAAATTATGCTTCTTTTTAAAGAATTTGATGTTATAGGCAGGGTTGACCAAGTCAATGCATGGAAATGGATGGAGGTTGAAGGTAAATAGTTTTTATTTATGTATATGGTTATATTTTGGATATTTAAATCTTTTTTTTTTACTATTTTTCTCACCCAATTTGACCTATCTCTAAACTATCAAAGAGTGAAAATAGTAAGAAAAAAACAATCAAAATGAGAGAGAGATTAGGGATTGGTTTCAGATGATTAAGGATGAATCTAATTTTTTGGTGTATTTTTGTAATACATATACCTGATTTTACCTTGGTTTATAAATTTTTAATATGCTCACATATAGTCAATAAAGTGCTCTCAAAATGACCTGAGTGAGTTGAGATAGTGAAGGTGTATGTTTCAAAAATGGTCTATATATTCCATATTTTTTATTTAAACTCTATAAATTTGTGTTTTAATTTTATATAAGTATGTAATAGTATCATAAATATTTATTTTAATTTAAATTAAGTGTCCCTACAATTATTTTAAGTCATGTTCACCATGATTGGTTCTTAAGACAAAATGACTATTCCAGGTGTGCTAGGTGAAGTGAAGAGTGTGAGACTCTTTGAGTAAAATTATTGCATCCAATACAATTTAATTTTTTTTTAATACCTAAATTACCAATTCATACTTTAATTAAATTGGAGATATAGGTTAATAAGTTGTAATGTGGAAGCCAAAATGGCTTATCAGACTATGTAAATATTGTGAGAGAGTGGCTTGAGAGATTGGTTTGTAAGCCCAGTGATTATAACTATATTTTGAGATATAAATATTTGAGGATGATATATATACCATATATAAGATTTTAATTTTAATTACATGTCTTTGAATCACTATTACAAGTGTTAAAGACAAACTTATACATGATTATGTTTTTTAATCTATAGGTAGTTTGAGTAGTCATATTACAAAGATAAGTTACAGGTGGTTTGGATGGATTTTTAAAATAAAATGAATATAAATATATTATATAATTATAAAATTTTCATGATAATTCATTTAGATTCATGATAATTCCATATTCAAGTGTGAGAATTTAAAATCTTTTGACTATGTTTTTGGAACCTGTGTGCAATTCTAAGTGAGATTGAGAAAGATATTTGTTTGAGGTCCTATGCCCTTTTTGGTGATGTCAAATGGACATGGTGGTGACCATTAATTCATGTTAAATCATTCAATGTTATTTTATCATATTTTTTTTATAAAATTTATTGTCTACTTCTATTTTTTTAGATAGATTTTTAAGCGGTGAGAAGGCCTAATGGCGAACAGGCCTAATAGCATGATTCAAGTGTTGAATTGGACAAATAGGTGGTGTGTACCTAAATGGGTTTCATAATTGGTATATTTTAATAAGTTTTTTAATTTTTTAAATAATTTTTTGAGGATAAAGGTGTTTTAAGTGACTCAAGTGTAACATGTGCTTAAGACAGACCTAATTGCATTAGGTCTCTATTAGGCCTAATGCAGGTTTTGGCCTTAAAGGGTATGACGAACATATGAAGTGATTTTTTATTTTTTTAAACGTATATGAGGACCTATTTAAATATTTATATAGTGTGGTAATGTCCATGTCTGACCAAGATGGGTAAGATCAAGTGATGGGTATAAAATCAAAGACTAATTGGCCTATTTGAGCTAGTTAGAGAAGTGTGAATATAAGAGAAGATTGAGATATTGAAGGAGTAGTAGTAGGTCATTGAGTAAAATCATAATAATAGATAAATCATGTTTATTTTATAATATATCTTTTACAAGTGGATGATAATATCAATTGACCTAATAATCCCAAAAGAGACATGTTGAGTAAAGAAGCCTAGGAGGCTATTTAAGAAGGGTAAAAGGCTAAAGTGAGATGCATGAGGTGAGAGAACATCAGTAGACTCATTAGAGGTGTGTTTAAGGTATATTATAGTGATTTTAGTTAATTATATGGAAGAGAGATATTTAAATAGGAGATCACCATCATTTGAGAGAGTAACAAGGTGTCTTGAGGTGATTAAGCTTACCTTGGTTGGGTTGGTGCTTGGTCAAGAGGGAGATGGAGTTGCATTATATATTAGATATTTTAGAAGTTTCTTTGAATTGTTTGGGTTAGTTCCAAGTCACTTAGGGATTTGGATCCTCCTTTTAAGTTGAATCTTCCTAAAGGACTAGTTGGGTTGGTGTTCCTTGTGGCATTGGTACCTCACTAAATGTTGTTTCATTGCTTATAGAATAGTAGTCCAAGTGGTGTGACAATGGGTTTTATCCCCCATGAGGGTTTACATCATAGATATGGTATTCATGTTTTGATAAGTTGTTTCATGCTTATGTGATTATCTTTCTATACATTATTATATCTCTATGATACTTTGAGATTGATGAATGAAATTAAATTAAATGTTTGCACACTGATTCACCCCCCTCTCAGTGGTTGTGCTTCCAACACTATAATGAACCATCTTCTATTGAGGCACACTACACTAAACCAACACCTAGGTTTTCATACCCTAATAAATACTAAAGTATAGCCTCAATCCCATAGTCATGTGTTGATCCCCACTATCAACAATATTTGGAGCATATCCCATGAGTATATTAAGAATGAGTTGGATGCTATAGAACATATATTACAGAGGTTGAGAAATGACTTCTTGGGTCTCCAAAAACAAATGGGAAATGTTAATGTTGAGAGATCTAAAATGGAGTTTACCTAACAAAGGCAAAACAAATATTACAATCACCCCAATAATCAACCACAACCATAATATAACAAGCTACCCAAGATTAACATCTATGAGATATCCATTTCAAATTTGTGTTAAGTACACAACATAGCCCAACACAAGGAAGTTGACTGCATATAATTGTGTAGTGCCTTCAATATCTTATAGTGAGAAATATAAGAATATGAGGTGGTCTTGAACCATTCAAAATCATTTAACACAACTAGATCTTCAAGCATAAAAATGGTGTTAGATATTATGGAGTTTTCCAACTAGAAAGATAGTGAACTAAAGGAGATTACTAATGAGGTCCATGTGTTCTATCAATTCCAAAGGATAAATAATGCCCTTAGGATCCAAATGTAGTAACAACCCATTACCACTCTACTTCAAATAATGTGTCACCCCTCTTTATCCCAAAACTAGGAATGACCTACTACCTCCAAAACTTAATGAGTCAAAGGCTCCTATAGAGACCCCAGCAGTTCAAAACAAGGTAGGGTATAACATCATAAAATAAAAAAGAAAATAAGATTCAATATAACACTACATGAGATCACCCAAATCATCAAATGGGACCTTCTACTAAAGTCTCTTATAGAGAATCCAACCCAACCAAAACAAAAAAACTATCCACACCAATGTGGTCGTATATAAGAACAAAATTAAAGTTATTCCCTTTCTTCTGACTATCAAACTATTCAAGAAGAACCTACATAACTACTTAGTCAACTTAGGAGCTTCAACTAATGTGATGCCTATGAGGATTTATGAGAAGTTAGGGTTAGTCCCTATAAAATCTAAAAAGGTGGTAATCCATCTATATAAATTAGAGTTTAAGGCATTTTGTGAGATTTAAAGTGTCTGTATACAACTAGAGTCCTAAACTAGGATTCAACAATTCATAGATATCCAAGTGGCATAAATTTTTGAAGCCTATAGAATGCTTCTCAATAGGGATTAGTCTAAAACCTTGAATGGGTAAATGGATACTTAATTTTCTCATATGTGGTTACCTTGGAGAGGCATAACCAATAAAATTAGAGTATGTAAAGAACCTAGGATGAAACACATTATCATGAAATACAATGTTGTGAATGAAAATTTGAACCTGGTATCCTTAGACCTAGGAATATATACACTATCTACAAAATTGAATAAGCATGTAACTGGGAGTGATCATGGTATACCAAATTTATGGTTCCTATTATTCGATAAGGATTGTTCTAAACAAGGTTCTAGGGAAGTAATCCTTCTGATTAATCTACATGGAAAGCAACACCTATCCACTTATAGACTTTAGTTTCCTTGTACCAATAACCTGGTAGAATATGAAGTCTTGATCTTTGGACTGTAATTGGCCTTGAAACATATAATCAAGGAACTCAAGTGTTTAGGGATTTAGAGCTAGTTATAAACCAATTCAAGAGCAAATTCTAGTGAAAACTTTCTTATCTTAGGAAGTAAAAACATAAGGCATGGTATTTGATAGAAATTTTCATAACCTTTAATAATATTCCCATTCCCTGAGATAATAATTAATTAGAAACCTCTACCATAAATAAATCACCTCTTGATGACATAGGACTATAGGAGTTATCTATTGAGTTAATCCATTACCCCTCTATCCTAAATAATGTTAAAAATTCTAGTTCTTAAAATATGATGATCATATATTAGAATTCATGAGTAACACTGGGTTATTTGAAGCTTAGATCATTGATGAGAATGAAATAGATAATCTAGGAGATACAAATTATGATCAAGATAACATCATGAACCTTAGATAAAATTGAGTCCCTAAAGGCATGATCTCCTTTGAATGAGTGTTTGATCTCGATAAATATGAAAACCCAATCAAGAAGCCAAGGTATCAAAACATGAAGTTCAAGACTATTGATCTTGGGTCCCCTAACCATCTTGGAACCATTAACATTTTACCTGATTGTACTTTAAAAGATATTGAGAAACTTAAAGGGTAGTTGTTGATATATAGATATGTAATTATCTAGGCCTATGGATATATTAAGATCTTTGACTTGAGTGTAATATCCCATATTTTCCCTCTCAAACCAAATCAAAAACCTTTTAGATAAAATCATAGACCCATGAACTTGATTGTAAAACCACTTATACACAAAGAGGTTCACAAGCTCCTGTCCATAGGAATCATTTTTCCAGTCTACCATTCCACTTGGGTAGCCATTTTGGTACCCATTCAATAGGAAAAATGGATAGATTTAGTTATGTGTGGTCCTCCAAAATATAAACTAAGCATCTATTAAATATAATTACCTATACCCCTCATTGGATGAAGTGATTCAGATGGTGAGTGGATCTCATGTGATGTCATTTTTTGATGTATTCTTTGAATATAACCAAGCCTTCATCAACCCAAAATATTTAATTAAGACTAAATTCACAATGAAGTGGGGCACTTTTGCCTATAAATAGATGTTTTTCAGCTTGATTAATGCATAAGCCACTTTTTAGAGAATCATGGATTTTAACTTCAAGGGTTTGATAGGGAAATGCATTTTTATCTATATGGATGACTTGGTTGTATTGTCAAAATATAGGTTAGATCACATTAGTCACCTCCATAGTATATTTGATAGATGCAAAAGGTATGTTATCTCCTTAAAACTAAAGAAAAGCATGTTTGGTATTACCGAAGATAAGCTTATCGATCACATTATCACAAAGGAAGGTATATCTATTTACCCTTAATGTGTTTATGTTATTTATAATATATGTCTCATGAATATTAAAAAAGAACCAAAATCTTTCTTTTGGAAAATAAATTTCATGCACATATTCATTTCTGAATTTGTTTAGATTGTTAAACCTTTGAATGCCATGCTGAAATAGGAGGTGAAAGTGGAATTGAATGATGAGTCCAAGAATGCCTTATAAGAGATCAAAGAGTCCATCATGTAGACACTAGTTATGATAAGCCTAGACTACATGAAGGACGTATACCTCTACTCTTTTTATTTCGATAATAATGGTGTAAGGTGATCCTTAAGATCTTAGATCCTTCAAGAGGATGATTGTATTATAGACTTATAATATTTTTATTGGTTTTATTATTCTTTTATTATACTAAAAATCACAAAACAAAATTTTAAAATCATCAAAGATACCTCACACATTCATTCACATGTTATTTATGATAAACTATAGGGTTTATACTCTTTTACAACTTGGTTTCTTAAGAGAAATGGAAAATTGTCCTTTAACCCTATTTTAGGCCTATCTACATGTATTTTAGGTTCTATTTGCACTATAATAGATTCAAACTCATATTTTTGAGACCCTTAATACTTGTTTCAAATTGACACAATTCAAATAACCTTTTAAATATTCTTAAACATCTTAAAGACTCAAAGAAAGATTGAGAATTACACTTTAGCCCTATTTTATGGTTTGTTTGGGTCTACAGAATACATAGTCAACAATATATTTTATTATGGTTACCTTAAAAATTTTAAAATACTTTAATAAATTATAAAACATCATCATTAACTTATCTACCAAATTTCAAAAGATTATGAGGGTTTGTTTCCAAGACATTGAAGTTTCTATTGATGAAACCTTGATTTAGGGTGTTGCAAGTTGTAGGTGACCTAAAAACTAAAATTAGATTAAATATCAAGGTTTAATTATTTTAAATGTTTATTCTTAATTTGGTTTGTATCTACACATGTTTTTCCTACTATGGCAAGTGTTCTTCAAACTTTACACTCTCTAAAGTACATAAAAAACATCTTTTATTCAGAATGTGTCATTCAATATGATGTTTTTTGAACCCTGTAAATAAATATATATCATATAAACATAAAATAAGATAAAAAATTATATATAACCCATATTTACACCTTAATAAACTTTATAATTCATACAAACTCTTATCAAGGTTCCCTTTATTCAATTATCTTCTAAGACTAATACATAAACTTCTATAGATTATCTCCACACACTAACAACAACCCACTAACTGGGGTTCTCCTCTTATTTTTATACATTTTATTCCTCTTTTGTATGGTTTAAGGTCTATCCTTAATTAATTTATAAACTTGGTATCTTTATATTTTACATAGCTAATATCTCTAAACAAACTTAAAATTCATCTAATCATGATTAATTTGATCTTTAACTTCCATTAAATAAATCTAAATTGGAATTAGGAAAAATTTATATTGAGTTAATGGTTTGAGAACACTTATACCTATACTCATACCATAAATAACTCTTAATAATGGATCAATACCTTTTTTCATATGCCAAAAGATGACAAGTTCATCAAAAACCTTCTAAACAAGATTAAAAATTTTGGTTTCTTATTTTTGGTAGGAAAATCAAAAATAGCTCTAAAAGGCTTAAAAATAAACAATTAATCCTATAAAATAATTCTTATTGATTAATCATGACCTCTTATATCTCATAAGACCAAAAAAACACATTTAAACTACTTATAAGCATGCCCTTACATCAAACTAGTAGGGAATAAAAGAATTGTTAATGAGATTTTGATCATGAGTTCTTAAACACTATTATCATGCTTGGATGTCTCTAAATGTGTCATCCAAGTTGAACCCTCAAGTGTATGGCTCTTATAATATATCAAGTACTGAAATTATTGCTTGTCTCTAGTCTTCTTCACCACCTTCTAGTTTATAATGGTTTCAATCTGATCTGGTTGTGTCTTAGGTAGTTATTATTCCCAAGTGATGGTCTGATCATTTTTATCTTTAGGTGCCTTATCTAAATTATCCTCTCATATGAAGTGATAAATTTATACTACATTTAATATGGGAGAGACTCTAATGTCAAATGGAATCTCTAATTCATAAGCATTAATACAAAATTTTCTTAAGACCTTACAAGGTCCAATTTTCTTCATCTTCAACTTGTTGTATTCTCCCCTAGGAAATATTTCTTTCTTAATTTTGAAATTAATATATATCCTATCTAAAAATTCACCTCCTTCCTTCTCATATCATCACTTATTTTCTACTTACTTGAACTCAATTCTAACTGTTGTTTAATTTTCTCATGCAACTCCTATATAGTTGTAACAAAATCATTACCTTTTGCATTACTGTTCTCTCATTTACCTAAGTTTCTTGGCTCATAAATGCCTCTTGGATGGATTACATACACAATTTATAATGGGATATATCCTATAATTCTATTTGGATAATCATTATATGCAAATTTTTCTTGAGTTAGTTTTTGATCCCACTATTTTGGATGGTCACTTACCAAACTTATAAGTATATTTCCAACACTCTTATTGACCACTTCAACTTGAACATCAGTTTAAGGATCGTAATTTGAGATGAAACTTAAAGTTTTCCCAAAATTATTCCAAAGAGTCCTCAAAAAATATCCAACAAACTTTGTATCCCTGTCAGATATAATACTTCTAGGAAGCCCATGCAATCTCACTACTTCTTTGAAGAATAGATTTACAATGTTAGTTGCATCACTATTTTTTTACAAGGTATAAATTGTGTTACCTTAGAAAACCTATAAAACACAACAAATATATAATAATTATCTTTTTTATTCTTTATCATACCAATCACAAAATCCATACTTAATGAATCCCATGGTCTACTAGGAATAGGAAATGGTTGATATCGGTCTAAAGTTTGACTTTGACCTTTAGCATGCTAACTTATTATACACCTTTATATAAACCTTTTCACATAAACATGAATTCGTCGCCAATAATAATGTGTACTCAATGGATCAAGTATTTTTATTTACCTAAACTGTCTTGCCAATCCACCACTATGTTTCTCTTTTAGTAGATTCTTATTGACCCTTTTGGTATGCATAGTTGACTACCCTTAAATAATAGCCCTCTTTATAGCATATATTCCATCCATGGACTTGTGTCTATATTTATTGGATTCTCACATGCTTAATAGGCCTCCTTGAAATTAGGATATTCTTTATATAAGTCTTTTAATGTATCAAAACCCAAGATATTTACTTGGAACTCCTTCATAATCAAACTTCTCCTTCTTAATCATCTACAACTTTATTATATTGTCCACTTTTATGATTGATAAAAAAAGAACATCTTTGTAAAAATTCAACCCATTTCATATGCCTTTGACTTAGTTTAGTTTGACTAATATTGAATTATATGGCATGATTGTCTATATAGAGTAAAAACTCTTTGGATATCAAGTAATGCCTCCATTTATTCAAATCTTGGATAATAGCATAGAAACTTTGGTCATATGTTGCATACCTCTTATTTGCCTCATTGAGTTTCTCATTAAAGTAGGAAATTGGTTTTCCCTCTTGGCTCAAAACAACCCCTATAATAGTCCCACTAACATCACACTCTACTTAAAACAACTTGGTGAAATCAGGCAAGGCTAATATTGGCTACTCTATAATATTTTTATTTAAGAACTAAAAACTTCTCTTAGTTATCTCAGTCCATTGTAATTATTTTTTGTTTCCTTTGATGGTTTCCACTATAAGAGCACAAATGCCACTAAAATTCTTTATAAACTTTTTATAAAAAACTATCCAAGACATAAAAATTCTTACCTCAAATACACTCTTTGGATTAGGCCATTCTACTATGGCTTTGACCTTATCTTTCTCCATCTTAAAGTCCTCTTGGGAAATGATAAATCCCAAATAAACCAATTTTATCTTCATGAAGGTACACTTCTTGAGATTGATTAGTAACTTCTCTTCTTAAAACCTATTTAAGACCATCCTAATATGTCTAAGATGTTATTTCTTTAAATGATAGTAAATCAAAATATCATCTAAGTAAACAATAAAAATTTTACCTGTGAAACCATTAAACACCTCATTCATGAACCTCATGAAGGTGTTTGTAGTGTTAGTAAGCCCAAACAACATTTTAATACATTCATATAGTCCATAATTGGTTTTAAATGTTGCCTTCCATTCATCTCCTTCTCTGATTCTAATATGATGATAGTCACTTTTCAAGTCTATCTTAGAGAAATACCTTGCACCACTTAAACAATCCATTAGATCATCAACTATAGGCAAAGGAAATCTATACATGATTTTACTATTATTTATGGATATTGAATCAGTACACATTCTTTAACCTCCATCCTTCATAGGAGTTAAAACTATTGGAATATCACAAGGACATAAAATTTATCTTATTAGGACATTGTCCAACAATTCTTGCACTAGTTTTTTAATCTCCTCATTATCTCTTGGTGTCATTTTGTATTTTACCTTGTTTGGTAGATTGACTCCTAGAATGAGGCCTATATGATGACTGATACTTCTCATTGGAAGTATTTCATTAGGTAAGTCATCCACAACAATATCAACAAACTCATTTAACAAATTCTATATTTATAGAGGTAGATTAGTCAATTTTTAAGTTATAACAATTATTCTAGGTTTGTCAACTAATGCATAATTTACATTTTTTCTGATTTGTTACAATAAATATTTGCCACTTGTTATCAACACCTTAGGATTATCTTATACTATTTCATTCTCCTCTTTCAATGGTGTGAGTGTGTGTTACTTTTAATATTTCTCAAGGGTATAAGTATTTATTCTCCCATCATATATGTCTTTCCTATCAAATTTCTAAGGTCTACCTAATAGGACATGGTAGACATTCTTAGGCATGACATCACATAATGCCTCATCCTTGTAGCTACCTATTTAAAATTTTAATTTTCTTTGCTCATTTAGTAATAATTGGTGTCCTTTTTACAGATATGACACCTTATAAAGAGTGGGGTGTGTTGACTTTATCAAACCTAACTTATAAACCATTTTTAAAGATACTAGATTATCAGTACTTCCACTATTGATAATTATCTTTCAACACTTACCTTTGGACTTTCAAGTGGTTGTAAATAATGTCTTCCTTTGTGTAGGATCTTTGATCTCCTTGTTAGGCTTGAACAACACTCTCTTGATAAGTAAATATTCTCTAACTTCATGTGCATATTAATGAGAAGGTGATCCCACATTCATCTCATCAACTTAGATAATTTGAGCACTGCCTTGATTCTTATAACAACCCCATTGGGGTCAACTATAAATATGTGATTTTTTTTTAATTAAACACATATACCAAAATTATATTACACCATGAGAATCTAGTGAGACCACATGAAATATTCAAAGTGTGATAATATCAAACAAGCATTAGACATCACATAACAACGATCTCTAAATCATGAGAGCACATCATAATGAAAATATAGAAAGTAACTATATTAACTCAATCATAGCTGATACAAATCTACATCTAGCACTATCAATATAAAATGATAATTAATTACAAATCCCATGACAATATTTAATATAAGTATAATAAAATGCAATATACATATATGATACATGGCTCCTCTGGAGCATAGTTCCCAAACTCAAGTATCTATGGTAATCTCAAGTGTCATCTCAATGAGTAGTACTATTATGGGGAAGAAGAGCATCATCCAAGTGCTTTTCCACACCAACCATGGACCAATGATCCCCCACACTAATCATATAAGGAAATAGCCTTCCCTTTATAGATGAGTAGATAGTGATGGCATGAGAATCTATAAAGACAAACAAGTACTCCTATGTTATATTGATTTCTAAACTAAACATGCAATGTATCATAAAAAACCATTATATTATAAGATATCACACAAACATGTAAATAATACTCATGAAATGATAATTCCTCACTAAACATAATTTATCTCAAAGTTTTACAAATAATATATATATATATATCAAATCCATACACACCACTTGATCAGATTACTTTCATCTGTCATTTTGATTATAAAAATTTAGTGAAGTCCATCTCATTCCTTACTCCATATCAACAATGCAAATTGGTCAACTATAATTCAATCACAAGATTCATTTAATTTACATTCTACTAGTAAACACATCACATAACATGCCAAACATAAGAACAACTAATGCATACATTTATTCCATCAAATATATAAATGATTGTTACATTATTTTCTATCCCATACAAGAAATAATGACTATAGTTTATTACCATAATCTAGTATTCTAAGATTTAACAACTATTTTTACACAATCAGTCATATAAAGTAGTCTTAAGTACATGGAAACATAATCTTCTATTTAAGAAACTAGACATAACAAAGAGATTCATAATTCCTATAGAACATAATAATATATTAGCTTAGCATATGCTACACTTTTAAGGTTGTATGAACACATACACAAAGTCTTAGCAACTATTACAAAACACATTAATCATAGAAATAACCATCATGCATACATTAAATTAGTCAAACATAGATGTAAGTCTAGACTTAACAATTACAGTATGTACCATCTAGGTATATCATAAAATTATATTATAGTTCTCTATGATATCCTATACTACCATAGTTCATAATTACATAAAAACACATATCCTAACTTACGATTTCAAGAATCAACGGTCTACATAACAACAAGTAAGAAATTATATAATTATACCACCCAAATTATAGACACTAGAAAACCATACACTATGGTTCCAAATGTCACACTAACCCATAGGTCACCCCTTGACCCCCTTGGGACCATTTCCTAATCATTTATCCCAATAATCATTAGTATAAATGGTTAAGTTTAGTTAATTTTGACTATAACCCTAACCATAAACCCTTAACTACTAACAGTTAACCTTGATCGTCAATGGTTTGCCCTCAACCACCTCATGAATTAACTTCAACTCAAACTCTACATTGATTTTTTATTAATATTTGTTTGATATATCATTTTCATAATTAATGTTTTTAGGCTAAAATTAGACAATTTATTAGACTTATCATTTCAACACTCCCTTCCCTCTATATTAAGAGAGGAAGAAGAGGTGAAAGAGGATCAGAACTTCTTGGTACATACGATAAAATATTCTTGAGTAGGTATTCTTCTTAATTATAGAAAATTTGAGAAAGCTTCTAGCAAACTAGTGACTAGGACATAGATCAAAAGTGCTTCTACAACTCATCAATCAACAACCAAGTTATTGTCACTCTACAAAAATTGCTCCATAATCTACAAAAGGATTTCAACCAACCTCAACATTCTTTAGACCATAAATAATAAATCTAAGTATCTATTTCTTATAGGATTCAATAATTAGTGTATTTGTTTCATTCCTCATATCACTTTCACTTCCATCTCACCTTCTTATGTTGGAGTTATGTAACCCTAAACACTTCTCTTCTTCCCCAAGACCACCCATAGCCTATTTTAATCATCTAAACACCCTCTACATAAACTAGACACCTCTGAACATTACCCTCTATCTCACAACCAACATCCAACCCAAATTTGCCTTCTAAAACTTTCCTACAATGTTCCCAACTAAACTTCTCTGCCTGAGCCAAATTGTATAGTAACCATTGATGGTCACCTAACCACCGATGGTTTGACCCTAATCATCGATGGTCACTAACTACCGATGGTCACCTAACTACTGACAATTTGAACTTAGCCATTAATGGTCATTATCTATTAATTATTAATAACAAGCTGATTTTACCTATCAAACCCTAGCCAAATTCCACTTTTTGATTTTATGTTTTATCATAGAGGATCACTCTATTTTTTAAATCATGTTTGATTTATCTAACATTGATATTTAATCATTTATTACTAAAATTAGTCAAATTCTCTATCTCCCATCAAACACTTTTTGTATTTCATTTTAGTAGCTTTAGTTATTTTTGCAAGCAATTTATCTTTCATTTTTAGAACCTAATTGTTTAAAAGTGTGGATTGATATCATCCAAGGAAGCTTGTGCTTCTTGGATCTACTTCATGCTATGAAATCCACCCTACTATCCAACTAATCAACTATTTTCTTAGTGTTTTCTTATTTGTAGGTCATCCTCCCTAGATAAAGAAGAGTATCAATAATCATCTAGATCATGGAGTGAAAACCAAATTTAGGTTATACTAACATCACCCTTCTTTCAATTTTTACTCTCTTCTATAATATAAATAAAGAAAAAATTTAGTGAAATATTCTAGCATGCCTGATGGGACCTCACTACGTACTTGTGAATGTTACCCACTGACCTAGTGTAGCAATGTTATCTCACCCACCCCCTCACTATGTCATATACTCATAAAATCATGGCTCATCTAAAATGTGGGTAAATATTAGTGCCTCATAAAATCATATCTCCTCTACTATATCAATCTATCTAGACATCACAATCATCCCTGATGGTCCTGCAGGTGCTAGTAACTATACTACTCCCTATCTCAAGGTGACCCTCTCTTATGTGACCAAGGTTTTCTACACTCATTCCTGGTATATCTCCTATGTGAGGGTACCTACCTATCCCTATATCATGTCTCTCTCTAATATCATTACTACTAATGTTGCATGTGTTATCACTAATGTTTCTCATGCTTGATCCTTATCTTTGATGAGTATTTACCTATCAGGGGCATCTATATCCATCTAGTCCACATCCCCTCCTCCATATCAACATTCATTACCTTCTACCCAACCTATACACCTTCTATGTTAAATAGCACCACTATATCATAATATTCCTAGAACCAAACAAGGTAATCTTGTATGACCCCTACATCATCAATATTTGGTCCTGATAGTAGCTCCTCCTAGTTAAACTCTATATCCTCTAGCTCTGGAGCTAGAAGTGAAAACTCTACATCTTCCCTCTTATATCCTGGGAAAGCACCTGGGATACCCTACACTAACCCAAACTACCTCCTTACCCTATCAAAAGGAATTAAATCTATAATGACAAGATATATCTCATTAGACCTACCCATGCAGGAAATTAGGTATATGGCCTTTAAATCATCTCCCCCTCAACTAATCCCTCTATCCTATCCTTATAACAATCTAGGTCTCATGATCTTCCCCTAGTTTTTTGAGAGCATAATCATACCTCCATCACATAAAGCCAACTCTGAAGTCCATTTTCACAAATCCATGCCATGAAAACCCTTCGATTTTAAGCACCCTGATGTGTTTTTATGCATAGTAGTGAAGAACAAACTTGACACTAATGCTAAACCTCATGTGTGACATGTATCCTCAGAGATCTTAATATATATAAACTAGTATGATAAGTGGACAATCATACATTGTTATATCCATCATCATACCTACTACAATGCCTAACAATATAGAGGTAAATCTACCATTACTCAAATATGGTAGTGTATAACAAGTCACAGCCATCATCATCATTATGATGACCCATCTCACTCCTCTATCCATATGATATAAAGGTGCATATTAGAGGCCTCCAACATACTACCTCATATATACTAAGTCCTCCCCATATAACATGTCCTTGAGCTAATCTCAATCCTCAACATTGATATGCTAGATCATCTCACCTCATATCAGTAGCCTCATAATTCAGTGGATGTCCTCTAGTAGGATTGTCATCTCTCTAGTTGATAGCAATAATGTGTTAGTGGCCTAGTCTTATCTCTCAATAAGGGCCACCAACATAGCTACATCTCTAGGAATATGTTGATAACATATAATGCCTCTCAGACCCACTATTATCAAGTGCTCCCACTCCTAGTTTGTCATCACTTGATGGACCTTATCTAGGAGCTATAGCACTCAATCCTACACCTACAACTACTCCCTCACCTACAAGGATAGATATATTCCTTAGTATACTTCACCTATCATAGTTTCACCTATGACTACTACCTATTTAACATATCTTCTACCTTACCCTATCCACCTTATCTACACAAACACCCACATAATTCTACCTACACTTTACCTAAACACTCAAACCATTCCTTATACCCTTATTTATTTACCCTCTTTTCACTTTATCCTCAAACCACTGATGGTTGAGTATCGATTGATGATAGTTCATTATGGAACCATCATCGATCGACCTTTTGCCATCAATGGTTCGGTGGTGAACCATCATGATATCCACACTGATCACTTCAATAGTTGTTTATTGACCATCGATGATTATTTATTGATTAGTGATGGTCGATAATGAATTCTAATGGTCACTATGTAACAACCACCAGTGATACACAATCCCTAGTGCTTACCTTAATACCCATAAACATGAACAAAACCTCAAAATTTTAATCTACACCTACACTAATTATCACCTACACTAGTTCCCACTCAAAATTTACCCACCCAATACCCAATTTCATACCCAACTCTTAACCACCCCTTAATTTCCAATGCCTACCCTTACCCACCTAGAGAAATAACCAAAAAATGAAAAAAAATTAATTCAATTACATCACTAACCTCATTACATGATCACCATCATGGTGGAGCCCTCAAAACCACCACTACCACTCAACCCCATGCTCTACCTCTATCCTGTTGCATTCTCTCATTTGGTCTAGCCCCCATGTCAACCTCTACCACACACCCCACCCTAATTAAATCTCAATCAACAAGACCCTTGCTCAACTCACTCAGCTTAGCAAAAAATATCTATCAACATTATTTTTACAACTACCAAAGAATCCTTTATCACAAGTTACTCTTTTACAAATGACTAAATGACATCTCTTTTTTTACCTTTAATGGTCAGCCTTTTAGGGCTTACATCCAACTGATGATGGTCATTAGGCAACCATTGATGGTTAACCCTAACTATTGATGATCACCCCTTTTATATTTTTACCACTATAACCATAACCACCGCCCATAACATCTTCAAACTAACACCATTACCACTACCGACCATTAGGGTCACCTTTTCCATCAAAATCTACCCACATTAACCTTACCTTGGATAATTTAAACCACCTTTTCCACCTTTTGTGACACCCTTGCCTTGGTCATCCAGATTGCTAAGGCTACCTTGCCATATTTGCATTACTTGAACTTGTATTCTTTTTGTGCACCAACCATTTTTATGTCTTTTTGGGATCCATCTTACCTTGAATACCTGAGAACACATTGACCTTGTCTAGGAGAATTGAATTTTTTTTTTTTACCATAACCACTATACCTAAATGCAGTCACTTTGTCTACTTCTTACTTATCCTTTTAACACCACCTATTTTACCGACTACTTAAACTATGGTAGTTTAGTATATGCATGATCTATGCTATCACACTTAGTTTTACTTTTTGCAAATGTTTGTGCTTTAATTCCCAACCTATTACCAAATTTTTCACCCACTTATAAAATGCACACCCAATTTTATTTCACCTCATTGATTCTTGATTTGATGGGGAATAACTCCTCCCATACTTAAGGCATCCAACCTTCTACTAACCTTCCATTTAATTATTTCATGTCTTGTAGATACAAACTGCATAACAAAAAATGGCAAAATATAAACACTAAAAAACCATACACTACAGCTCTAGATGTTGCACTAAACATTATACCACCCCTTGACTTCTTAAGACCATTTCTTAATCATTTAACCCACCATTCATTAGTAGAAATGGCTAAGTTTAGCCAATTTTGACTATGACCCTAACAATCGATGGTTGACCCTTAACTATTGATGGTTAACCTTAACTACTAATAGTTTGCCCTTAACCACCTCAAGAGTTAGTTTTAACTCAAACTCTAGCTTGTTTTTTTATTAATAGTTGTTTGATCCACCATTTGCATAATCAATGCATGTTAGGCTAAAATTAAAGAACTTATTAGGCAACTTATTAGATTTATTGTTTTACCACTCCATTCCCTCTATATTAAGAGATGAAGAAGAGGTGAAAGAAGATCAAAACTTCTTGGTGCAAGAGATCAGATCTTCTAATACAACTATTCTTCTTACTTTCAGCAAATTTAAGAAAGCTTCCAATGAACTAGTGACTTGTACAGATATCAAAAGTATTGTTGTAACTCATTAGTCAATAGTCAAGGTACTATTACTCTACTAAAATTGATCTAGAATCTACAATAAGTTTTCATCCAACCACAACATTCTTCAGACCAACAACAATAAATCTAAGTATTTATTTCTTATTAGGATTTATTAATTAGTTTCTTTATTTCATTTCTTGTATCATTTTCTCTTTCATGTTACTTTCTTGTGTTGGAGTTCTAAAACTCTAGACACTTCTCCTCTTCCCCAAGACCACCCACAACCTCTTTCATTCATTTGAACACCCTTTACCTAAACCAAACACCTCTAAACATTACTCTTTATTTCACAACTAGCTTCTAACCTAAACTCACCTTCCATAACTTTAATATAACCTTCCCAACTAAACTTCTCTTCCTAATCAAGATCCCAAAGTAACCATTGATGGTCACCTAACCACCAATGGTTTGACTCTAACCACTAATAGTAACTAACCACTAATGGTCACCTAATCATCAAAGGTTTAACCTTAACCATCGATGGTCACTATCTATTAATTTTTAATAGAAATCTAATTTGACCTATCAAACCCAAAACCAAACACCTCTAAACATTACCCTTTATTTCACAACTAGCTTCTAACCTAAACTCACCTTCCATAACTTTACTACAACCTTCCCAACTAAACTTCTCTTCCTAATCAAGATCCCAAAGTAACCACTGATGGTCACCTAACCACCAATGGTTTGACTCTAACCACTAATAGTAACTAACCACTAATGGTCACCTAACCATCAAAGGTTTAACCTTAACCATCGATGGTCACTATCTATTAATTTTTAATAGCAAGCTAATTTGAGCTATTAGACCCTAACCAAATTTCACTTTATGAGTTTCTATTTTATCACAGAGGATCACTCTATTTTTTGAATCATGTTTGATTCATCTAGAATTTATATTTAATCATTTATTCTAAAATAATTCAAATTTGTAGACACCTACATCTGGCCACCAATAACCTCCAATCAGGGTTTTGGCCAATTTTCACCAAAATATACAATTTGGCTTTAAAACACTAAAGCATATTAAATGAATTGAAATTGACATATTCAAATGCCAATTTTGGTTAGGGTATCCCTAAATGGGACAATTCAATATATGGGCTAGCTAATTTTGATCAGATCATTTCGAGTTAAAATGTTAATTTTGCACTCGGGTGCTCTGGATTGCTCTTTTCTATCAAATTTATTGTACAAGATGAATGCCTTCATCATTTTTTGTTGGTAACATCCTAAATGGGATCATGGATCCAATGAATTTGACATTGCCTTCCAATTCCAATCCAATCAAATTTTGGATCAATAACAAGGCATTCTAATTAATTTGAGTAATTTGTGCACAGAGTGCTTAAACATGCTTAAGATCTAATTAAACCAAATTAGAGCCTAATTGAGAATTCCATGGGAACTTGTTGAATACTTTTTATTGGAAATTAATATTAAATAGTTTCATCATCAGGTGACCTTATTTCTTGGGAAGACATTCCTAGGCCATAAATTCCACAAATATCATGATTTATGCCCTCCATGCCTCATCAATGCCTTTTATGATACCCTCTATGCCTCTTAATTGTTCCTCTATCCAAAATATTGATGAGCCTATTTATCAATTTTAATTGCATAATTAGATTAATCCTTAGACACACATCTCAATATTAAGATGGATGGTTCAAGTTGATTTTAGTCATTTGCAAAAATCTATAAATAGAGAGGCCATGAACATCATTTCTAATTTATTTTGTTGCAAAGTTATTATTCTCAAATATCTTCAAAGTATTGATAATGCAAATTTATAATGCACAAATGGTTACAAAATCTTCAAGTAATTAGTGTTACCATGCCAAATTGATTTAAAACCAAGCCAAGCCACAAGACAAAGGTACCAAGGAGAGATGGAGGTATCCAAGCTTCCATTGCCAAGGACTTCATGAGCACAAGCTAAGCAAACCACTACAACAAGAATTTTGGAGCATCCAAAGAAGGTAAAAGAGGATTTTTTTTACATTTTATTTGTGTGTTTCATTTATGTTTGTTAACTAAGCTCTTCCTAGTGTCTAGGCCTAGAGATCTAATTATAGTGTGTTTTTTCATTTTATTTTCATTTTTAAACTAACACCATAATAACCATCCACTGAGTGAAATTCCTAGATTTACATATGGCATGCCTGTGTGATGTCCCTTACTTAGGGGCTCCTTTTTCCTTTCAAAAGCTCTGATACCACTGTGATGTCCCTTACTTAGGGGCTCCTTTTTCCTTTTAAAAGCTCTGATACCACTGTAATATCCCTTCGGATACCAAAACAAAGCTCTGAATTGCTTATCTATATTTCTGCAAAATATCTTCAAATTGATAAATAAATCATAGTATAATCTCGTATTTATTTGCTTATATGCTTACAATAGAGGACCTCTATCAGGTATACAATGAATATTGAAAATACGGCCTTAATAGCCTAAGTATTCCACAAATTGGGAAATAAATCTAGATCTGGTATGTCTCGGCCTGTTGTGTAAACAACACAGCTGCCATCGTCGGTCGATATACTACCGACATCGGTCACTGTGGGTCCTTCTCTGCCGACGTCAGTCTTCAGTCAGCCGATGTCGATCACTGGAGATCTTTGCCTATTGATATCGGTGTCTGAGCGAATCCGCTGATGCTTATGGATTTTTCATGAATCTGTACACACTTCGTACAGCTGCCAATATAGCACAATCTATATGCTTGATCCTGATCTAAAAACTATGGGCTAATACAAAGATCTATATCTAGATAATAGTTGAATCAAACCCAAAAATAAAGAAATACCTGTGAACCTTTGTGATAACTTTTGTATGAAGTTATCTCTCAATTTGGCAATAGATCGGTTGATCTCTCACAACCTCTGAATCACACACAATGAAGAGTTGACGTTCTTCAATGCAAATGGAATCCTAGAACCCTTGGCTCAGTCTTCACAGAAGAATTTCTTAACAAGAATCAATATCAATAATCAATCATGAATATAAACTCTCTCCCATGAGAAACCCTTATACCCTCCAAAGGTGTGCTTGCTAAAATTAGATTTCCTTAAATTAGACTAGGGCTTCTCAAATTAGAACTAGGGTCTTAAAATTAGACCAAAATATTAATAATTAATAATTAATTAATATTTAATTTAAAATTAGACCAAATAATTAATATTTGATTAAATCAATCAAATATTAATATCTCCCTTAATTCATGTCTGAAAGAGCCCAAACAAAAGCCAAGCCCAGCTCCATCAAGACCCTCTATCCATCCCATTAGCCTACGAGGGTCACATAATAGGCTAATCATCCGCTCGAAAAGATGTCAACTAGAAGGGGACATGACAGTCTGCCCCTCCTAAAATTGCTTGTCCTCAAGCAATCTTAACTCTGGATGCTGTAGAATATCCTCACTTTCCCATGTCGCATCCTCCACTGGCAAATCTCTCCACTTTACCAAATATTCCCTGATAGTCCTCCTATGCAACTGTCTCTCTATACTCTAGGATAGACTCAGGTACTAAAATCAACTTTCCCTCATCATCTAAGGGAGGTAAAACTGTAGAAGGTATCACACGATGTCCTAACACCTTTTTGAGGCGTGATACATGAAAAACATTGTGTACCTTGCTCTCTATCGAAAGCTCTAGCTCATAAGCCATCTCTCCAACACGTCTCAGGATCCTGAAAGGACCATAGTAATGTGGCTTAAGCTTCTCTACCCCACTCTTCTTAAGATTAGACTGATGGTAAGGCTATAGCATAAGATAGACCATGTCACCCACATCAAAAGATATTTCGGTCCTCTGCTGATCTGCATACTACTTCTGTTGATTCTGTGCCTTAGCAATATTCTCCTTGAGAGTCCTCATAGTATCCTAACTCTCCTGCAATAAGTCTCTAGCACTCAGAACTCTACTATCACTTAGTAGTAAATCTAGAAAACTTGATGCCTCATACCTGTACAATGCCATAAAAGGAGACATCTAAATGGTCATGTGGAAAGTCGTGTTATAGCAATACTCGCACAAATGAATCCACTTGACCCAAGCTTTTTGCTACCCTGCAATGTAGTTCCTGAGGTAACCCTCCACCCATTTGTTCACTATCTCTGTCTGTCTATCAGTTTGTGGGTGGTAACTGGTGCTTGGTGTAAGCTCAGTCCCACAGAGCCTAAACACCTCCTACCAGAAGTGACTCAAGAATCAACTATCTCTGTCACTCACTATGCTCTAAGGCAACCCATGCAGTCGAAATACCTATCAGAAGAAAACTTCCACCACCTGTGTAGCTATGTATGTGGTGGTAATCAGAAAAAAGTGGGCATACTTCATTAACCGATCCATGACTAAAAATATGCAATCTCATCCTTGGGCTTTAGGCAAGCCTATAATGAAATCCATCGACAAGCACTCCCACTTCCTGTCAGGAATTGGAAGTGGCCGCAATAATCCTACTGGGTATGTATTCTCCTGCTTGTTATGCTGACAAACAGGGCACTCACGCACATATTTAAGAACATCTACCTTGAGTCCTTTCCATGTGAATCTCTCCCTAATCTGTCTATAGGTCTTGAAATACCCAGGATGTCCTGTAGTAGGTACATCATGAAAAGCTCGCATGAGAATGTTCTTCACCGCTGATCCTGGGATCAAATAAACCTTGTTCTTGTAAATGATCAAGTCATTCACAAGAGTATATCTGGTGTCAACCATCGATCCCTCAACAATGTTGGATGCCCATGTATCCTTGGCATACTCTACCACAATCATATGTCGCCAATCCTCTATAATGTGGACCATAGTACTCAAATACGGCCTGCATGAAAGAGCGTCAGCCACTACATTCTGGGTGCCCTTGATGAAAGAGATGTCAAAGTCATATGCCTATAATTTGCTCACCCACTTTTTTTAATGATCATTAAGGTCTCGCTGCCCCAAGAAATGTCTCAAACTGTTGTGGTCTATTTTGATGCAAAATGTGCTGCCCACAAGATATTGCCTAAATTTTGCCAAGGCATGCATGATAGAAAGCATCTCCTTATCATAAATGCTATACAGCCTCTCTGGTCCCCTGAGCTTATGGCTCTCATATACTATGGGGTGCTTGTCCTACATAAGCACCACTCCAATGCCCTCGCCTAAAGCATCGTACTAAAGCTCGAAAGGCTTCGAAAAATTAGGTAGTGCCAAAACTGGGCACATAGTCATCAAGTCCTTAAACCTTTTGAAACACTCCTGTGCTTCAGGTGTCCAACAAAAATCACCCTTTTTTATCAAATCTATCATAGGAGCTGCATGTTGTGAATAACCATTCACGAACCTATGATAAAATCCACACAAACCTAGGAATCCCCGTAGCTATGTAAGGTTTGCTAGAATAAGCCAGTCTATGATAGCGCAGATCTTCTTAGGATCTATCTGCACTCCCCCTGCACTAATAATATGACCCAAGTATAACAATTTGGTCATCCCCAAATCACATTTGGACTCCTTGGCATACAAGGATTCCCTCTCCAAGATGCTGAGTATAGTCTCTAGATGAGCCAAATGCTCTTGCCAAGTCCTACTATATATAAGAATGTCATAAAAAAAACAAGTACAAACCTCCTCAGCAGTGAATGGAAGACTCTATTCATGGTGGACTAAAATGTTGCTGGTGCATTAGTGAGCCCAAATGGCATCACTATAAACTCATAGTGTCCATAATGGCAACAAAAAGCTGTCTTCTCCACGTCCTGCTCACGAACCCTGATCTGATGATACCCTGACCTTAAGTCTATCTTCGTGAAGTAATGTGCACCATGGAGCTCATCAATAAGCTCATCAATACGAGGTATAGGATACATGTTATTAATGGTTCTCTTATTCAGGGTTTTGTAGTCAATGCACATGCATAGGGTGCCATCCTTCTTCTTCACCAAAACAACTGAAGAAGCAAACGGTGATTTGCTAGGCTGAATGTGACCCATAGCCAGTAACTCCTTAATTGTTTTTTTGATCTCATCCTTTAACCACTTGGGATGTCAATAAGAGTAATCATAATGAGCTTAGCACCCTCTTCAAGCTCAATAATGTGCTCAATGCCCCTGTCTGGAGGTCTCCCTAGTGGAATGTCACTAAATACCTTATCATGCTTGACTCTCAACTACTGAATGTCAGGATGATACTCGGTCTTCTGTTGTCCCTCCTACATTGGTGCCAATGTGCACTCGGTAGCCCACTCTACCATGTCATGTCGCATGAGCCTCTCCATCCGATGTAAAGAAATAGTTTTGATGTTGCCATCCCGTATTGCCTTAAGAATGTGAGTCTTCCCATCAACATCAAAATGGATCTCCATATCCTTAATACTAAGAGTGACTACCTCAAGGGAATGAAGCCACTTCATGCCCAAAACCAAATCTATATCCCCCATGTTGACCACATAATAATCAGCCTTGAACTCATAGTTGTTCAAGCGCAATGGGAGATCTCTGATCATCCGCTCACACCTGAGGGTGTAACCATTAGCTACCTTAAATATAATGCCCTCAAACTCTTCTATGGTGAGTCCATGCTTCTCCACAAATCTAGTACCAATAAAATTATGTGTGGCTCCCATTTCAAGAAGGGTAATGACCCTCTGTCCTGCCAAAACTCCACTGAGTCTGAATGACCCCTCATGCTGGATGCTAGATAGGCATGCCTCCTAAATCTAGCGCTCTAACTTTGCCTCTACCCTAGGCTCTAAAGCCTCAGCCTCTGGTTCCTCATAACAATTGTGATGTTCAGAATCTTTGGATTCCTCATCCTTATAATAGGCCCACATCACCTGATTTGCCTTGCCCTTAGGCCTCAAAGGACAATCGTGATTAGCATCATAGGGACCTTTGCAATAGAAACAAAGCTTCTTCTTATGTAGATCATTAAGAGCCTCTCTATACAAAGGTGGTGTTGTTGGGTTGGCCTTTGAATCATTCTTAACACCTGATTTATCTATGTTGAAACCTGGTCTTTCTCTATTCCTGTTGAAGCCCTTACTGTCCCTGGATGAAGAAGTACCTCTGGAGTTCGATCTACTTGATGGTGCTACCATCTCCATACTACTCACCTTCTTCATAGCTTCCTATAATGAAGGAGGATCAAAGCCTTTGATCCAACCTCTCAATGGTTCTGTCAATCCCTCCATGAAGAGTACTACAAGTCGCTTCTCTGAAATGTTAGGAACCATAATTGATAACTTTTGGAAGTCACCAATGTAAGACTCTAGACTACCACTCTGGCACAACTGTGCCAACTCTCAGAAATAGGACTCTAGATCCCTCCTATCAAAATGCTCTACCAGTCTATCCATAAACTCCTGATAAGATGTGATCTGATCATGATGGAGTGTCACCATCCCGTGGTGCTACCAATCATGAGCTACTCCCTCAAGATGTAGTGTCTCATATCTGATAGCATCTTCCTCAGCCATCGGTCGTAATGTGAGAAATGTATCAAGATTACTAACCTAGGCATGTGTTGTCACCTTACCACTACCATCAAACAATGCTAGTGTGAGCCTGCTCGTAGCATGCTTCAAATCATTATTCTAGGGTCTTGGTCTCCCATTCTGTCAACCTCGGTTATGTTCTTTCCTTTGTGTGAGGAATCAATCAAAATTAATCATCTCCCTAACCATAGGTGGTAATGACTCCCACTCATCAGTCACTGCCATAAGTGTGTCTGTAAATGACTCCTCATGCTCCTCACCTGCTATCACCTCCTCGACCTCCTATCTCACAAAGGTAGGCCTAGTAGGCCTGTTAGCTATACGAGAAGTAGTCATAAGGGCTCTCTGTGATCCTGCATCACTCTTGACATCATCATGATGTGGGGAATGTTTCCTCAGAGTACCCAATCTCAGAAGTGCTACTACAAACTACTGTAATACTTCATTATTTTGCCTTTGCCCTTCTCGTAGTTCTCTAAGAGTAAGTAAAACCTCTGCATCATCTTGATCTCTAGGATAGTGAGGAATACGAGACCTATCAATATCATCACCCATATCTTTTGGCTGCTGTCCTAAAACTTGAGTGCCTTCAAGCAAAGCTCTACTACATGCATTATACCTGTGTGGTCCCAACTCTTGTGGCTGCATAAGATCTATAAACCCTCAGGATGGTAGGATTTAGCTCTGATACCATTGTGATGTCCCTTACTTAGGGGCTCCTTTTTCCTTTCAAAAGCTCTGATACCACTATGATGTCCCTTACTTAGGGGCTTCTTTTTCCTTTCAAAAGCTTTGATACCATTGTAATATCCCTTCGGATACCAAAACAAAGCTCTGAATTGCTTATCTATATTTTTGCAAAATATCTTCAAATTGATAAATAAATCACAGTATAATCTCTTATTTATTTGCTCATATGCTTACAATAGAGGACCTCTGTCAGGTATACAATGAATATTAAAAATACGGCCTTAATAGCCTGAGTATTCTGCAAATTGAGAAATAAATGTAGATCTGGTACGTCTCGGCCTGCTGTGTAAACAACACAGTCACCGTCATCAGTCGATATACTACCGACATCGATCACTGTGGGTCCTTCTCTACCGATGTCGGTCTTCAGTCAACCGATGTCACTCACTGGAGATCTCTGCCTACCGATATTAGTGTCTGAGCGAATCTGCTGATGCTTACAGATTTTTCACAGATCTGTATAGACTTCGTACGGCCGCCAATATAGCACAATCTGTATGCTTGATCCTGATCTGAAAACTATGGGCTAATACAAAGATCTATATTTGGATAATAATTGAATCAAACCCAAAAATAAAGAAATACCTGTGAACCCTTGTGATAGCTTCTGTATGAAGTTATCTCTCAATTTGGCAATAGATCGGCTGATCTCTCACAACCTCTAAATCGCACACAATGAAGAGTTGGCGTTCTTCAATGCAAATGGAATCTTGGAACCCTTGGCTCAGTCTTCACAGAAGAATTTCTTAACAAGAATCAATATCAATCATGAATACAAACTCTCTCCCATGAGAAACCCTTATACCCTCCAAAGGTGTGCTTGCTAAAGTTAGATTTCCTTAAATTAGACTAGGGATTCTCAAATTAGAACTAGGGTCTTAAAATTAGACCAAAATATTAATAATTAATAATTAATTAATATTTAATTTAAAATTAGACCAAATAATTAATATTTGATTAAATCAATCAAATATTAATATCTCCCTTAATTCATGTCTGAAAGAGCCCGAACGAAAGCCAAGCCTAGCTCCATCAAGACCCTCTATCCATCCCATTAGCCTATGAGGGTCACATAATAGGCTAATCATCTGCTCAAAAATATGTCAACTAGAAGGGGACATGACAGCCTGATGGGACTAGACACATCCCACGCATGAATAAGATCATTTTGTAGCTTTAAAACATTCATTTGGACCATTAAAACTCTTGCAAATTAATTTTCTAACTTTATTTTGCCATTTTTGTTTGCCATGGGTTTACATAGTAACCGATGTCGGTTAGTAAGATTGACATCATTTAGATAACTTAACCAATGTTGGTTAGTAAGACTAACATCAGTTGGATACCTATCATCAATCACATTGGTATAACTAATGTTGGCTAGCTAAACATAATTAGTTATAAAATGTAACCATCATTGATTATATAACCAACATTGGTCACTGTGTTTTTCTTAAAACATAGACCCAAGAGCTCTTTTTTTAAAGTTCATTGTTTCAAACCTAAAAGAGCTTCAAGGATAAAGGAAATGATAGCATTTTTGTTATATTACCAAGCTTGACATTTGCTAAAAAAAATGTTTATATCACCTTTTACATGCTTAAAAATCAATTAGGAACCTTTCTTTAGTGTTTAACAAAAAAAATTAGATGTTTATGGTGAATGTTTTCAAATTTTGCAACTAAGACCAAGGGGTTAAATGAACACCACCTCATTTTCCATTTGGGATTAAAAATTAAATCACCTTTTCAAAGCTTTTTATGTTTACTTAATTATTTAGCATAAATTTTTGTTTGGTAAAAATAAGGATGTTGCGTGTATTCTCTTCCATTTGTCCCCTTTAGGGAACCCTTGGAATCAAAAGCACCATTCCTATTGCAAGTAGCCTAATCCAAGGCTTAGAAATAAATTCATATAAATTACTCATCAAAGTTTGGGTGACCTTGAAAATGACCCTAAAGTCTTTTTACTTGTATGCTTTCTTCATTTTTATGCAAACTTGGCTTGCGAGGGGGACTTCATCACCTCCCATGAGTTCTTTAGGGAAGCTTTGACCTGGGGTTTCACCTCCTAGAATTGACTTCATTTGGATCCTAATTAGAGTTTCACATGGGACATAGTGGCACTTTGGACATCGTACTACACTGAGTGAATAGCAGGATGTAGTGATTACAAAAAGGACTAGACCTTTTTATGACAAGCCAAGTGATATGGACCCAAAATCCATGCTTTTCTTTTGTATTATTCGACATAAAATTCATTGTGAAATTGATTCCCATAGAACATTTGTAAACTTGTTAGATCTTAGACAAATCCCCACTTGTCATGAAAGTATTATTGGTGCAAGGTGCACATCAAGGTCCATATCATAGTACTATCATTTGAGAAAAGGGGGGGTGTAAAAACCCTACTATATAATACACATTTACTTTTAGAAGAACACTTAAAATCCTCTTAAATGATGTATATTGATGAATTCCAACAATACCAAGCAACCTTGTCAGTTTAGGATCTAAGAGCGAATAATTAGTTGGTCTTGTCTTAGATTAAAGTCTTGTTTGAAGTCAAAAATTGGTGTAAATAAATAATTCAAACCAAACACATACTCCTAATTTTCCTTTAAATAAAGAGGCATTATGCTACCCACATGAGATCATCAATTTTCCTTCTTCAAAGTTCATCAAAAGCTTGAGAGTCATATCATCCACTTTGGCACAGTTATGCTACCCAATTGAGTTTAGACCTTTACCACAGTTTTTTAAGTCCTTCACTTATAATTTAAATTCAAAATTGCACCTTTATAAGTTCATAGGGTTGATGTGTTAAGTGGGTTCGCAATTTTCACTAAACTTGAGGGAACTTAGGTTTAATTTTTAATTTGGGTTGAAGGCCATTCAAGACTCATAATCATTGTAATCACTTGATAGATGTAAGCCATTTTGTGCAAGACACTTTCACTTTGGGTCTATGCACCACAACATTTTGAGTCAAAAAAAGTAGTGTTATGCTATCAAAATTGGGGGAAAATGTCTTTGCCTTAGAGAGTTTTTGAAACAAACTTTTTTTTCATACCTTTTGGGTAGTGTAGCATCATTATGTTGCCAAAAACTTTTCAACTATTGTTTCATAGACCCTCTTGCATATAATTCAAATTTGTTCCTACATTTTTAGACCAATCTGAGTGTACTTTTTTAATCTTTTATCTAAAGCACAATTATATCATTCACTTTTGTCTAGCTTATTTGTCAAAAGAACCAAGTTTTATACCATTATTTATGAGAGAATAAACTATCTCTAAAAGTGCCTTTTGTTTCATACCTTATACCTAGTTGATCAAGTTCATGTCCAAGAATCAAATGCCTAGTGTTTGTTAGAAGTGTTTCAAATCCATTAGATTAAACATTTCATATATTTTTCAAAGTCTATCCTTTGATTCCATTTAGCTAAGAGTCCTAGCGCATGCCTTGTTTGAGCCTAGATTTTGATGTCGCATTTGGCTAAAAGACCTAACAACTTTTAAATTCTTAGATTAGACTAATTTGAAACACTTTGATCTTAGAGTTTGGCATTTTGATTTTTATTCCATTTACTTTCTTATCTTTGTGTGAACATTGAAATGTTAGATACTTCATGCTATCTTTTTTCCTCATAAATCTTTGCATAAACCTTTTGATCCTTTTAACGAATCTAGACCAAGTTGAAACATCATATGTTTTAGATTCTATCCTTTTTAGATTTTGTAGATCTCTTTAACCTTTTATTTCAAAGCATTGATTATGGATCCCAACATGTATTCATATACTTGTAGTGGACTCATGTAAAATCTAGGGATTCATAATGTAGTTACATAGGAAGAAATGGTACAAGACCCCTATGTAGATAATATTATTTATGAGATGGATTCTTATCCCTCTTATAATACTCAATCAAAGGCAAAAAGCTAAGATCTATTGGCTAACTATCTGGTTAAAACACCACCTTATTCATAACAAGACCATGAATAAACCACATAATACCTAGCTACAATACCCACAGTGGACGAGCTAGTTCTTCAATAATTATATTCTAATAATATGGATTCTAAGTATGATCCATTTTTGTTTGAGAAACATTTTTCAGAGAAAAAAGATGAGATTTTGGTTAGAGCCATAGAGGTAGGGGCCAAGTTTCCATTAGAATTCCCCAATGCGAATTTACCAAGCCTAGTATGAGTGCCCCACAATATCATTTATGATCAATAGGATTCTTCTAGAAATCTTATGGCTCTAGTCCAAATAACGTATCAAGATCCTAATATATATAATCAAGGAAAAAGCATCATGGAAGATCACCTTAACCAAATGCAGATAGCATATCAAACCTACCTAAATCTATCACGTGATTTCAATTAGATAAACATGATGAGTTAGGATCTTATTGACCTAGTTCCTTCAGTAGGAGTGTTGATAGAGTTAATGGATAAGAGAATCCAATTTCTAACCCATTCATATAAACCACTTTGATAGATAACTTGGTGCATATGCCCATTACTGAAGAAGTGTCTTCAGCCTCCACATAGAATAGTGAACCAAATATATTAGACAATGTGCAAAGAATATCCAATCTTGATCAAAGTGGTACTAACACATAAACAAATAGCCAACAACATATGACTATAGTTCATCCCATGAGTGGATAATCATACCAAGGAATAATATATTCTACACCCCAACCTCAATTGGTTGCTTCCTCAAGTTTATAACCTATGGGATTAAGTAATCAAATAATGGTTAATGTCACACCTTAATGATAGAATGTGACAAACCCTACTCCTCCTCAATAAGTAATAAGTAGTATTCCACAATAGTAGGCACAATCTAGTGTATCAACACAACAAAAGACAAATACATTACCACCTCAATCAAGGGAAAAAAAATTCTACCTCACCAAGTAATGATGAACATACCTCTTCAATCATAGACTAATATGCCAATTCAAAACCAAGCAATGACTAGTCAACAATGTGAAAATATTGGTCAGTGATAGATGTTGAATCTACAACCTATTTTTACTTCCTCATAGGGATTCATGAAATAAGGAAGTCCCCATATTTCTCTAGTAGCTACTAAACAATCATTGGTTCAAAATATGTCACAAATTTAGAGACAGGGTCTTGGTCCATAAGTTCCCACTCCACATCAAGGTTCACTTACTCGATAGCATGTCCCTTTTCAACCATAGTAAGCATAGTATAGTTATATCCCTCCATCTCAACCACAAAATCCTCCAAGTCAAACCTTTATCACCAACCCAAACTAGAATATCATGTAACCAATTGTGCAATTTTAAGTACATCCTAATCCACATATGCATATTTTTGGTTCATTCCCTAACCAAACTAATGTAACCCAATAGGTATCTCCATCATACCCTGGTCAAAGTGTCCCACTTGTGACCTCCAAACTATCTACCCAAACCAATATTCTCCCTCAAACCAATATTCTTTCTAGTTTCCTATCCAAAAAATTATAATAGATGAAGGATGCAATTGCTACCATTCAAGTTGATAAGTAGATTAAAAAGTTCAAATTGGATGACATGTGTTCCTATCCATTCAAAATGGAGTATTTGTAGATACTGTTTCTACCTCAAATTTGCTTTTAAGACTATAAAGAAAGAAACTAGAAGAAAGTAAAGGACAAGGCTTGGAAGTACCTGGACTATAGATTGCGCACCGTAAATCCAGACGTTCGTGGGCACTCCTCTTTGGCTGTGGAGGAATGACACCTGCAAAGAAGAAAGAAACTTGGACAAAGAGGCGTTAGATAGACAGAGGGTGGGTTGCTAGGCAAAAGCCTATTCCCAGAAGTATGAGAACTTCCTTAAGGGAGGTCAACCCACTGTTTTGATAAAGATAAGTCTGATAAAAAGACAGAATGCTAAAAAGGACTGAAATAAATAGCAAAACTGAAAGAGAAAAAGGAAGCAAATGCTTACCTGAAAGAAGCTGTCAAACTGGTCACAGTCGCCGGCGTCGGTGGTTCTACCGGCGTCGGTTGTCGGGTCTGCCGACGTCGGTTAGTCTGCCGACGTCGGTGGGGGTAATGACCGATGTCGGTCGGGGTAATGGCCTGTAGTCGGGTCTGGTCAGGATCCGGTCTGTGAATGCTCTGGGTCTTGGTCTAAGGTCTGGGTTGAGTCTGATGGACGGGTCTGAGTCTGAGGTCCGGTTTGAGGATGGTCTTAGGCAGAGATACAAGGGGAGTGAAATGGACAGAGAGGGACAGAGGAGGACAATCAAAGAGATGGGAATACGGGTCTGTGTGATTTGGTTAACAGTCGGGATTGGGGGAGAAGGAGAGCTGAACCTAGTTTAGAAATAACTAGGAAGCATAAAGAAACAAAACAGAATACAACATACCTGTACCTGCTGAAGAAAGTGTTGGTCCTATTGCTGCTTGTTGAAGTCCTATTGCTGATGAAGAGTCCCTATTGTTCACCTGCAAAAGATCGCTGTGTACCTGAGGGAGAGAGGTCAAGTGAAGGACTGATACAAGGGTCTGATATGAAGGTTCAGGGGTCGGGATGCCAAAGAGAAAACGCAGAGATGCGAAAAGAAGCGAAGAGGAACCAGCGGAGAAAGAACGGTGCAGAAGCCGTTAAGAAGGATGCCGACGCCGGCAATATCGCCGACGTCGGCCGAAGGTTGACCGACGTCGGCGGCTGAAAGGCCGGAGAAAGGCTAAAAATAGCCTTTCATCCGTTTCCCAACGGCCGGGTCAAATGAATGCCAAGGTGAAACGGATGACGGGGTTAAATGGGCGAGAGGAGAGGTTGGAATGGGAGACTAAGGCATTAAATGGCCATGTGGGGAATAAAGGGGATCCAAGGAGGGTATCCTAGGGTGGCGAGGTGGCAAGGAGAGGGCAAAAGGGGCCTTATTTAATTGAAAATAGATGTTTATTTTCAATTAATAAGACCTAGGTGGGTTAGGGACCAAGGAGGACTAGGAGGGAGAAAGGACCAAGGGGTTAGACACTTTTTAGGTGTCTACATTTGCCCCTTTTTGTCTTGTTGGTTGTTCTAGACGAACTGCAAGACAAAAACAGGGAGTGGTTGCCCCAGGTGAGGGATGATGTGGATTGCCCCGAAGTGGATGAGGTATTCCCCCTCAAAGCAGGAGTCGAGGGAAGGAAACCTGATATCGGGTGCTGATTTGATGAAAGGTGGATGAGAAAGAGAGAAGAGTGAGTGAAAACGCTGCAAAAGTCGTGATTGCGCGCATGCCACTGCATAAGATGGTCAGGTCAAAAGTGTCGCAGGTCAAGGGTCAAGGAGTGCCAAAATTGAAGTAACTGGGCCCCAGCATTTAGTCGTCTGCTGATCGGGTCACTCAATCTAAGCTGAAGCTCCAAATGGTCGTCGTGTCCCAGGTATCCAGGGCTCAGGAAGTGCTCCCAGAAACACGAAAAAGGCCACAAGTAGTAGGGATCAACTGGCTCATGATCCTACACTTGTGAAGGGTCAAAAATAGTCTGCGAACAATTCTGCTAACCAGCCGTGGAATAGCATACACGCAAAAACAACCAAGGCAACATTGTCTTGGAAGAAGGTCAAAGAAGAAGGAGATAGGCATGGTCGCCAATGGTCATTGGTCAAGAGGATAGATGGACGAAAGGATGCGGCCGAGCTAACCCCAGAAGACCCCATGTCAACTGAGTGCTGCCTACATAGCCCTGGTGACAGGGCCTCAGGCCGATGTAGTTCTCCCTAAAAGGGAGGGAGGGTCAGAGGGATTGATTGGTCTTGGTCAAAGTCGAATGAGTGGTCGTGATAAGAGGTCTTGGTCAAAGGGTCTTGGTCAAAGGTGATGAAGTTGGGCGTGATAAGAGTCAAAGAAGAGAAGGTTTGTCCATCATAGAGATGAACAAATGGGGGTGGTCGAGCTAACCTCAGAAGATGTGGTATCTGAGTGCTGCCTACATAGCCCTTGTCCTAGGGCCTCAGACCAATGTAGTTCGGACAAAGAGGGTCAAAATGGTCGATGATGAGATTGGTCATGTGTCGAAATGATGAGGCTAAGATGAGGATAAAAGGATGCTACAGATGGTGTATTCTGTAGAAGTGGTCGAGAGTCTTTCATCTCTAGCAAGTTTCCATAGTCGCGATGGATGTATGCTAAAAATGAATAAAAGGTCTATTTATGCTTCAGCAAGTATTGGTTTATGCTTAACATAAATTGGGTCTGGTCGGTAGTTTCCATGTGTATTGGTGTCCATGGGAACTATGCGAAATGGACAAGGATGATGCCTGATGTCATGTTGAAAATGTCGATGATGGAGTGAAAAAGTGTTGAAGTTGGCTTGGTTTAAGGATGAGTCGACAAGAGACGTGGCCAAAGCGTGACCAAAGTGTAGAGAAAAGGTGAAAGGCAAATTGCTCTTTCATTGACAAGGACCAGAAAGGAAGCATAGATAGGGGTGATTAGAACCAAAGCCCCGTTCATGCATTACGTCATTGACCAGTGTTGAGTTAGAACGGTAATCAAATCACTTTGACATTAAAGTGAGCTCGAAGTCCCTTGAGCCGGTGATAGGAGGAGGATAGGGTAATCCAGTGTAAGAGCAGGAATAACCTTGCCCCTTTTATGGGAGACCCTGAGACAACGACAAGCCAATGTCCGTGACTCGTTTTTTTTTTTTTTTTTTTTTTTTTTTTTTTTTTTTTTTTTTTTTTTTTTGCGCAGACTGATCGATGCGGGAAGCCTGCATAGAGATGTCATTTGATGTAATGGTCATGTTGTGAAGCTGATCGATGCGGGAAGCTTCTAAAATAGTTGTTGTTTATTGCCAGAGTAGTCATAGCCATCCTTCGAGGGAGTGGTCTATATTTTTACTTGATAATGTTTGAAAAGTTGGCCTAGCTGTCCTTCAAGGGATCAGTCTAGTAATACAGCAATGATAGTACAGCTGTCCTTCGAGGGATCAGTCTGTCTTTTTGATTTGACTTGATTTAGAGACCATGGATATGTTTTGACATCTTGACTTGGATATATTGATATAAATGAGAGTCACGGACAAGACTGTAAAAGCTCAAGGACGCCCCTTTTATTAGGACAAAGCATCACTGCATCCTAAAAGGGTTGTAAAGGACTTGTTGAAGGGGAATAGGGTTGAAAGGAATGAGGATTAAGAGGACGAGGATTGCTCAAGGGACGAGCTCAAGTTACATGCCAAGTAGACGAGTACTCGACTAGCAGAAGAAAGGTCGAAGACGCAAGACAGAAAAGGGTTTAAGGTCTAATAAGACCCTGGGTCATGCTAGTGTGTTAAGGTCCGAGTCAATTAGGAGCAAGCCTGCCCCAATTGCCTCTTTCCAGATTGGTCAGGCGTTGATTGATGGATGTGAAGTTGGTTGACATTGTCGTTGGTTGGTTGAAGAAGGTTGAATGTTTGGTCGAAAGGTTTGGTTGATTGATATGTGGTCGAAGCTTGGTTGAGACTAGTCGAATAATTGGTCGGGGGTTGGGTCGATGGACACTTGGCCGAGATGAGTGATTGATATGTGGTAGAGACTGGGTTGAAGAGTTGGTCGAGGTTTGGAAGAAGGATGAATTCCCCCAGCGGGTAGGGAGAATGTTTGAAGGATTGGTTAAGGTCGGTTGAGGTTTAGTGGTCAGATGGACGGTGTTAATGTCGAATAAGGGGGTCAAAGGTGGCAAAGGGACCACAGTCTGACGTGGAGATGCCGATTTAGGCGATGAGGTTGGAGAGGCATGAGTCGGGGTTGATGTTTTGTTGAAGAGGTGGTCGAGAGGATCCTTGATGGGCAAGGAATCCTTTTTCCGGTGTTGACGAATGACAGCTTTGAGAGCGCAACAACGCTCAGTGTCATGTCCCAGAATGTGATGATAGTGACAGAATGTAGAGTTGTCGAACCAAGAGGGCCTTGATCCGAGAGTTGATGAGTGAGGTGGTGTTGAAGGTTTATTGATGATGTGGTCGAGAAGAGAGGTGTCATTCGCCAAACATTGGCGAATGGCGACCTTGAGGGCATGACAATGCTCCGTGTCATGCCCAGGCGTGCGATGATACGCACAAATGCAAGTGTGGTCGAACCAAGGTGGTTTAGGTCCGAGAGATTGATATTGTCTAAGAGGCGGGAGGTCGAGGCGAGAGGACTGCAACAAGTGCCGTAAGAGCAAGGCATATGAACCTGCTAACGGGTCTGGATGTCTTATTGCAGTGAGGGTTGGTGACTTTTGCTTAGGCGAGGTTAGAAGAGGCATAGGTCGAAGGTTTGGATGAGATGTATGTCTGATAGGATGAGGGAGTAATGGAGGCAAATTGCCTCTGTGAAGGATGGGAGTGGGAAGCACTCCTATTAAAGTGGACGGATGCGGGCCCAAGATAGAGGGCAATGACGAAGGTGGAGGAGGAGTTCTCCGATGAGGCCTAGTAGTCTGTGTTAGTTTGAGTCGAGGGCCACCGTTGTGCGAGGCGAGGTTAGATATGGGTTTGGGTTTAGATGTGGAGGAAGGTGAGTGAGATATAGAAATCTCACGCAAAGGGCAGGAGGAAACCGTGACTGGGTCTTCCTCGGTTGAAACAGGTGAAGAGACTGGTTCTTCTCTTGGTGGAGAAGAAATAAGAGAGGGTGACTCCTCAAGTGGGCAGAGGGCGTGGATGGTCGTGCCTTCTACTTGTAGTTGAGGAGTAGGCAAGATAGGGTCATCGGATGAAGGTGGGCTTGATGGCGTTGATGTGGTCAAAGCGTCCTCCAATGTAAGAGAGGTAGATGGAGGACTAGTAGGAGAAGAAGGTTCCTCATCCTTTAATGGATGAGGTTGGTTAAGGACAGGAGGCGAGATAGTGCTAATGGTGTGAATGTCATGGTCTTGAGAGTCATTAGTCGAAGTCTGGATGTTGTTGTGAGTAGGCGGATGATTGGGGAAAGGTTGTTTGAAGATGTCAATGGCCTGATTAGGGGGTGCGTTCGGGTTATCTAAAATAAGATCCCCCTTGTCGATCATGTCTTGGATGATGTTTTTGAAGGTTCGGCAGTTGTCAATGTCGTGGCCTTGGACGCGATGAAAGGGACAGAAGTCGGCCTCCCTATACCATGTAGGGATGGCTTTAGAAGGGTCAAATTGAGGTGGTCAGATTGGAAGGAGATTGAGGACCCCCTGCTTGAGAAGTTTTTCCAAAACGGAAGCGTATGGTTCTCCAAGTGGAGTGTAAGAACGCTGAATGTACCGTTGTTGGAATTGTTTGGTGATGCTGGGAGATGTCGAAGGTTGAGAGTAATTAGTTGTTGTCGAGGATGGTGATCTAACGACCACAGTGTTGGCCACTCCTTTGGATTCGGAATTGGCAGAAGAAGAAGGTCTGGAAGAAGAATGGCCATTGGTTTTAGCGTTGGTATGACGCAATTTGACCTTATCTTCTTCAAGGGCGCAGAGTTCGAGCTTTCGGGCCATGATGAAAGCTTTGTCAAAGGTGCGGAATGTCTGAATCCGCAAGGTAGAAGAGATGTGTCTGGCACATGCTCGAGAAAAGAGCTCGATGAGCTCGAGTTGAGGCAAAGAGAAGGAGAGTTGGTTGATCAGGCCCCTCCAACGAGCGACAAAGTCGACAATAGATTCGTCATCAAATTGCCTGATGGAGTAAAGGTCTGTGATTGAGACTTGTTTAGTGATGTTGATCGAGAAATGGTCAAGAAATAGTTGGGCGAGTTGGATGAATGAATAGATAGAGTGTCTGGCAAGCGAACTATACCAGTCAAGGGCAGGGCCAGAAAGGGACATAGGAAACGTGCGTAAAAGTAACGCATCGTCATGGGAAATAAGATAACAGGCATGTCTAAATGCCCGTAGATGTTGCTGAGGGTCTTCCTTACTCTGAAAGCGAGAGAATTTAGGAAGCTCCCAATGGTTAGGGTATGGTCGAATAGGGACGGAAGGATGGATAGGCTCGTTGCAAATTCGTTCATATGACAAAGTATTGCTCGAACCGGAAATAGAGGCTTCGAGACTGGACATTTTATCCATCAGCATCTTGATAAGATCTGCCGACGGATTGGCGGGTTGAGCGCCCCCTAGGCTGTAAGGTGCTTGGAAGAGGCTAGAGGAGGCGTGCGACACAGTCGGTTGTACAATGTACGGATGACTAGTCGCAGGGACAGAAGCGGAGGCTAAAGGTGGTTGCGTTACGAAGGTCGAAGGTATAGGGTGACTGGGCACCACCAAAGGTGGTTGAATGGCGGCACTGGTAGAAAGATAAGTCGGCACGCCTACATTGGTGGGCGCAAGAGTACGAGGGGTCGAGGCAATCAAGTTCTGATATGATGTAGAACTTGGTTGAATTGCAGGCGGTTGAGGGGGTAATGACACCCCGGTGGAGGTCGGTCTAAAAATAGACGGGGAGGCCAAACTTTGCGTATTGGCCATGGTCGGGTTAATGGTTGAGGCGAAAGGCTGAGTCGAAAAGGGTTGGGTGGCGAATGGTGTGGATGTCGTCGCCATGTCACCCGAAAGGTCTCGCGTTGGGTTTCTTGCGAGATAGTTTTGAAGGGCTGCGGTGTTGAGGTCCAGGAATCTTGCAAAATCCTGGTCCCCTTCAGCGATGATGGGAATTTGAGTCGTGGTCAGGGTCGGGGTCGGTCCTGTAGGAGTTCTTTCAGTTTCCGAGTGGAACTCCATGATAGGACTTGGTTAGGGATGAGGATAGACGAAAGCGGTTGTTGGCTAAAGAGGTTAAGAAGAGAGTCCTGGTTCCAGAAACTGTGTTTTTGCAGTCTCAGAAAACCAGAATGTGATTTTTGACAGAGAATGGACAGATTTCAGGCTGCTGGTTTTGAAGAAAAAGGACAGTGACAGAGACCGACGTCGGTTTAAAAACCGATGTCGGTAAGAAATATGGCCGACGTCGGTCAAATAACCGATGCCGGTAACAGAGGAAGCCGACGTCGGTGGCAGAACCGATGTCGGTGACTGTGTTTTCCAGAGAGCCAAAAGGTTCTTGGAAAAACAAAGAAGAAAACGTCCTCACACACTCAAACAAACAGATGAAAAGAGGAAAACAGAGAGAGACAGACAGGCCTAAGCGATAAATCCTAGGAATTAACCTTAGAAACTTGTGGCTTATGCCTTAGATGAATGTTTGGGGGGATTGGCTGAAAAAAGGGTCCTAGAAGAAGGCGGTCTAAGGATGGTTTCAGGTGTTGTTTTAGGTGCTCAAAGATCTGTGTTAGGGTCTGGTACGTGGCCTGGTGCTAAGGAGCAAGCTCCCCTCACTTCACGATTCCAGTGGTTAGCTGGTCTCGCTTAGCCAAGATATACCTCGCCTAGAGTTTAGACTCCGCCAGAGAACGGAGTGGGCTTCCCCCTTGGTGATGAAATCCAAGTGGGGTCACTGGGACGGGTAAGGTATCCGCTGGGGGATGAATTCCCAGTCGGGCCTTGTCTCAGGTATGTTATATGTTTGTTTTGTGCATGTGATTAGGTAGTGTAACATAAAGTGTCTACGGTTTATTCAATATGCGCCTAAGTTACTAGATGTGGACTAATGCAAGCACAAGCAGAAATGAAAGTGCAATACGTTTTAAGCCCAAGTCAAAATGTGATATTGCTATGAAGACAAGATGGAGAAAGGGATGAGAGTATGATATTAAGACTAGTCTAGAATGCAAGGAAGAAATGTTTGTTTTAGACCTGCTTATAGTGTCATTCGGAATAGAAGAAAGAGACAAGAAGGAAGGAGCCTAAATGCACCTAAATGAAAAGAAGAAGGAACCCAGGAGGAACCTAGTGTCCCACCGGGCGTGCCAGAGATGTTTCTACCTCAAATTTGCTTTTAAGACTATAAAGAAAGAAACTAGAAGAAAGTAAAGGACAAGGCTTGGAAGTACCTGGACTATAGATTGCGCACCGTAAATCCAGACGTTCGTGGGCACTCCTCTTTGGCTGTGGAGGAATGACACCTGTAAAGAAGAAAGAAACTTGGACAAAGAGGCGTTAGATAGACAGAGGGTGGGTTGCTAGGCAAAAGCCTATTCCCAGAAGTATGAGAACTTCCTTAAGGGAGGTCAACCCACTGTTTTGATAAAGATAAGTCTGATAAAAAGACAGAATGCTAAAAAGGACTGAAATAAATAGCAAAACTGAAAGAGAAAAAGGAAGCAAATGCTTACCTGGAAGAAGCTGTCAAACTGGTCACAGTCGCCGGCGTCGGTTGTCGGGTCTGCCGACGTCGGTTAGTCTGCCGACGTCGGTGGGGGTAATGACCGATGTCGGTCGGGGTAATGGCCTGTAGTCGGGTCTGGTCAGGATCCGGTCTGTGAATGCTCCGGGTCTTGGTCTAAGGTTTGGGTTGAGTCTGATGGACGGGTCTGAGTCTGAGGTCCGGTTTGAGGATGGTCTTAGGCAGAGATACAAGGGGAGTGAAATGGACAGAGAGGGACAGAGGAGGACAATCAAAGAGATGGGAATACGGGTCTGTGTGATTTGGTTAACAGTCGGGATTGGGGGAGAAGGAGAGCTGAACCTAGTTTAGAAATAACTAGGAAGCATAAAGAAACAAAACAGAATACAACATACCTGTACCTGCTGAAGAAAGTGTTGGTCCTATTGCTGCTTGTTGAAGTCCTATTGCTGATGAAGAGTCCCTGTTGTTCACCTGCAGAAGATCGCTGTGTACCTGAGGGAGAGAGGTCAAGTGAAGGACTGATACAAGGGTCTGATACGAAGGTTCAGGGGTCGGGATGCCAAAGAGAAAATGCAGAGATGCGAAAAGAAGCGAAGAGGAACCAGCGGAGAAAGAACGGTGCAGAAGCCGTTAAGAAGGATGCCGACGCCGGCAATATCGCTGACGTCGGCCGAAGGTTGACCGACGTTGGCGGCTGAAAGGCCGGAGAAAGGCTAAAAATAGCCTTTCATCCGTTTCCCAACGGCCGGGTCAAATGAATGCCAAGGTGAAACGGATGATGGGGTTAAATGGGCGAGAGGAGAGGTTGGAATGGGAGACTAAGGCATTAAATGGCCATGTGGGGAATAAAGGGGATCCAAGGAGGGTATCCTAGGGTGGCGAGGTGGCAAGGAGAGGGCAAAAGGGGCCTTATTTAATTGAAAATAGATGTTTATTTTCAATTAATAAGACCTAGGTGGGTTAGGGACCAAGGAGGACTAGGAGGGAGAAAGGACCAAGGGGTTAGACACTTTTTAGGTGTCTACAGATACCACTTCCTCTAGGATACGAACCATTGAAATTTGACAAATACAAAGGGAAAGGTGACCCTAAGGCCCACTTAATTGAATTCTTTGTCACATGTAAACCAGTGGCATATAGTGACATATATATTTTGTTATTATTATCAAGGAGCTTGGCTAGACAAGCCTTGGAGTGGTTCTTAAAGTTACCCAAAAATTTAGTGACAAATTTTGATGATCTTTCTGAAATGAGACTTTTCTTATAATCTCGAGCATGAGATTTCATTAGTGGACTTAATTCAAGCAAAATAAAAAGCTAGTGAGAATTTTGTATTTTATCTACAATTATGGAGAGCCCTTGCAAGCCATTTCACCCATAGTTTACCAAATAAAACATTTAGCCACTATGTTTACTAAAAATTTTCATAATGAAATAGCTTATCATTTAGAATTACAATGTGCACATACTTTCAAGGAAATCATTGATAAAATCTTGTTGATTGAGTGAGCTCTCATCAATAAAGGAGTCATCAAGCTTAATTTAACTAATCAAAATCATGGTACCAATCAAGGAAATGACTAACATCAATATCCCATTCAAGCACAAGCATCGCAATCGGCACAAGCCAATAACCAAGAAAGACTGAAGCAATTCAACTGCAATAGGAATGTTGTGGGAAATGGAGTAACCAAATCCCATCATATCCAAATAGTGTAAACATCATCTGCACCACCTTTTTATCTTACTCATAACTATAAACCTCTCCAACCAATGCTATAATCACAACAACCAAGACTTTCACAACAAATATAGCAACCTTTACCATTACAAAACCCTCCTAGGAGAACTGTGCCTGCATGTCATGTCTTTAGTGACCTAGGAGAACATATTGAGTCTATATTTCACAAGTTTATTATTGTTAATCTGATTAGTTGGCCTCTACCAAATAATTATCTACAAGGCATTCTTTATTTTGATTGGTATCATGAAAATGAATTCTATGACTATTATTAGGTCAACAGGCATAATCTATGAATATGTGTCTAAATCAAGCATTTAATTGATAATATGTTGGAGAATGGAGAGATAACATTGGATAATGGTGCTTCTACTTCCAATCAAACTCTTGGGATTTATCAAAGCCACTTTCTTTGACATAACAATTAGCAACAGCAAAATAATCAGAAACAACAACAACAACAATAGCCAGTGCAGTAGAAAAATCAACAATATCAAAATCAAAGGCTGAACCAATAAAATCAACAAAATTAGTAGTAGAACCCACAATGATAGAACAATGGACAAAACCAAGGTTAGAATAGTAACAACCAATAAACTTACCATGAAGTTGCACATGACTACAATAGGGTTGTAGGTCATATTGTAGGGGGTAGCACTAATACCATCTCCATTAATCCTAGACTAAGTACTAATCAACTTAGACCATTGCTAAACAACAACATTCAGCCAAATTACATAGATAATCATTCTTTGACCTGAGAATACATATAGGCAAACTAGAAAACTAGGACTTCCCCTTTTAGACCTTATATCAACAACTCATCATTGCCATGTGAGCACATGCGAGTGCACCAGCAACTAAGACTTATCCTATCTAGTCCTACACCATTCCCAACATTGGTTATTAATAATGGTCCAGTATTCAATCCCAATTATGTAATCATAACTTAAAGGTCAAAGATTACTATCCTAAGCCCATAACTATCTACCACTTTCCCTGTCATCCAACCAACCATTTAGCCTTGAAATGAACCATTCACTACTGACCAAGACAAAAACTTTGATATTGTGGAATAATTACAGAAGACACCAACACAAATTTCTATTTCAAATTTGCTTTAAACATCAATAATATAAAATAACATCTTGAATGAGTTTTTGACCCAATCCACTGTTGCTAGTGACATATCCCCTGATAAATTTCAAGCTTTGGTTGGACACCTAGCTCTAGCTCAACAAGTCACATTCAATCATAGCGATCTATCTTCCCTGGACTTGCTCCATAATAATCCATTATACATATAAGTTTATATAATATGGCATAAAGTGAAATGTATCCTTATAGATAATGGATCTAGCCTCAACATAGTGTTTCTAAATCTCATCAAGCTTCATGGGTACATAATGGCAGATCTCCAACCATAAATAATAACCATCAAAGCCTAGGATAATCAAGAAAGAGAATCACAAGGCACCATTAGTTTTCCATTTATCATTAGGCCTTTGACCCATGATACACTTTACCATGTTCTTGATCCTTAGCTATCATACAATATGTTTCTAGGTAGGCCTTGGTTACATAAGATTCATGTAGTTTTGTCAACACTACACCAATGTATCAAGTTTTCCCACTCAGGATGGAAGTGAATATTCTAAGATATTTACACCCATATGAACACTATAAGCATCTTGAGGTCAAATTTCAAAGCTATAATTATCAATACGAAATGAATCTAAGTTCCAAGCATGATAAAGGAAAGGCTATACTTATTGATCCTTCACCAGATAATTACATAGATCCTAATACCTTAGATTCCCTTTCTCACATGTTGCCTCCTGAAGCTTTTAATCATTTCACCATTTTAGATAATGGACTAGGAGAGTATGTGACCCATGATACATTTCATATTTCCATTCTTCCTCAAAATTCAAAAACCTTTAGGTGACCTAAAGTCACTTCACATATGCATTGGCAACAAAAGAACAAAGATAAGGGACCTATCACATTTGTACCAGCATCTAGCCTAGAACTTGACCCTCTTGAATGGGAAAAATCATGGTTATACAATGACAACCAAGCTGATTTTTATAAAAATGTAAAGTATCATATTCCCAATAGGATCATGGAGCATCATAATTATAAAGGAAGAGGCCTTAGACCAAATCAGCAAGGAACCATTGAGCTAATTTTCATGACTAAGCATGAAAGACCTTATGGACTTAGATTTAAACCACTTGGGGGTGACCCCACATATCTTATTCAAATTCTATCACCAGTGACTAGTGATGATGATGCTGACAACAAAGCAGATTCTGATCATAGCCTCACCTTTGATGACCTGGCTGAAACCAACCTATTTGATAGCAATGTCATTTGTACCCTTACCATAGCCATTCATCACAACCCATTACCATTATATTATCCCTAACTGATAGATTGGGACCAATAAGAATCTAGTATATCGATTGATGAGTTCTAGAATGATGAGGCCTTCTATGACTTTTTAGGCCTTAGATACAATGTTTCATTAGGAGATCATAAATTAGGGTTCTCAATCACATTGGATCATGTAGCCTATTTTGGAGAGCAGGTGAACACCCTTAGCCAAAAATAAATAAGTAAAACATTGAGGTCCTAAAGTGAAAACCTCTTTGAGGTCCTTTTTGACTAGGGAAAAAGTAAAGATAAAGGTCAGTCTAGTGGTGAAAACTTGTTTCAGGCACTATTAGATGGGGGTGTTGATTTTTATTTAAATTTAGACCAAGAAACCACCAATGATGAACTTGCCTATGGATCCAAGTTAAAAATTGAGCAATAATAAGTATTTGATCAAATTCTTTAATAATTTTTTACTATTTTTGTCACATGGCCAGATCTCCCATTAGGGGAATCAAATTCATCATGCTTAGGATAAGTTGAAGAGCAAGTCCTAACAGAGGACCTTAACATAATCCAATCATTCAAGTCATTACCTACTATCCTAGAAGATGGTTTGACCCTTTTAGTTGAAGATACAACAAAGGTAAATATCGAGACTCCATCAAACCTAAAATGGATAAAATTAGGTGCATCCCTCATTGAGGAGGAACATGGTGTCTTTATGGCTCTATTAAGAGAATTTGTAGATATTTTTACATGAGCCTATTATGACATGCCAAGTTTAGACCCCACCTTGGTTTTACACCACCTTATGGTTAATCCTAATGCCAAACTAGTAAAACAAAAGCTACATAATATTCATCCTTGCATTGTTGTATTGGTAAATAAAAAGTTGGAAAAACTCTTAGAAGCATGTTATATCTGATCCATTGACTACTCAGAATGGATCTCTAATGTGGTACTTGTTAGTAAAAAGCCTGAAGGGATCATAATTTGTACTAATTTTTGAGACATCAACAAAGCTTATCCTAAAGATGATTTTCCTTTGCCTAATATTGACATTATCATCAACTCCATAGTAGGTTATTAAATGCTTTCACTCATGGATGGCTTTTCAAGATACAACCAAATTAGAATAAAACCAAAATACCAACATAAAACATCATTCACCACTCTATGGGGAAAATTTTGTTATCAGGTAATGCCACTTGGCCTTAAGAATGTTGGATCTACATATCAAATGGCCATAAATGTCATATTACATGATATGATGCATAATATAGTTGAAGACTATGTTAATGACATATTAGGAAAATCCAAAACTAGGGCTAACCATCAAGCAGTGTTACATAAGATATTTACAAGATTATGAGAGTACAAAGTTAGACTCAATTTAAATAAATTTATGTTTATTGTAACTTTAAGCAAATTGATTAGCTTCATCATGTCTCATATAGGTATTGAAGTCAATTCTACTCAATTCCATGCTATAACTGAGATGCTACCACTAACCAATTTAAAACAACTCCATAGTTTGCAGCATAAGATCCAGTCAATCTGATGCTTCATCTCTCAATTAGCAGACAAGTGCCATCCATTGATACACCTTTTGAAGAAGGGAGTTACATTTTACTGGGATGATCACTACCAAATATTTTTTCAACAACTCAAAGATTATCTTATTAATTTACTTTTTTTATTACCTCCTAAGCCAGAAAAGCCACTCTTGTTATACCTATCAGCTATCGACCATGATTTGGGGGTACTCTTGGCTCAACATGATGATAATGGAAAAGAGCATGCCATATACTACCTAAGCCATACCTTGGTTACATATGAACATAATTATGCATCTATTGAAAAATCTTGTCTGGTCATGGTCTTTATAGCTCAAAAACTACACCATTACATGTTGAATATTAAGACCATGGTTGTTTCAAAAGTATTTCTGAACAAGTATTTACTATCTAAAATAGCTTTTCAAGGTAGAATGGTTAAATGGATCATGTTTGTTAGTGAGTTTGACATAGAGTATGTCAATCAGAAGGAAATCAAGGGATAAGTTCTTATAGATTGACTTGTTGAAGCCCCTTTCATAGACACACAGCCACTCACATTTCTATTTCTTGATGAATCTATAATGACCATCATTGACACACCCCTTGAGGAGCATCCCTAGAAATTATATTTTGATGGTTCATTTACTGCACATAGATCAGGGGTAGGCTTATTGCTTATTACACCATAGGGGGATCTAATCCATAAATCATTTAGAATCATCTTTTCTTGTACAAATAACATGGTTGAGTATGAAGCACTTGTTACAAGACTTTGACAATTAATGTATTAGAATATATCTCATGTCCAAGTTTATGGTGATTCTTAGTTAATCATCAATCATATCACATATCATTTTTAGACCAAAGATGACAAGTTGGTTCCATATAAAGCCATGGTCAACACTCTTAAGCAACAAATTGCCAACATTCAGTTTGAGCACATACCAAGGGCTAGTAACTAAACTGTAGATGTTATAGCTACTATTGGCTCTCTAATTTTACAAATAGATAAATCTAGAGAGTATCATCTCCTCATCAATTATTTATCAGTAGCAGCTCATGATACTTCAACCATTGTAATGATTTGTGATATTGTTGGTTCTAATTCTAATTGGTACTCACACCTTTACAACTACCTTCATGACCAATTTATACCACCTAACCTATCTCAAAAACAAACCAAATCCTTCATTCATCATTACACTCATTATACTCTACTTGGATCCACCCTTTACTGTCATAGTTTTGATGGAACTCTGTTTCATTGATTAACTTTGGTAGAGTCTATGCTAGTGTTAAGAGAAGTTTATGAAGGAGTATGTGATGCTCATTATAGTGGGGTAGTTCTATCCAAAAATATCTTGTATACTAGTTATTATTGGCCTACAATGAACGTAGATGCTATTGAATATGTAAAGAAGTGTGACAAATGTCAATGACATGTTAATCTGATTCATGCCTTAGCAAAAACTATGAAACTGATGTTGACACCATGGCCATTTTCTATATGGGGAATTGATCTCATTAGGAATATCAACCCTACTTCATCTAAGGGCCATAAACATATCCTTACCACCACCATGTATTTTACTAAGTGGGTTGAAGCTATACCCCTCACTTACATGACTGGAAAGCAAATTTCCAAATTCATCTTCAACCATCTCGTTTGCCACTACGGTATCCCCTCTAACATCACATTTGATAATGGAGGATCATTCAAAAAAGGATATAGACCAGCTATGTATTGAATACAATATCACATAACATTTTTCTATAGCATATTACCCTCAAGGTAATGGCCAAGTCAAGGTATCCAATAAAACCATTGACAATATTTTCAAAAATATTGTCAATGATGATGGTCATGATTGGCACTTGAAAATATTCTCCACCCTTTGGGCATACCATACCAATCATCATACCCCCATAATATCTACTCCATACTCACTTATTTATGGTACTAAATCCATCATTCCCATTGAGGTTGAATTGCCTTCACTACGCATCTCTTTCAAGCATGTCCTAGATGATCATGACTATCAAGTATCTCACATATAATAGCTAGACCTACTTGATGAGAAATGCATAGCTGTGTTCAACAATATTCAAGCATATCAAAACCAACTCAAAGGCCACTATAATCAGTGTGTTAAGTATAGAACATTTGAACTTGGTGATCTTGTTCTTAAGGAAAACCAAAAAAACACCATGACTAAGAAGAAGCATAAAGTAAAATTCAAACCAAACTAAATAAATCCTTTCATCATTACTCATATTATGGATCAGGAGCCTATAGGCTCATCACACCAAACAAAGATGAAATTCCTGAGCTAATAAATATTATTCATCTCAAGCGGTATTATACTTAAATACTAAGGTGTATTATTTGTAAGGACCATTTTAGTTATATCATTTTATTACTATTCTTATTTGAAAAAATACTATCCTCTTCATCATATCCACTTTTTTCTTCCAACCTATCAGCCCAGTGTGTTCTAGAGCCTAACCCGTTTGACCTTGGCTTTTTTCCATTTATTGTGCATTTTCAGCATCAAGGTATCTAATCAATTTCATCATTTGGTTCAATTACTTCAGATAGAGATTGTATTTTAGAATAGTGTGACATAAGTTTCGATAGTTGCATCCTTCGTTTGTTATTCCTTTCTTACCACCAGTCTTACACTAATTATAACTACTTTTAGACAAATTAGTACCATTGATCTATGTTTTTGTGTCATGGCTATAACCACTTATGGGAAAACCAAGGGAAACATTAAGCCTTGACATACCAACATGCCACTTCTTATGTCATACTATGCCTTTTTACCAATTGTGCCTATTTTGTTTGAATTAACTACTACACTATTCAAATTTCATCGTTGTAGGGTGTAACTATAGTGACTTGAGGTCCCACTTTGGGACTATGTAGGTAGCACTCAATACTTATTGAGGTCAGCTTATTCACCCTTTTCACCATGCTCTTGCCATTTTATGAGCAACCTAAGCCATGCTCTCACCATTTTATGAGCAACCTAAGCCATGCTCTTGCCATTTTGTAAGTAACCTAAGACACACTCTTATCATTTTGTGAGAAACCTTAGTTTAAACACTCTCACTATTTTGTGAACTTGAACCATTTAATGTCTCATCATTTTTGATCAAGTTGAGATACTTCAAATAATTATAAAAACATTTGAAAAATCATTAGAAAAGAACAAAAACATTGACCATTTTTTGTCGTAAGGATTCTAGGAAACCTTACTAAGTTATAAGAAAATAACTTATCATTTAGTTTCCCCATATTTTTTAGCCTTTTTCTCTTATGCACTTGCCATTTTGTAAGACCATTCATATTCTTATCTCACATCCATTTTGTTTATTTTCATCAATTATCAAATTCTTCCCATTCCTTGGGAGAACTACATTTGGCTTAAAAAAATGTATTGGATATTACATCCATGGAACTATGTAGGCAACATCCACTTACCTAGTACAAATAGATACATCTCAGCCATCCCCTTTTTTTCTTCTATTTCCCCCATTTTATTTGTTAAAGGTTGTCACCTATTTTCTAGGGGTATTATTCGTATAGTTTATTTTGAGCATTTTTTTGTTATTTTGTTTGTGTGCCTGTTTATTTGCTTTCAACATTATTGCCTTGATTCAATTTATGTGTGCTCATTGGGTGATTCCTTACCCACACTTATACTTGAATCCATCCATATTCATATATTTAGATTGTCATCATGGTTCCTATCATTGGTTCATTATTGTCTATTGAGTATTGAATTACAAGAGTCAGTCCTTATGAATATTTCAGCCAAGTCTTCGTGATGTTATACCATGATGCATACCGACATGTGATAAAATAAACCTCAACTTCAAGAAGTCTATTCAATAATGGTGGCATCTTCTTAGCACCGACATCTCGATTCCATCCTAATCATATCCTAAATAGAGTAATTAAACATGAAAGAATTTTAGCCTTTATTAGTTTGGATGAGCATCTCCTTACTAGTAGGTTGTTCCAATTCATCATTACCCTCTATTTTAAGTTATCATCATCCTCATCCAATTTTATCATGTTTTCAATAATCAGGGTCCAATTACTATAACCACCTATGGGCAAATCATTGCACACCATCCCACCTACATTTTTCAATGATTATAATTGCCTTTGGGTAAATCATTGTGTTGTCACCACTTTCCTTTTTTTGCCCATATAGGGGCATGTTTTTATCTTGTTTCTCTATCCTAATTAGGGCAGTTCCATTTTTTTAATGATTATAACCACCTTTGGACAAATCATTATGTTATCATACCACATTGATGCCATCAGGGTACAATGCTTATAACCACCTTTGGGAAAACCATTGTACACCATCCCACTTGCATTCTCAATAATTTTGACTACTTTTTCACTATCATTGTGTTTTCACCCTATCATCTTTCCTTTCTTTGGTCCCATCGTTTTGCTTCTTTCTTTTCAAGGGACCATTTTCCAACTTACTTATGTCAACCATTCCTTTGAAGGGACATCATGCAATTAGTTTATCATCATATTCTTGTTGGCATATAGTCCATCTCTCATTATTTGAGAAGACATTACTTTGCCTACATATTGCAACATCTTCCAAAATAGGGGCAAACTATAGATACCTAAATCTAGCCACCAATAACCTCCAATTAGGATTTTGTCCAATTTTCACCAAAATGTACAATTTATTTTAAAACATTAAAGCATACTAAATGAGTTAAAAATGACATATTCAAATGCCAATTTTGGCTTGGGTATCCCTAAATGGGGTAATACAATTTATGGGCTAGTTAACTTTGATCCAATCATTTCGAGTTAAAATGCCAATTTTGCATCTGGGTGCTTTATATTGCTCTTTTCTATAAAATTTATTATATGAGATGCATACCTTCAATATTTTTTGTTGGTAACATCCTAAATGGGATAATAGATCCAACACATCTAGCATTTCCTTCTAATTCTAATCTAGTCAAATTTTGGACCAATAATAAGGCATTCTAATCAATTTGAGTAATTTGTGCACAATGTGCTTAAACATGATTAAGAGCTAATTAAACCAAATTAGATCCTAATTAATAATTCCATGCAAACTTGTTGAATTTTTTTTTGAAAATGAATATTGAATATCTACATCATCAGGTGACCTCATTTTTTGGGAAGACATTCTTAGATCATAAATACTATAAATATTGAGATTCATGCCTTCCATGCCTCATCAATGCCTTCCATGATGCCCTCTATACCTCTTAATTGCTCCTCTATCCAAAATATTGATGAGCTTATTTATCATTTTTTTTTTGCATAATTGGATTAATCCTTAGTCATACATCTCAATCTTGAGATGGATGGTTCAAATTGATTCTAGTCATTTGCAAAAATTTATAAATAGAGAGGTCATGACCATCATTTCTAAGCTATTTTGGTGCAAAGTTATTATGCTCAAATATATTCAAAGTATTGATAATGCAAAGTTATAATGCATAAATGGTTCCAAAATCTTCAAGCAATTAGTGTTACCATGACAAATTGAGTTCAAGCCAAGCCAAGCCACAAGCCAAAGGTGCCAAGGAGAGATGGTGGTAGCCAAGCTTCCATTTCTAAAGAATTCATGAGCACAAGCCAATCAAGCCACTACAACAAGCATTTTAGAGCATCCAAGGAAGGTAAAAGAGGATTCTTTTTGCATTTTAGTTGTGTGTTTCATTTATATTTTTAACTAAGCTCTCCCTAGTGTCTAGGCCTAGAGATGTTATGCTAACTAATATGTTTCATTTATTTTGTTTTCATTTTAGAACTAACACCATACTAACCATCCTCTCTTGAGTCAAATTTCTAGATTCACAAAATTCATCTATCTCCCATCAAGCACTTTTTGTATTTTATTTCAGTTTTTTTTGTTATTTATGCAAGTAATCTTTCATTTTTAGAACTTAATTATTTAAAAGTGTGGATTGACAGCCTCTAAAGAATCTTGTGCTTCTTAAATCTAGCTCATGTTAGGCAATTTACCATACTATCTAACTAATTAGTCATTTTCTTAGTGATTTATTATATGTAGGTCATCCTCCCCAGATAAAGAGGAGTATCAGCAATCATCTAGATCATAGAGTGAAAACCAAAACCATGTTCTACTAACCTCACTTTTCTTTCAAATTTTACTCTCTTCTATAACCAAAAAAAAAATTAATAAAACATGGATATATCCTAAGTTTAAACCACATACTAGCATTCAATAAATATAGAATATAATCATGCATCATAATGCACCAATATATGTTAAATATAACCAAACATTTATACATGTTAAATCTCTCATAGTATTTACTACACATAAGTATTCAATACTGAATGTATATAACTAACCAAACAATCATTCGGAAAGAACTCATAAACCTATTATAATATTCATTTAAACACCTCATTCTATTTTTTCTTAAAAAGACTATTTAATATGACCACAGTTTTGGTCCCTCAAGCACCTAATGACGTAACAGAGTAACCATCAATCTAAGATGTAGCACAAAGTCTCCACCTTGACTAACCTATAGTGAGATACAAATAATAATGGGGGCACAAAGTCATCTCAAGGTCCTTTACATAGAAACAAAAAATAAAAACACACACTAAAGACAACTATGATAGTGCAAAGTCTGAAAGTAGTTGGCTTCAGGACACCTTCCTTATCACCTCCACTAGTTGTGGTTGTTAAATCAAATAAACAATAATGCTTTTAGAAAACATACATAAGAAAAATCTCCTAATTTAGCACAAGCTATAATAGCACAAAGTCTGCAAGTAACTTGCTTTCTCATTCAATCAAAAAAATATGAACTACAATTTGAGATCAAAGTCTCAGTAATGCCTTTCAATTTGGGCAGAGTTTCACTTCTAGTAAGGGGAAGATCTCCCTTATAAAAAATGAGAGATTATAATATATAGCACTCCAAGAAAGACTTGGGTGCTTGTTTTCATGAAAAAGGCCTATGCTGTAGTCAACATCTTCAATACACCTTCAGTTTTATTTGGAGGGACCATGATGGGAACAGCGCATTGCCTCAACTATGGCGTGTCCATTCATCTAATGTCTCTTCCTTGGTATGGACTATCTAGTCATTTCTCTAATGTCTGCGTAGCTATCTAATTTTCCATTACTTCATAGAAGAAAAATAGGCTTGCATCGTTGATTTGGTGTGCTCAGAAGTCTACTTGATCCACTGTTTCACCTACTAGAAATAACTCTTTTGAAGATATTTTTGGTCCTTTGGTCTCGCTCCTCTCTTCACTGCTTAAGCACTTCTTTGCTATCTGGTTAAACCATCACTTTAATTGAACTTGCCTATGGAATCATCCATGCTGCTTCTTTGTCCTTTATAGCCCTTCTTGTCTAAGACTTTGGGGGGTCCTTTCTGCATCTTTGACAAGTGGCAAGTTCTACTATTATGAAGCTCATTAGAAACTTATGAAAAATGGGATCCATGACATGTCTTGCTAGAGAAAATTCAAAAGGGGAACGCGGATGCAAACACTTGTCACATTCCACTGAGTCATAACAGGACATGTGATGTATTTTTCTTAACTTACAGATGCTTTAGAAACCTTTTCAAGAGTCCTTCAGAAGATGACACATGGCAGCTTTTGATGTACTTTGTAATGGACACGTGGCAGCTTATACTACACTTTATCTTTTTCCATCGGGCACTTTTCTGTGGGATTTTCTCTTCAGTTAGGCTTTTCCTTTGCTTTCTTCGGGCTCTCTTCCCAGGTGAATTCCTCTAGACAAAATGTTTGAAGGAATTCCTTCAGACAATTTATCCAAAGGACTCTACTTTGCCTTTTGCCTTATTTATTTTTCTGAAGCAGTTCACTTTATCTGTTTTTGCTCATTGCCCTCTGCAAGGGTTCTTGGCCTTGGTTCATCACCCTCCACAAGGGTACTTATTCCTTTGGCTTTGGGGCAGCCCCTTGAACCTACCAATTGAACCAACTGATCGAACCAACTTTTTTCTACTTCTTTCTTTGACTAATGTTGCCTTTGAACCTTTAAACCCATGAACCATTGAACTTTGAACTCTTTCGATTTAAGGTTCAATCGGTTCATTGGTTCATCCTTTGTCCATCACTTGTTCTTTCTAAGCTCTTTGATCTTCATCACACTGGTTAAACCTTTGAACCTGTGAACTCATTGAACCTTTTAGTCATTGAACCTGTTGATCCATTGAACCCATTGAACCTTTAAACCAAAGTGGTTCAATGGCTCAAGTCTTCTTCTCTTTGATAAGTGTTTTGAAGCCGTTAAACCTTGAAGTGGTTAAACTTTGAACCTTGACAAATGTTCTTAACACTTGCTACTGACGTTAAACCTTTAAACCCATTAAACCCGTTGAACCAAAATGGTTCAAGGTTCAACGGTTCAATGGTTTGATCCTTGCTTAGAATCTTGTCGATGAACTCTTTTGGTTGAATCTTGTCATTGAACCAACCTTGAAATCACCTAAGTGCTAAGAGCTTATTTCTTTCCTGCAGAGTCTGTAGAAATCAACCTGTGAAGTCCATCATTTTCTCTAAGTTTTCTCTCGAGCCTTGAAAGAGTCCATAGAAATGAGCCTATGGAGTTCATAGTTTTAAGCCTAAAGAGTCCGTAGATTTCTTAGGAAGCTTTGAAAAATGAAGAACCTGAATGCTCAAAATAATTTTTGGAAGGGGAAGAGAGGATTTTGGTCTGTAGGACCAAAATAGTTCAAATGTTGTCCCAAAAATGAGTGATATTTTTGGGGGACAATAATTGTCTCTAGTTGGGGAACTTCCTTTAGATGAGAACTTAGAACAGCTGAGGGGAGTAAAAACTAGAATCTTCGGTGCCTTGAAGTATGACATTGGGATATGGAGTCATGCTACCCAAAAAGAAAGGCTCCAAAAAATGAAAATGAAAAGAAAAAGTACAAAATAGAAACAAATACTATACAAATGTATATATGTATAGGAGAACTTATCTGATACTTCAAGAATTAAAGTGATTCAAATGCTGCCCATTGTGAGACAATGAAGATAGCATTTTGTCCTGATAAACTAGGAGGAAACCATTTTATCCCCAGAATCGGTGATAGGTGAATGGAACTCTCCACCAAGAAACCAATTTTCTACGTCTTCCTCTTGGCCTTTTCTTCTTATTTCCCCATGATGGGATGTGGTCTTCAAACTAAAAACCATAACTCCTTGCTCTTTCTGTGAAGACTTCCTTTTATTGACTTTAAAATACAGCAGTATGGTCCACCATCATAACTTGTTATTCTGTTAGTTCAGTCCATCACATGCTTTGATTGTCAGCATCAAACTCCTGACAAACCATCAACTTAGCATCTCCTTTGGTGTGAAGGAGTTTGACCTCTTCATCCTGAGTAGTTTTCAATTTGAGAAACAAAGATCCACATCCAGCTGTGGAAGAATTGTTGCCATCATATTCTAGGATCCAAGCATCATCAGAAGCTAATTTTCTATCAGATTTCTCTTCATGGGAGATGGAAAGTACTTCTTGATTTTTACTGCACCCTACCAATTTTTTTGATGCCTTATTTGGATCAAATCTTGGATTGCCAACTATGGGACTTTCATCAGTTGAGACATGAGCATCCTCTATTGTCAAGAAGTAATTACCCCTACCTGAAGGCTCAAATAGAATTTGAGCTGTAGGCGCTAACATTTGGGTGACCACAATTTTTGCCTTGAATAGGTCCACACTTAGTTCTCCACCAATGTTTAACTGCTCAGGATTGGCTTATAAGAATTTAAATTTAGTCATTTGAATTTTGGATTTTTTGACATGATCAATTATATCAGATGACTGAAATGGACTTGGAAGAGGGGATGGGAATTCATCCTTTTAGTTTTTGGGAGGGGGAGGACTAGCCTACAAATTTGAAGTTGAAGGTGCATAAATGTTTGATGTACTTACTTTTTTGGCAATCATCGGGTCCTTTGAATAGAAAGGAAGAGGGTTTCTCTGCTTAGCAATTGAAATTTTTGGTTGTGTTCACTCCTCTATCTTTTCTTTGTCAGCCTGTTAGGCTGACTGATTCTCAGACTGGGTGAATACTGCATATGATCTTTCGACTACTTCACCTTCACTTCTGGGTTCATCTTGGTAATTCAGGAAACTAATGTGGGAGTCACTAGTTAATTCTTCTTGATCCTTCGTGAAGACATCAGCATCATTTTCTTGCTCAAACTCAAGTTGGAAAGAGAAATCATGTTCTATTTCTAGATATCTGACTGCTGAGTTGGTTGGAGGCACTTCAAGGGCAAGGTTCCTTTGTGGGGGAGGAAGATGATTTGGCTGCCCTTAATTCTTGGTGGCATTGCCTTGATATGGTTGATTCTAAAATGCCCTCCTTGGCATATCCTGATTAGGAGGAGCAGACATACTTAGGGCCATTTGCCTTTTCAAGGCTAATAGTTTATTTGCCAGCTTTTGCACCATCTAATCCATGGTGCATGTAGATGGATACTCAGAAGATGAAGAGGATTTACCTATGTTCAGGTCTCTCTTTATCTTTCCTACCAAGAAAAGGTCATCTTCTACCTTAGTATCCAAGTCTTGAGCAACAGCAAGGTCTATATGGCCAGCTCATCTCAATAGAGAACTCACTTTAGGTAGCTGTGAGTTGATGAAGAAGCATTTGAAGTTTTCAAGTGTCGGCTAGGTAATCATAGGAATCCTATTCCTCAGCTTGTCAAACTTGGAAATGAAGTCCCTCATAGGCTCATGAGGTTCCTTCTTCATTTGAGTGAGTTGGGCTAGCAAAGCATGTGTATCCTCTACAGGCTTGAACCTAGCTTCAAACTTAGCTTTGAGTGTATCCCAGTCGGTCACTGATCGAGCCTACAGATGGTAAAACCACTCTATAATAGCACCTTGTAGGGTCTCCACAAAAATCCTGACTGTCATGTCTTCAAATTCCACCCCTATCACACCATAGGCTATGTTGAAGGCTATAATGTGTTCATCAGGGTGACTCTCCCATCTCCAAAGAATTTGGGGAAGTTTTTTCTTGAGTTGCATGGAAGTTCATGTAGAGGTGGAGTTAGATTAAGTGGGCCAAAAGCATTACCCCAGAGGCCTTAAACTGCCATGATTTAATTATGAAAAATAGGGATAACAAATTTGGGTGGAGTGGCCAGATTGTAGAATAAAAATGGGAAAAAACTGGCCCTGCATCAGCTTGAGGTTTCAAATTGCACACTCTTTTCCAGTTGGCATGGAGGTGGAGGAAGATGGTAAGGCTATAAATGGATAATGGGTAAGACACAAAATAGATTTACCAGAGTTTGTATAATGGATAAGGGAAGGAATTACTTCAATTTGAAACTTGAGGCTTCAAACTACATGTTCATCCCTAGTAGAGTCGCCAAAAACTGTTACGCGAGGCTAGGGAGGAAAAATTAACAATGGGAAAGCACTAGAGCAGTTCATTCTTCCACAGTGGAATGCATGGATAAATTTATAATGATAATGGGTAAGACATAGGTGATGTTTCAATCTAAAACTAGAGGTTCCAAATTGCATAAAATTACTGTGTCCCCAGCGGAGTCACCAAAAACTATTGTGCGAGGCTGGGGAGGAAAAATTAACAATGGGAAAGCACTGGAGCAGTTTGTTCATCCATAGTGGAATGCATGGATAAGGTTGTAATGATAATGGGTAAGACACAGGTGATGTTTCAATCTAAAACTTGAGGTTCTAAATTGCACAAAATTATTCTGTCCCCATCGGAGTCGCCAAAAACTGTTGGGTGAATATTTTGTCAGCCAGTTAACTGGTGACCAAAATAATTCCTATCACCACAGCATAGAGATATTGGTCATCCAATGTTACAGGTTTACCACATCTAAAGGGAAAAAATCTCTCCTCTCATCAAGGGGAGGTTTCCTATTAAATATAAAGGTGTTATATACTATATATATAAGTAAAAAGTAAGACACAGGGATGGGATAAACCATCCATCTCTCTTTTTTAAGAGATGATGCTAACAAATAGAGGAGAAATCCTGGGTGATTGGTGAAGGTGCTTCTCTTCTTTCAGAAGTAACATTCAGCCAAGAGCTAGATTCCTTTCTAGATAGTAGAAATCCTGGTGAAGCAACAAAACTCTTTTTTCAAAAGTGCTTGTTTTTGCAAATAGCAGGACTCTTTTTGGTAACAAGTGACTGGTAACGAGGTAACAGAGTAACCAGCAATCTAAGACATAGCACAAAGTCTCCACCTTGACTACCCTAGAGTGAGATACGAAGAACAATGGGGGAATAAAGGCATCCCAAGGTCCTTTACATAGAAATAGAAAAGAAAAACACACACTAAAGACAACTATGACAGTGCAAAATCTGAAAGTAGTTGGCTTCAGGACACCTTCCTTATCACCTCCACTATTTTTGGTTGTTAAATCAAATAAACAAGAATGATTTAAGAAGATAGACATAAGAACAATCTCTTAATGTAGCACAAGCTATAACAGTACAAAGCTGCAAGTAACTTGTTTTCTCATTCAATCAAAAAAATATGAACTATAATCTAAGCTCAAAGTCTCAATATTGCCTTTCAATTTGGGCAGAGTTTCACTTTTGGTAAGGGGAAGATCTCCCTTGTAAAAAATGAGAGATTACAATATATAACACTCCAAGAAATACTTGGGTGGTTGTTTTCATGAAAAAGGCCCATGCTGCAGTCAACGTCTTCAATGCACCTTCAATTCTATCTAGAGGGACCATGCTGGGAATACCACATTGCCTCAACTATGGCGTGTCCATTCATCTAATGTCTCTTCTTTGGTATGGATTATTTGGTCCTTTCTTTGATGTCTACATAGCTATCCAATTTTCCATTACTTCATGGAAGAAAAATAGGCTTGCGTCCTTGATTTGATGCGCTCAGAAGTCTACTTGATCCACTGTTTCACCTACTAGAAATAACTCTTTTAAAGATATTTTTGGTCCTTTGGTCTCACTCCTCTCTTCACCGCTTAAGCGCTTCTTTTCTCTCTAGTTGAACCATTGCTTTAATTGAACTTGCCTTTGTAATCATCCATGTTGCTTCTTTCTCCTTTATAGCCCTTCTTGTCTAAGTCTTTGGGGGGTCCTTTCTGCATCTTTGACAAGTGGCAAGTTCTGCTATTATGAAACTCATTAGAAACTTATGGAAAATGGGATCCATGACACATCTTACCCAAGCAAATTCAAAATGGGAACACGGATGCAAACACTTGTCACATTCTGCTAAGTCATAATAGGACACGTGACATATTCTGTTTAACTTATAGATGCTTTAGAAACCTTTTGAGAGTCCTGTAGAAGATGACACATGGCAGCTTCCACTGTACTTTGTAATGGACACATGGTGGCTTCTACTATACTTTATCTTTTTCCATCATGCACTTTTCTGTGGGCTTTTCTCTTCAGTCAGGCATTTCCTTTGCTTTCTTTGGGTTCTCTTCCTAGGTGAATTCCTCTAGACAAAATGTTTGAAGGAATTCCTTCAGATAATTTGTTCGAAGGACTCTACTTTGCCTTTTGCCTTGTTCATTTTTTTGAAGGAGTTCACTTTGTCTATTTTTGGTCGCTACCCTCCGTAAGGGCTCTTGGCCTTCGGTCACCGCCCTTTGCAAGGGCACTTGTTCCTTTGGCTTTGGGGCAGCCCCTTGAACCTATCGATTGAACCAACTGATCGAACCAACTTTTTGTTGCTTCTTTCCTTGACTGAGGCCACCTTTGAACCTTTGAACCCATGAACCATTGAAATTTGAACTCTTTCAGTTCAAGGTTCAATCAGTTCATTGGTTCATCCTTTGTCTGTCACTTGTTCTTTCTAAGCTCGTTGATCTTCATCACACTGGTTGAACCTTTGAACCTATGAACTCATTGAATCTTTTGGTCGTTGAACCTGTTGATCCATTAAACCCATTGAACCTTTGAACCAAAGTGGTTCAATGGTTCAACGGTTCAATGGTTCAAGCCTTCTTCTCTTTGATAAGTGTTTTGAATCCGTTGAACCTTGAAGTGGTTGAACTTTGAACCTTGACAAATGTGCTTAACACTTGTTGTTGACGTTGAACCTTTGAACCCATTGAACCCGTTGAACCAAAATGGTTTAGGGTTCAACGGTTCAATGGTTCGATCCTTTCTTAGAAGCTTGTCGATTAACTCTTTTGGTTGAACCTTGTCATTGAACCAACCTTGAAATTGCCTAAGTGTTGAGAGCTTATTTCTTTCCTGCAGAGTCTGTAGAAATCAACCTGTGAAGTCCGTAGTTTTCTCTCAAGCCTTGAAAGAGTCCGTAGAAATGAGCCTATGGAATCCATAGTTTTAAGCCTACAGAGTCCTTAGATTTTTGAGAAATATTTGAAAAATGAAGAACCTGAATGCTCAGAACAATTTTTGAAAGGGGAAGAGAGGATTTTGGTCTTTTGGACCAAAATAGTTCAAATGATGTCCCAAAAATGAGTGATATTTTTGGGGGACAACAATATATACATAAATAGTGAATCTATAAGATAATAAAAGAATAACACAACTTTTATTAATTTTTATAAAAGTACATATTTATCTAAATAGAATTTCATCATCATTAAATCACAAATATTTATCAATGATGAGATTATTTTTTACTTTATATACTATGGTGCAATAGTTATTAAATCACCTATATTTTAGTACTTTGTATAATATGGTGTAATAAATATGGCACAATAAATGCATGTGGTTAATTACTTAATTTCCTCAAATTTCTACCCCTATATAATAAATATATAATTAAACACCCTTAATTAAATGTGACATTGTATTATTTAGAGAATCTTTGCACTCTTTTATTGAGTCATTACACTTAGTAGGGTAATTATTGTATAAATTATATAAAGCTAATTTAAATTTGATAACAGAGCTGATTAAATAATTTAATGAGATGACTTAATAAGACTTATAGTGATGCCATATATTCATTTAAATACTTACAGATTCATATGGAAAAAGGAGATCCTGAAAGGTTAATATTTGTACAGCTTGAGAATCAGATCAATGCCCATATAAAGATTATGAATAGTACTTCAGTGTTCTATTTTTGTTTGTGTATTATTTTAATATTTTATAATTTAAATACTTGTGGTTCATTGTATTTCCATAGCCTAGCTAACATAAGGTGCTAAAGGAAATGAATATTAAAAATTCTCATACCAATATACTCATTAGGAGAATTTAAGCATGTAGTTGCATCTATACAGTTTAAAAAGGGTGATTTGATTTAAAATAACTCAGCAGTAGTTTATTGAACAACACCTACACTATAGAAAATACTTTGGCTAGGATATAAAGCACATTGCCTATATGTAATAAGGTTGAATTTTATATATATATAATTCAACCTTATTACATATAGGCAATGTGCTTTATATCCTAGCCAAAGTATAGGTTGAATTTTATATATATATATATATATATACGTTGTTATGATAGTATAGCCACTTCCTAGTTGTATTGATATGCATTGAAATCTATATATTGGATAAATAATCATTGTAACAACTTTAATCTGTCTCTTATTTAATAAAGGGACTCACTTTGGAGTAGTGATAGGTGGATGAACCAAGAGGGAGGTTAGAAATTCTGCATTAAAAATTAAGGATCCTCAGATTTAACACTTCATATAATCTCAAACACAGCCATGTCAATGCCTATTATTGAATAACTATAGTTGTTAAATATTCTTATGCTAGATACATGAAATTTTTAAGACTATAATTCAATAACTTATCAAAAAGGTTTTATAAGTGGGAACACACATTATTTTTCTGTATCAAATCAATAACCTTAATGGCTAAGTTAGGCTGGCCAGAAAAATACTTAAGTGATGCCACTAAGAATGGAATGAATATAATTATCATTCTAATTTTATTTTATAGATTTATTTCCCATACAATACTAAGGATGCACTAAGTTATATGCCACTAATCTTCTACAATTATCCATGATTGTACATAAAATTGAAAGCACCACTTACCTGGCAAAAGAGCTCTAAACTTTCTCTTTGCTTCCTTTGTACTTTCTTTTCCATACTATGCCTCCTTTTCCACTTTCTTAAGCCCTAATATTTCTCTAATTAGAAAAAATATCTTATCTTCTCATCTTCTCTTTTCTTTCTTAATTTTCTTTATATGAAAAAAGGGCATAACCCCTTTTTGTTTTAAAGAATTCTTTTTTTTTAATCTTTTTCTATTTTATTCACTATTTTATTTAAAATATATTAGTTTCATTATTAATTTATTCCATTTTTTAATTTTACCTGTATTTATTATTTTTATCTTTTTCTAAATTTTTTTCTACTTTCTTGTTAAAACATAATTTATAATTATCTTTATGAATTTCTAACATTAATTAGAAAGATTAGTAAACTCAATGATTTAATTGGCACTTCCTAATGTCAAGATAAATTAATCAACAAATATAAATTTAATCAAATTACACTAATCTATAAAATATTCATGATCATAAATATAATCACACAAGATAATATCACTCAAGCATAAACCTGGAATAACATGCAAGAAAATTCCACAAACCTATTAAACCATGTTATCCAACCAATTATAAATGACTATCTAATACAAATGACATTAAACACACTTTGATAATCATTAAATTATGCATCAAATATGTGTTAGATATGTCTGGTGTATGTAGGGTACCTATCAATTTTTATATCATCCTCCAACATCTCAATCTATGCTACCCTCTCTGATTATGCTCTCCATATGTCACACCTTAAAGGATGAGTTCTCCTACATCCACCTTAAAAAAAGTAGGTAGTTAGACCATAATAGTCATGATAAACATATAGCATAAAATATAACTAAAACAATACATTAATATGCTAAAAATATGAATTCATACATTAACCAACTCATAGTAAGTAATCATGTATCTAAGTAATATTCTACTATCCCATAATACAATATATCTCAATCTTAATTAAAAATATTCAAATCTAAATTTGCCAGCTATATTTATCCATAGATAATCTAGAAAGTTTGTTTGGTAAGGAATCAAGATGTAACATCATTTCCCTTTAAATCTAGTCATCATCCCTGATGACTCTTATTCAAACATGTTGTCCCCCAAAAATATCACTCATTTTTGGGACAACATTTGAACTATTTTGGTCCTACAGACCAAAATTGTCTCTTCCCTTTCCAAAATTTGTCCTGGGTATTCAAATTCCTCATTTTTCAAGCTTCTCATAAATCTATGAACTCTGCAGACTTGAATCTATGGACTCTACAGGCTTGAATCTACAGACTCTACAAGAAAAGAAAATCTACAGACTCTACAGGCCAAGTTTAATGGGCTTCACAAGTTGAAATCTATGGACGCTTTCAAGGTTAGAGAAAACTATGGAGTTGGTTTCTATGAACTTTGTAGGCAGGTTCATTTCTACAGGTTCAAAGGCTTCTGCAAGTAGGTTCAATCAAAATAATTAGTTTCTAACACTTGGTCATTTTTGGGATTGGTTCAGTGCCTTGGTTCAATCAAAAATGTCCATTGACAAGCATCAGTAGTAGGTTTAATTCATTTGGTTCAACAGGTTCAAAAGCTCTCAACACAACTGTGAAGTTCAATCGACAAAGTTTATTGCTTTGATTCAATCAAATGGTTCAGTGCTTCGGTTAAAGGCTTCATTTGAATCGTTGAACCAAAGCTTGATTCAACTGTTGGTTTAATGTCTTTTGGTTCAAAGGTGGGTTCAAATAAATGGTTCAAATGTGGATTCAATCAAGTGGTTCAACACTTTGTTTCACTCAGTTGGTTCATCCACTTTATTTCAATGCTTTGGTTCATCCTTTGATTCATCGGCTTGAACCATTTTGGTTCAAAGCTTGGTTTAATGAAGTGGTTCATTTACATGGTTCAAAGACTTGGTTTATTCAATTGAACCATCAGCTTGAACCATTTTGGTTCAAAGCTTGGTTCAACGGCTTGGTTCAACCAAGCGGTTCACTCAAATGGTTTAATGGATTGGTTCAATGTTTAGTTCAATCAAATGGTTCAACGGTTTGGTTCAACTAAGTGGTTCACTTAGATGGTTCAAAGGAGAAATTCAATTGCAAAAGTTCAAAGAGCCTCCCAAAGGACAAGTGCCCTTGCAGAGGGCACTTGATCGACAAAAGTACCCTTCAAAAGGGTCATTTTCAAAGAAGGTTGCAAAGGTAATTCTTTCAGATTTTTATTTAAGGAATTCAAAAAAGATTAAGGAAAGAATAAATTCCTTCAGACTTTTTGTCCGAAGGAATTCCTTCAAACAAAAATTTTGAAAGAATTCAAGAAACAGGCTGCGGGCAAAAAGCCTAAAGAAATTTCCAAAGAAGCAAAGACCAAGGCAAATGGAACAATTCCATGAACTTTTTATCCGCGGGAATTTATCTGTGAACTTTTGTCCACATGAATTTGTTTGCAAAGAAATCCCAAGGAAAATACTCATGGGAATTATCCGTAGGAAATATCTACGGGAAATGTCCATGAAGACTCTAAGGAAAAGGCCTCTGAAGGACCCTGAAGGACATGTGCCCTTATGGGGGACTCTCGACTGCCAAATAGTAGGACACTTCCCCGAAGTTGAAGGGTCACCTTCCCTTCAGGAAGATGTAAAACAAGAAGCCTGAAGGCCATTTGAAGACCGCTCGAAGGGTAGATACCTTGTGGGGGGATATTCTCAGCCCAAAGTAGATCATTTCTTAAGGCCCGAAAGGGCAGGTTCTTTCTGAGAAAGTGCCAAATAGAAAAGATGAAGAAGGACCAATGGGTGATGCACCCAAAAATGTCAAATTTAAGACAATGAACTAGCCATTGATAATATATTGATGGGTGTGTGAACGTCAATTTCAAAGCTCATAAAATAGCTATTGATCCTTGTAATCTATAGACCTAAATGCATTCACAAGCTTTAAGGCCAAGACCAGCAGAAAGTGAGGAAGGAACAGAACAGCAAATTGAATCTAGGACCCAATTCAATTAACTAGAAAAGGAAGAATGATGAAGGAAGGATCAGATTGCCAGGTGGACATTGAAAGTTGCAAACTTTCAATAAGTGTGACATATTTCTTTGCATTGAGAAAAATAAATGGGTAGATGCCTCTAATTTCCAGCCTGTCTTCATAACAGTTTTCAACGCAACATGATGTGTTACTGTTCTCGAGTCCTTCTTGAAGAGGCTATATAAGGGACTCTCTTTTATTGTAAATAGATCTCTTTTTAACAATTAGAACGAAACTCTACCCAAATTGAAAGGCATTACTGAGACTTTGAGCTCAGATTGTTGATCATATTTTTTTATTGGAATAAGAAAGCAAGTGATTTTTTAGACTTTGTGCTGTGATATCTTTATTTTTGAGGAAACTGTTCTTATGTATTTTTCCTTAATATATCTTATGTTCCTTTAATTCAACAATCAAAATTAGTGATAGCAGTCAGGAAGGTGTCCTGAAGTCAATTGTGGAGAGACTTTGTGCCCCCATAATTGCCTTTCAGTGTGTTTTCTTTTCATTTCTATGTAAAGGACCTTGGGATGACTTTGTACCCTCATTGTCCTTCATATCTCACTCTTGAGAAATTCAAATGGAGACTTTGTGTTGCATCTCAATTTGTTGGTTACTACGTCTTTTGCTACATTTTGCATTTACTACCAAAAGTATTCTTGTGGTTTGTTGAATAGTACTTTTGAAAGAAGAGGAGTGTTGTCTGTCATTTCCCTTGAGTTTTTCCTTTGATTTGCACACATCATCTCTAAAGAAAGAGAGATGGATGGTTTGTCTTACCCTTGAGTATTATTTTCTATTTATATATATCTAGCATATCTATAAGGAACCTCCCCTTGATGAGAGGAGATATTAGTCCCCTTTTGATGTGGTAAAAACTGCACATTTGGACGACCAGTCTTCCTACTTTGGCTGATCAGACCTATTTTTTTATTAGTACGCTAATCAACAAAATATTCAACCAATAAAACATAAGTTATAAATTACAAAATATATTTAATAAAGTAATAATATGGTATGCAATATCTAAATAAGCAAATAAATGAGAGATTCCCTGTGTAACTCATCATAGTTACTTCAAGTTACACTATTCCTAAAGTATTGGTCCCATAAGACCCTACTCTATGACATCTTCCCATTATGCAAACATTATTATGAGTATTACTTACTCTGATTGGTTCTTCCATGACCACCCTAGGGTTTAGAACCATCAAATCAAGAGAAGACCATATATATAACTCAATGATAGTTTCACTAACTTCCTAAAATCACATAAGATCATCATACAAGCCAAAACAAATGACCAAGGAGGGTTCCATAAAATCTTCCATCCCTTTACACATCTTTTTAACTTAGAGAGTGTTTTTCTCATTTTGAAAAAAATAAATTAGAGAACCTGACAAGAATAATGTATACAAGTTAATATTACCATTACTCTGTGTAGTTCCTGATAAGTATAATATGTCAATACTATCACTAATCCATAGATATCTTGATAAGTATGATGATGAATAGGAATTGGAAATACTATATTTCTAATGTATACAAAATTATGAAATACCCATCCACAATATACATTTATATGGTCATAAGACTGAATTTGACAAGTCCATCTATCAAATCTTGGATTTAATAAGTCTGTCTATTAGATCTAAACTCAGTTACTAATAAGTAAATATGAAGTTAATTAGTATTCACTTCTATCACTTAGTACTCATGTTCCTAATTCACCACTCTTTCCTTAGGTCTTCACAACCTAATGATCTCCAAAAAGTGCACAGTGTTCAATGAATCACAATTCTATACTATCAAATCATAAAAAACAATAATACATGCTAAATAATTCTAAATGTATCCACATACATACAAGAGTAATCATAATATAAATTTTTAATTATATTAAGTTGCCACTTTCCAATCATAACTAGTATCATATTTCACAGCATAACCTATAGTATTATTTTCATAGTTAAGAGTAAATAATGTCAAAATTATCATAACATACAAAGGCCAAGGATCACATTGTCCTTACCAACTTAAAAAGGAATAAGCAAGATAATATCTCCCTGCTTGCTTGGCTAGAAATTTAATAATTAAAAGTTTATCTCACCCTTTTAGACTAACAAGACGTTCCACACATCCTATACCCTACTAACTCCTGACAAAAGTACAAAAATATCTCTTCAAAATAACATGCTTTAAGCAAAATAGAATAATATCAATCCAATCAAGAGTGTATAATACCATAATAATTGTAATCAACTTATAATTCTTAATATAAAACTTATTATATAATTTAAAGTTTTCCACTTCACATGGTCTAAAATTATAAATTAGATAAAGTGGTGACCCTAAAGTGTCATAAGTGAAAGATAGAGTACTATTATCTCAAAAACTCCTACATACCCACATAAGGTAAAAGGAAAACATCATAACTCAACATTTATAAAACACTACCTACTTACCAAATTTGCAAGTGTAGTGTCACCACTGGGAGAAAAAGAATACTAAATCAACATCATATAAATATGCATCCTCTCGATAGCTTATAATGATGCCAAAGGATAATGACATAATAAGAACTCACCTCTAATCTAACTAAGAGATGGCACTCTTTCCTTGCCCACATAATATAAAGGATGCCAAACTAAAAACAAGCTCCTAACACAAATGAATTTACAACCCAAGATGGCATCACTCTATTACAATAAGATTCCCACCATACTAGATAGTATTAAACTAAAAATGCTCTTATAAGATCTTTCCATTTCTAGGATTAGTATATATAAGACACAAAACTAATACACATAAATGTAAGTGAGAATCATCTCATACTTATAAAACACTCACAACACAAAACAAAATGATGAAGGTGACTTGATTACCAAGATGGATGTATTCATACTCGAGGTGTTCAATCCAAGTGATCAAATTATGGAAGAAATATCTTGTTCATAACTCATGAACTATGATATTTACTCACCTACCCAAACCTTGTATATAAACAACACCATCAATAAATTTGATATATCAGCCCCATAGAAACTCTAAGAGGGTATTAATGTTTTTAAAGTACATACTCAATGTTCCCCACACACATTTCACAAATGTCTCAAAACCTCAATGACAGTGTAACATAGTTTTACATTGAGGCAATACAAATCCAAAATACCAATGCAATACTTCATGTCACTAGGCTTACTCTGGTGAATATAAAGACATAAAAATGGTAATGGACTCATTAGATCCTATAGTTTGAGCCATAGCTCTGATACCACATGTAATAACTTTGTTGGGGTCAACTAGAAATACGTGAATTTTTTTAATTAAACACATATATTAAAAATAGATTACACCATGAAAATTTACTAGACCACATGAAATAATCAAAGCATGATAATAACAAACAAGCATATCACATCACATAATAGTGATCTTTAATATCATGAGAACACATCATAATGAAAATATAGAAAGTAATTATATTAACTCAACCACAACTGATATAAATCTACAGCCACTACTATCAATAGAAAATGATAAGTAATTACAACTCCCATGACAATATTAAATTATAAGTAAAATATAATGTAATATACATATATGATACATGGCTCTTTTAAAGCATAGTTCCCAAAATCAAGTATTTGTGGCTATCTCAAGTGTCATTTTTATAAGTAGTACTATTGTGGGGAGGGAGAGTATCATCCAAGCACTATTCCACACCAATCATAGACCAAAAATCCCCTATACTAATTCTATTATGAAATGTCTCTCCCTTCATAGATGAGTAGATAGTGATGGTGCAGTAATCTAGAGAGATAAGCAAGTACCTATGTGTTATATGATTTTTAAACTAAACATGTAATATATCATAGAAAATAGTTCTATTTCAAGATATCACACAAACATGTAAATCATGCTCATGAAATGATAATACCTCACTAAACATACTTTGTCTCAAATTTTTTAAAATAATAAATAATAATGATCTATAGATCAATTAAATTTATACACACCACTTGATCAAATTGTCTTCATCTATCATTATGATGCTACTAAGCTAGTGAAGTCCATCTCACTCCTTACTCTGTATGGGCAATGCAGATTGGTGAAATATAATTCAACCACAAGATTCATTTAACTTGCATCCTATAGTAAACACATTACATAATATGCCAAACATAGGAGTAAGCAATGCATACATTTATTCCATCAAATGTATGAATGAATCTTATATTATTTTATATGCCATACTAAAAATAATGACTATAGTTTATACCATCTAGACAAATACACATTTAATTGCAAATTTTTAATACTAAAATTAGTTTTCAAACATACTACACCCTATGATAACCCATATTACCATATTCTAGTCTTCTAAGACTTAACTACTATTTTTCTACAATCAGTCATATAAAGTAGTCTTAAATACATAGAAATGTAAGATTCTATTTAAACAACTAGACATAACAAAGAAAGTCACAGTTACCATGGAACATAATAATATACTAACTTAGCATACACTACACTCTTAAGGTTGTATGCATATATACACAAAATCTTACCAACTACTACAAAACATGTTATTCATAGCAATAACTACAATAACTAGCATTCATACACTAAATCAGTCAAACACAGATGTAAGTCTCGACTTAAAAATTACAATATATACCATCCAGGTACATCATGCATTTATAGTGTATTACTATATGATATCTCATACTATCATAGTTCACAACTACATAAAAATACATAGCCTAACTTACAATTTCAAGAATCAATGATCCACACAACAAAAAACAAATAAATAAGTACAAAATTATACCACCCATATATATCTTAAATTTAAACTATATACTAGCATTCAAAAAATATAACATGTAAGTATGCATCATGATGCACCAATATATGATAAATATAAATAAATATTTATGCATGTTAACACTCTCATAGTATTTACTACACATAAGTATTCAATATTAAATATATATAACTAACATCCAATCAATCATTTGGAAAGAACTCATAAACCCATTATAATATTAATTTAAACACCTCATTATGTTTTCTCTTAAAAAGACTATTTAATACAGTCATAGTTTTGGTCCCTAGAGCACTTGATGACTAAATAAAATCATAATTCTAGCTATAAACTTAGGCTTATGACCCAACATAGAAATTTACATTATGTACTTATGTTTCATACTTAAATCTATGTGTAGATATATTTCTTGAACATATTAACTACATTCAAACAATGTATTACATTGTAAGAACCCAAAAATATTTTTATAAACTATAAAATTGACAACCATGTATAATATTCAAAATAATAATTTCATATGATTTCCACATCCGTTAACACCATTTCAATAGTTTACTTTAATACCTCATCATGAGGATCATTTTCATACACTAGAGTAACAGTGTAATGATGCTTTAACCTCCTTTCCTCATAGAATAATGTTACAATTTTTTTTTTAAATATAGTTCATGTATCTAGACTAAATATATATTACATGATATATTTATAAATATTTGATACATCAATACAGTCATATAATAATAAATTTATTAGCACAACATGTTTAATGATCTAGTTGACTATAGTTACCCTTGTGCCTTTCACATGGCCAAATTAGTTGAACAAGCATTTATATTAGATTTTTTAATGAACTAAGGCTATAACCTACACTTATAGCATTTCACTAAATTTTTACAATGTAAACCACCAGTTTATGCATTCTTTATATAGCCAAGAGCATACCTAGATGAAGTGATTACTCAGAATAAGAATAAATCATTATTGGTTCATCACATATAAACATGCTTATTCACTTATCCCTTAAGTATAGCTTATAGATGTACCATTTATTTATAACCTAGATTCACTTAATACATAACATGCATCTATATGTCATATCCATATTTAAATGATATATATGTAAATAGTAAATCTATAAGTAAAATAATAACAAAACTTCTACTAGTTTTTATAGAAGTGCCTATTTATGTAAATAGATTACACATAGAATTACATCAGCATTAAATCATAGATATTTTTTAATGATGAGATTAATCTATATTGTGTATACTATGGCACATTATTTATTAAATCACCTATATTTTAGTACTTTGTATAATATGGAGCAATAAATATATAACCACATGTAATAAATATGGTGTAGTAAATGCATGTGATTAATCACTTAATCTTCTCAAATCATTTCCCCTTTAGAATAAATATATAATTAGACACCCTTAATTAAATGTGGCATTGCAATAATTAGAGATTCATTGGACTCTTTTATTGAGTCATTGCACTTAGTAGGGAAATCATTGTATAAAATATATAAAGTTGATTTAAATTTGATAATAGAGCTGATTAAATAATTTAATGAGATGCCTTAATGAGATTTATAGCAATTCCATATAGCCATTTAGATACTTCCAGATTCATATGGAAAAAGGAGATCTTAAAAGATTAATATTTGTATGGCTTGAGAATCATATCAATATTGATATAAATATTGTGAACAGTACTTTGGTGTTCCTATTTCTATTTATGTATTATTATAATATTTTATAATTTAAATACTTGTGGTTCATTGTATTTTCATAGCCTCATTAACATAGGGCACTGAAGTAAATAAATATTAAAACTTCTCATATGAATATACTCATCAGGGGAATCTAAGTTTTTAGTTGTATTTATACAGTTTAAAACGGGCAATTTGATTCAAAACAACTTAGCAATAGTTTATTTAGTAATGTCTACACTATAAAAAATACTTTGGCTAGGATATACAATACATCACCTATATGTAATAAGGTTGAATTCAAGATATAAATATATTTAGATTCCCCTATGATAATATAATGACTTCCTAGTTGTATCGATCTACATTAAAATATGTATATTGGATAAATAATCATTTCAATGACTTTAATCTATCTCTTATTTAATAGAGCGACTCATTTTGGAGTAGTGATAGGTGGATCGACCAAGAGGGAAGATATAAATTATGCATCAAAAATTTATGATCCTCAGATTTAGTGCTTCAAATAATCTCAAACATAGCCAAGTTAACTCCTACTATTGAATAACCATAATTGTTGAATATCATTATGCTAGATACATGCATATTTTAAAACTATAATTTAATAACTTATCAATAATGTTTTATAAGAGGGAACACATAGTATTTTTTTGCATCGAAGAAATGACCTTAACGACTAAGTTAGGCTGGACAAAAAAATACTTAAGCGATGCCACTAAGAAGGGAATCAATATAATTATCATTCTACTTTTATTTTATAGATTTATTTCCCCTACAATCTCAAGGATGCACTAAGTTAGATGCCACTAATATTCTACAATTATACATGATTGTACATAAAATTAAAAGCACCACTTGCCTAGAAAATGAGCTCTAAACTTTCTCTTTGCTTCTTTTGTAATTTATTTTCCATATCATGCCTCCTTTTCCACTTTCTTAAGCCCTGATCTTTCTCTAACTAGAAAAAATATCTTATCTTCTTCTTTTCTCTTTTCTTTCTTAATTTCCCTTATACGAAAAATGGGCATAGCACCTTTTTATTTTAAAGAATTATTTTTGTTTTAATCTCTTTTTTTTGTTTACTATTTTCTTTAAAATATATTATTTTAAATATTTAATTACTATTTTATTCCATTTTTTTTATTTTACCTTTATTTCTTATTTTTATATTTTTCTAATTTTTTTCTACTTTCTTGTTAAAACATAATTTTCAATTATCTTTATGCATTTTTACCATTAATTATAAATATTAGTACACTCATTGATTTAATTAGCATTTCCTAATGCCAAGATGAAGTAATCAACAAATCCAAATTTAATCAAATTACACTAATCTTCAAAATATTAATGATCATAATTCAATCACACAAGATAAAATCACCAAAGCATAAAGCTGGACTAACACACAGGACAATTCCACAAAACCATTAAACCATGGTAGCCAACCAATTATAAATGACTATCTAATACAAATGGCATTAAACAGACTTTTCTAACCATTCAATTATGCATATAATGTGTGCTAACTATTTATGGTGTGTGTAGAGTACCCATCTATTTCTCTATCATCCTCTGACATCTCTATCTATGTCACCCTCTCTGATGATGCTCTCCCTCCATCACACTTTAAGGGATGAGTTTTCCTGCATCTACCTCACAATAAAGCAAGTAGTTAGACCATAATAATCATGATAAACATATAACATAAAATATAACTAAAATAATATATTAATATGTTTGAAATGTAAAAGCATATATTAACCAACTCATAGTAAGTAATCATGTACCATCATATATCTAAGCAAAATTCTACTACCCCATAATAACATATATCTCAAGATTAGTTAAAATAGTCAAATTTGAATTTGTCAGTTATAGTTATCCATGAATAATCTAGCAAGTTTTCCTAGTGAGGAATAGGGATGTAATAATTATATAGGCACTCATAGTATCTATACTCATACTTATTACATTTGAAACATCTACTTATAAAGCCTCTTCATTTGCCTCTAGTAATGGTCTCCTACCTTTAAATGAGTAACCATGTCTTGTAGTTGAACCTTAACTTTGTGAACTAGTAGCTTCTTCATTATAGATATGTAGTTGAATCCTTCCATCATGTTGTTATCTAACTCTAAAATCTATGTCTCTATCTCTTAAATGTTGAGTATGTTTTTTAGAAAATTTATCCTCTACTTTAAGGTAAAATTATTATATATCCTAAAATGATCTTTATGATATAAAGATGATCTCATCTTGTATTTTGAACCTTAATCCATTGATGTATCTATCCACCTTTTCAACATCTTCTTCTATGTGACATGCCCTGATGTTAAGCTTGTAGAACTCCTCTGTGTAGTAATTGACTATTATCTTCTCTTGTGTTAGGTTTTTATGCTTTTTAAAGAGATTATTTTGGTAGTATTTTAGCATGAATTTGCCTTTCAACTTGGCCACCATTCTATCCCAACTCTTGATATTTGATTTACCTTTCCTTCTCTCATCGTGTACTCTATCCTACTAAAGGGTTGCATGACCTTTTAATCTTGTACTAGAAAATTTTACCTTTTGATCATCATCCACTCCCATATATTCTAGGTATTTATTTATGGCATTGATCTAATAAACTAACTCTTCTTATTCAATCTACCTTCATGCATAGGTACTTCTAATTTGAGCTTGGAGATGACTCCCATGACTTCTCTAATTAGTCTCTCTTCTACACTGTCTTCTCCTTCTTATTTTTTTACCTCTTATTATTGAGGCCTTTCATATTCTATGTCATTTATATCACCTATATGAATTCCTCTTCTTTGAGCAAGATCCACAGCCTACAAATGAGTTTTTATATTATTCATCTCCTCAAGCAATACTACTTCAGTAAGATACCTCCTCTAACTTCCTCTAGCTCTTAATATAAATTTCATATTTACAATATTATTTTATAACTTGTCAATAAAATCCTACAATCATTTTCACTTAATACAATATAAAATGAGTTCTTATACCACTATGGTGTAAGGTGATCATTAAGATCTTAGATCCTTCAAGAGGATCATTGTGTTACAAACTTAATTTTTCTAGGTCTGATTATACTTTATTATACTAAAAATCACAAAACAAACTTTTCAAATAATAAAAGAGACTTAACACATTTATTCACATGTTATTCATGACAAACTATAGGGTCTATACTCTTTTACAACCTAGTTTCTCAAGAGAAATGGAAAAGTTGTCCTTTAACCATGTTTTAGGTTTATTTATAGGTCTTTCACATTTTTTCACTATAATAGACTGAAACTCAAAATTTTGATACCCTTCATACTTGTTTAAACTTATCACAATTAAAATAACCTTTTAAATACTCTTAGATAGCTTTAAGACTAAAAGAAGATAGATTTACACTTTAGCCTTGTTTTAAGGCATGTTTGGGTCTACAGAATACACAGTTGGTAATATATCTTCTTTTGGTTACCTTAAAATTTTGAAACCACCTGAATAAATTACAAAACATTATCATAAACTCATTTACCAATTTTCAAAATATTTTGAGAGTTATTTTCTAAGATATTGAAGTTTTTGTTTATGAAACCCTGATTTAGGGTTTTACAGGTTGTAGGTGACTCAAGAGATTAAATTTGATGAAATATCAAGGTTTAATGATTGTAAATGGTTATTATTACCTTGGTTTAGATGTATGCATGGTTTTATTACACTAAAAATTATTATTCATACTTAAAACTCTTCAAATTACTTTAAGAAATTCCTTTATTCAGATTGTATCACTCAATATTATGTTTCTAAACCCTACAAACAAAGAGATATCATAGAAACATAAAAAAGATAAAAAAATTATCAATAACATGTACTCACACCTTCATAAACATGATAAATCATACAATATATTATTAATGTTCCCTTTATTTGAGTATTTTCAAAGACTAATACATAAATTTTGGCATATTGTCTCCGCACACCAAAAATAACCCACTAACTGAGCTTATCCTCTTGTTTTCATGCATTTTATTCTTGTTTTTTTTTATGGTTTAATATTTATCCTTTATTATTTCTAAACTTGGTCTCTTCTTATTTCACATATCTAGGATCTCTCAAGAAACTTAAAACTCATCCAATCATGTTTAAGTTGGTCTTTCACCTTCATTAAATACATCTAAATTAGGTTTAGGATAAATGTACATTGAGTTAATGGTTGGATAACACTTATACCTATACTCAGACCCTAAATACCCCTTAAGAATGGATCAATACCCTTTTTAATATGCCAAAATATGATAAATTCATTAAAACCCTTGTAAACAAGTTCAAAATTTTAATTTTTTTATTTTCAACAAGGAAACCAAAAACACTTCTAAAAGACCTAAAATTGAACAATGGAGCCTAGACAAGGATTATTATTGAGAAATCATGACCTCATATACCTAATAGGAACAAAAACAAACACATTTGAACTACTTATAAGCATGCACTTACATCACATACCATTACAACAATCTTCACTCATAAGCATAACAAAGAAGAACACCCAATTGCTTTCATGAGCACAAACCTTAAATATGTAAAGCTAAAATACTATACCCTTGACAAACATACATATGTCTTGTTCAAGATGATAAAGAAATTTAGGCATTATATGATGAGACATAAAATGAACTTCATATTCCTAGACCTGATGGTGAAACTTATGCTCAGGCATAATGAGTTAGGAGAACATAGAGGTGGGTGGATGGCCAAGTTACAATAATACAACCTAGAGATCAGAGTTAATAAACTTGTTAGAGGCTAGGTTATTTAGTTAATCATAGATATTTATCCATAAATTACACTACATCATGTGGACCAAATAGAAGTATTTCACCAAGATTGGTATATTCTAATCAGTGGCTACCTTTTCTATGAAAATCCACCCCACAAACTAAACTAGACTAAAAAAGGCCCTCAAGCTAAAATCAGCTCATTACATGCTCAAAAAATGGGTCATGTAAAAAAATAATTATTAAGGCATATATATTAGGTGCATATCTGATCAAGAAGCCAGAAAGGTTATGACTAGTTTCCATAAGAAGCTGGGTAGTGGTCATCCCTATGGGAATACAACAACACACAAAATATTGCGAGCAATCTATTATTGGCCTATTGTTTCTTAAGATGTGCATTCCCATGTTATTAGTAGAGTTTCTTGGAAAACCCTTAAAACATTCTAATACATGGATATCTTTCACATGAGGTAACAAAATTAAATATTTGACAATAATTCAAACTAAGCATATTCATTAATAGACAAAATAATTTGATGCGTAGATAAATAGAGGCTTAATAGAATTTGGACAGTCAGTATAAACTCATAATAATAATAGATTAAATTAAATAGAGTACTCACTATGCATATAATAATGATAAAATATCTATAGGAAAAACATTTCAAAATAATATTTATTAATCTCTATCACATCAAAACAATATCCAAATTATAATTGAGCTACACACACACACACACACATATACATATATATATATATATATATATATATATATATATATATATATATATATATATATATACTTTTACCCAACATTATCTCTTCATATTCTAACCTTTTGATATGTTCAAAAGGAGTGACTATTCTCATTATGATGTCTATCATTATGCTTATTTAGGTTGAATGCATACAAAAATACTATACAAAATATAATGAGTACAAATCATATACATGTCCAACAGATATACTCTATGATTTTTCTAGCCTTGTTCTACACTCAACACTTTCTTGGACTTAAACATGTGTATCATCATGAGACAAATTTGTAGTATGTGATCTTGATCTAAGGCTAGAGTTAAGAAATTAAACCATAAACAAGAGTCATAGTTATCACTTTAAGTGTAGTTTATCAATTTTCACCCTTTGTGCACTACTTCTCTACCCTTTCAAATTTTCAACTAAGTAGCTTACTATCTTACCACCCTTTTATGTTTTCAGTAGACTAGCTTAACTAGGTGGCCACCCTTTATGGGTTTTCAACCAACCTGGCACTGTTCCTAATGCTTAAATTCATTTTACAAAATTGTTCTAGAAATTTATGAAAACTATGAAATGGGAACCACACATTACCTATTGTATATGTGGTGACATACTTTATGCTAACTACATAACAAGTTTATGTGATGAGGGATATGCTAGAGACATCGATAAATCACTTAGTCCTATAGAAACTATTGTTGGAAGATATTATGGTTGTTGGATAACTTAATGCATGATTGTGTCACTCTTATTCTATTGAATTACTTATTTTAACTACCATATGGGAATGTATTGTGATTTGTTAATAATTTATGCATGGAGGCATCAAGCTGAGACAAGTCTTGCTTGAGTATTTTCTAGTCAGTCAACACTTCTCACACCATAGTGATTAATATCTATAGTGGTACATGAGTCATCATTGGGTTATGAATAGATTCATCATCAGTGATTGTGATAAGTGATTTAGTATTTGACACTTAGATTTGGAAATCCTATGTGAGCTCCTCCTAGTATGCAGCCTCTAAGCTTAGATGTTAGCAAAGGAACTATATAGAGTCTCATTATGCCATGTATGTAGTTTTTGCATGGAAATATTCCTTAAATCCAATAGTTACTTGAGTGTGGTGTTCATTGTTTTATTAGGCATATGATCTTCCATGACGTCTTTAGCTTTTTATGTCATGTTAAACTTTATCTTAGTTGTGACCAATGACTGTTCATCTATTATTTGTAATTTAGCATACCTTATGCTATTCACTTGGATTGAAGTGCAAATCTATCTAGAACCTATTTTACTCCTCCAATAGCTTGTAGATCATATTTTTTTCTACTTTGATATTGTATCTTTGTTCTTGTAGTACTTGTAGCTTGTGTGTAGTTAGCCAATATTTTAAGAGGTACACTAATAAAGCTAAGAATTACTTCTCTTCAAACATCATATGGTTACCTAAGACTTGGGTCACTAGTGTAAGGTAATTGGTGTCAATGATTTGGCATGCATTGGTGAATCAAAATCTCAAGTCTTTATTATCCTCTCTCAAATAAAAGACTTCAAGTTCTAAGGCTGAAGCCTTATGTGCAATTGACTCCTAAAAAGTAATTGTGCCTTTAATTTTCTTAGTTAGTGATAGTTGAGAAACATCCAAAGATTTTTATTATGTATTCATAGTCAAATCCATGTATTTTGTTATAGTTTTTGTATGGTCCACCATGAACTTCACCAATGGGATGGAAAAGGTGGTGTATTGGGTGGATGATGTGAGAACATCCATTTTCCATTGGCTAGTTATTTGTAGTGTAGGCTAAGAAGACTCATCTCACACACCTATTTACATCATAATTATTGGTTTCACTATAATTTATGCTTATTTCTTAGATTTTTCTTTTGCCTTATATTTTTCTTGAGCTTCGAATTTGGCCTTAGCATTAGCTTCAACCTTAGATTTACTTTAGCATTCACTCAAGCTTTATCCTTATCTTCTATTATAGCTTTAGCCTTAGCTTCTACTTTAACTTTGGATTTGGATTCAACTTCCTTCTCCTTAGCTTCATGTTTAACCTTTTGATCTAAATGAGCCTTCATAATTGTCATTGCTTCCTCTTTTTTATTTTGCACAACCTATGCTTCTTATTGTTTCCTTACATATTTTTCTTGTGTTTTCTTCTTTATTTATGCTTCATCAGCTCTCTTCTTTTGATCATCTACTTCTTTAATTTTCTTCTTTTTATCATCTAATTCTTCATCTATTTAATTTTGAGCCTCAACTTCTTCAAATTTATTTCTATGTTTTTCCTCCACAACCTATTTTTTGTGTTTTTATTCTTCCTTTTGATCCTTTTGTTTTTCCTCTCACTTCCTCTCTTCCTTCTCCTTCCTTGTATCCTTTTTATGGCCCTGACTATGGCAAAATTATTTTTTTAGGTATATCCATGGGGATATATGACTCTTATATTGTAACTAACTTGGAATATTTTGAAGAAGATGATTATAATTTAGTACCCCACTATTCAGTCATCTTATTTCTATAGGTTGGAGGTGGAGTGAGGATCTTCTTTTACCTATTCATAGCCTGGGCCTATGGTTATGTTTGTGATTTTTATGCTTGTTACATACCACTCTATTTGGTTGGTTATAAAAATACACCATTTTATCCTTGATTGTTGGAGAGGGTTGAGTTATATCATGTATCCAAACTTTGTGCATCAAAGGTGGTGTTGGTCTTTCTTGCATTGGTATTTCTACTTCTTTCATAGTAAAAGATCTTACATCTGGACCTTCTTAGAATAATTAGGCTTGAAATTGTTGTTTGGATGTTTTTTAACCTACAATATAAAAAATAATATAAAGGGGAGGTTGGATTATGTCCACCCATAGGTCTTGACTTACCCATTTTTACACCTAGCAATTGTGCACTGATTTTTAAAATAAAAATTATTTCTCCTCTTTTTGCTCATATACATCATTGCTGATGTTTGTGAGCATGGACTATAAAAATTCATTCTCTCCAACTCTAACTCTATCAAATTACATTCATCTACCATATTTTGAACATCTTTTTCAATCTAGGAATTTACATGGTATGTCATCTTTTTTGGTGATGGTGATGAAGTTTGACACACTGGTGCCTTCCTCTTTCCATTGTCCCCCTATGGTGGAGTTATTGTTGGTTGTAATGTTGCATTTAGTTATAGTTGTGATTGTGATTGAGGTTATTATTTTGGTTTCACCAATTATTGTACACCTAATGGCATATAATGTAAAGGTTTCACTAATCTATTTGTGAGGTATTTCTATCTCAAAACTTTTTCCTCTACATCTCACATGGTGATGAAAAATGGTAGTTTTTTTTTTTTTGCTTTGGGAAACTCATGCACTTTGATTTGTATGTCATTGTGAAATTTAGTCACTAATACATGTTATCCTAGATATTTCATAATGGCTTAGATTCCCTTGTTAAAAATTCATGCAATGTTAGTGAACATAGGATCAGGTTAAAAATCTACAACATGATTGACTGGTCCTTCCATTAATTTCCATTTTATGAAGTAGAGTAGTACTACCAAAAATTGGTATTTTAATGCTTGTGTAATGTCAGTGGGGATATTATCTATTTTTTTGTGATAATGGAGGCCAAAAACTTGGGCCAATTGAAATATTCATGGAGGCATATCATGTGATATGTCTACCACTCCTTTTGTTGATTACTTTATTTGTTTTATTATCTGTCAAAATATTTTAATGATGCATTTAGTAAGAATTAAAATCAAAAATTTGTCCACAAAATTGATGGGGATTCCCCTACCTACCCTTATAGTATATTTATCTCTTGTGTCAAAGTGTACTATTGTAGCTATGTATTTGTAAGGTAGGAGAGATTTAGCGCAAGTTGGAATCTTTATTGGTCTAGCCATAATCTCAAGAGTGATGAATATGTTACAAGTTTTCATTGATGTAAAAATAATAATGAGGTATGGTGATCCATTTTAAATTTTTGTGATTCATAGTGAGGAATGATGAAATGAGTGATTACAGGTTCTTGATGAATGATGATGTTATGAAGTGATGAGAAGGCTTGAGCATGGGATATCTAGTTTGATGCAAGAAGGAGCATGATGGATCTATGAGATAAATTAAAAAAGACATAATAGGATGTAAAATGAAAATTTAACATGCATTTAATTCATTTTTCATAGTATGACTATAGAGGTAAGACTTACAGTTCTAATATGCAAATAAACTAGTCTTTGACTTTGACTAATCTAACTAGGGGTCCTAAGATGTTAACATGACTTATGAAGCATTAAAATTATTGTTATAACATGTGATAAGGTGATTTAACATGTGAATAATGTTTAAATTTCATATATAATTTTAATAAGGTCAAGCTTGAGGATTATTCCTTGCATGAGAAACCTAGTGTGATATAACAGGCTTGGTAACATATTGAGATTAGCAGTGTGAGACCTATGTGAATAAGGTTAGAAAATTGTGAGATTGGTATGATGTCATATGAAATTTGGATTTTTTTTAAATATTTCAATATTTTTCCAAATGTTTTCAACATCCAAGCATAACTAGTAGTTCAAAGACCTAATGTGCATAAAGACCTAGTGTGGCCAAATGAAGGGTCAAGTTGAGTTTTCAAGAAAATAGAGAACATGTGAGCATTGTATTATGTTTTAAAAAAAAGTAAAAGGGTTTTTACCAATTTTTATGTCCTCATTTGAAGGAGAAAGCAAGAAATCACATTTTAAGGTTTTCTATGTATGCAAAATGAAGGTTTCCAAGCTCGAGAAGGTTTTTTTCATGTTCATTGGAACGTGTAAACTTTGTATGGTGTCTTGATCCTTTTGGGAGAGATTGAAAAGGGTCATAATAATTTTTTAAAAGAATTATTAAGTGGTTTTATGGATAGGTTTGTATGAAAATTAGTTAAGAATGGAAATTGGTCTAAAACCCTCTGAAAACCCTTATTGTGACCTGATTAGAGAAATCTTATATATAATTGACTAAAATGGATTAGTAAGTCTTGTTTGATTATTGGTTAATGTAAATTAATCCTATATGCATCTATAGGTGGTAGTTGTGTGTTAGGATAATGAGTAAAATCTATAAAATAATTCTTATTTCTGAATAATTTATTGCTACAAGTAGGGTTGACCAGGTAAATACATGGAAGTGGATGAAGGTTGAAGGAAAATACTTGTTATTTATGTCCATGGTTTTATTTTAAAAAGTTATAACATCTATTTTAAATAATTTTCTCACCCAACTTGACCTATCGTTAAACTAACAAAGAGTGAAAACAGTGAGAAAAACAATTAGAGTGAGAATCAGTTTAGGGATAAGTTTTAGATGATTGAAAATGGATTCAACTATTTGGGGTCTTTTTTCAAGACCTATATATCATATTATATTGTTTTATAAATTTTTAATATGCTCAGATATAGGAAAGAAAGTGCTCTCAAGATGACCTGTCTGAGTGGAGATGGACAGTGAAGGAGTAAAGTTTAGAAGTTGGTCTATACTTTCCACCTTTTATATTATACATAAATATCTTAGTGTTTTAATATTTTAAAATTATATTTTAGTATCATCCAATTTAATTATAATATCTTTATTATGATCCTACAAGTGTTATAATTCATGTTCACTATGATTGATTCATAAGGCAATTTGACTACTCAAGATGTGTTAGGCGAAGTGAAGGGTTTGAGACTCTATGACAAGATTCATTGTATCTAATGAAAAATTTAAAGTTTTTTGAGACCTAAATGATATATTCATACTTGATATAATATTATAGATAAATTTAATGTTCTGATATGTTTAAGCCAAAATGGCTTCTCAGACTGTGTGAGGATTGTGAGAGAGTGGCTTGAGAGATTAGTTTGTAAGACCAATGATTGTCACTAGATATTGATATATCCAGTATTAAATGATCTATAAGTCTCAAATAAACTATTAATATGAAATATAATTCATTTAATATCCATTTCAAATGTTAAAGATAAACTTTTACAGGTCTATGTTTTTAGAGGTACAAGTAGTTTTGAGTAATCATCTTGTCGAGATGAGTTTGAAGTATTGCTCAAAGTTGAAGAATATATTAATTATGAGGATGTTATATATTTATATTAGGTATAAATTCATTTTTTTATATTCATAATAAGTGTATATTCAGATGTTGGTGATCAAATATTGTTGATTGTACTTTGGTAGTGTTTGACCATTTTGAGTGGTTATGTTGCAAGAGTTGGTTTGAGGCATGTTGGCCTGTTTGGTGATGCCCAATAGATATCATGGTGACATTGAGACCATATATGATCTATTAATGTTATTTTATCATATGTTTTTTTTATAAAATTTATTGTATAATTTTATTTTTTGAGATAGAATTTCAGCCATTGAGAAGGCCTAATGGTGAGTAGGCCTAATAGCATGGTGCAAGTGATGAGTTGGACTAAAAAGTGGCATGGAGATATGAGGAAATTATAAAAGGTATATTTAAGAAGTTTTTTTAAGTTTTTAAAGTTTTTTTGGAGGCTAAATATGGTTCAGGAGGCCATAAGTGTAATGTGTGCTTAAGACAAACCTAATTCCATTAGGTCTCTATTAGGCTTAATGGAGGTTTTGACCCTTAAAGGGTATGAACAACCTATGAAGTGATTATTTCTTGTGTGAATTATGTATGAGTAATTATTTAAAGAGTGATCCAATTTTGGTAAGGTTATTGGTTAACTAATATGGGTATGAGAAAGAATCAAGTATAAAAGCAATGACTAATTGGCCTATTTGAGCTAATTAGAGAGATGTGAGTATAAGTGAAGGAAAGATATATTGAAGGAGTAGAATTAGGTCATTAAGGACCATTAGAGAAAGAGATAAAACATGATTATTATCTAAAAAATTTTTTGTAGGTGGATGACAAGGTCAATTGACATGATGATCCTAGAAGAGGCATGTTAAGAAGGTGAGCCTAGAAGGTGTATGCAATAAAAAATGCATAATATCTATAAATCAATCCTAACTTAGAGAAGATAGATCATACCATAAACTTTCAATTGTAGAAATATTTGTTAAGTGATAACATGACTAATATGGGTATCTGTTAGCCCTGATTAGGTAATCTCTTATCGAAATACATTATGTTAAGGAGGGTTCCAAAGACTTTAGTAAAGCACAATCATGTAATAACCCTAAGCAAGTCATGTGTTTTGATATCTCACTAAACTAATAAAAGGTAAATAAAATATAATCTAGTGCTCATGAAATATTGTGGCATAAAGTGGGGGTTATAAATAATAAAATTAAACATGTATAAGAGAAATATACTCACATATATGTATATAAAATATTAATACATGGAAAATAAGTACAAATTCATATTTATCTACTTTTACAAAAGAGGGATAAATTTAGGAATACTTACCTTTAAAGACAAACCCATCAAGCCTCAATCTCTCACTTGGTCAAGGTGTTTCACAAGAGGTTTTTGTGGTATGTAAGGATGATAAGGATAAATTAGATTTAGGCTACATGACCTATCAATGCATCCAAAAGACTTCTCCATAAGACAAGATCTTTATCTCCAAAGAAAGTATGGAACTTTAAGTTTGCTCCTCAAGTAGAATGGTGGATAAGTAGATGAAAAATAGCTCTTAATTATTCTTCTCTTCTCTAAATAATGGTGAAATGAACTTATATATATGTGTATTTGACCCTAAACCCTTCTAAAAATCCCCACCAATAGGGTCGACCCAGCCAACCTTGCATAATTTCAGACAATAATTCACTAGGTCATGAGCTAGGTTGGCCAAAAAACAAACTAGTTATTAAGTGAAAATCATCCAAAATTGTATAGGGTTGACCTAGTCAACGTAATACAACTGACTGACAAAATGGAATTAAGGTGAGGAAAAGGAGGATAAAGTATGTAATCAAAATTTCATGGTGCACATGAATCGATCTTGGATCAGATAAGATAGATCACACCTACACTTCTAATTGGGGCACACACTTGTTAAGTGAGAGCATGACTAATATGAAGATCCACTAGACCTGATTAGGGTATCACTTATATCATCTATCACAACACATCATGCTAAATAGGGTTCCAAATCTTACATTCTAATACAATTGCACAACAACCCTAAAAGAGTCCTATGGCTTCTATATTTACTTATGATAATAAACAAGAAAGTAAAATAATTTAGTGCTCGCCAAATATTGTGGCACAAATTAAGGGGTTAGATGCAAAGTAATAAAATACATATATAGGGAACTTTAAATAAAGTAAGTATGAGTAACACCTTAATACATGGAATATGAAGAGTAATATTATTCAAGCCAACACTTATATTTTTTCTATCTACTAAAAGAGAGGAGAACAAAGTTAGAATATACTTACCTAAATGTGAACCCATCATGACTCAATCTCTCTTTTGTCTAATGGGGATTCATAAGATATTATTGTGGTTCATAAGGATCACTTTGTTAAGCCATAGCATCTAAAACCTATCTACAAGACTAAGATTCTCCAAATAAAAAACCTAAGCTAAGACTCCTCAAGTAGAAAAGTAGAAGAGCAAATTGTAAAGAAGTATGAGTGAATAATAACTCTTAATTAGCTTTTTATGGAAATGATTGAAATGACTTCATATATATAGGAGTATCTGACCCAAAAATCACTTAGACATGTCGACTATGCTAGGTTGATCGGGTTGATCTAACACATTATCAAGCTAATGCTTGAAGTTTATGCTAGGTCAGATAGATGAAAACTAGGCCTAAAGAGCTAAAATGACCCTAGACTGTGCTAGGTCAACCAGGCTAACCTACCATACTAAATAGGTAAAAAGGGTACTAAGGGAAAGAAGGATAGAAAGAGGAAAATACTAGAGGAATGTACAAGGAAGGAAAGATATCTCAGGGAAAGGTTTTATTAGCTGAATGGATAGGGAATAATATGGAAATAAGGGACAATAATCTTGTGAAGCACCAAAGATCTGCCCACCCCTTTCTTGATGCACCCCTTAAGTCATGCACTCAGAGAGATTGAATCATGATGAGTTCTTGAAAGATGTAAAGAATCATTAATCGATACAAGTGTGAAAATATTATGTGTATATATATGCCCCACTCGAAGCCCATCACATGTCACTAAGGTGTAATAGGGGATGGTGCTTTGAGAAAGAACATAAGGACACACACAAAGTTGATGCTAAAAAAATTGTAGTATTTTAAAAAGCATAAAATAACTAAAAGTAAATGATAGAAAAAGAAACTAACTAAAAATTAATTAAATGATGCATACCTTGACTTACCTTTATCATGGCATGTTTGTCAGTTGTGTTTTAGTTTTAATTATGGAGGGTGCATAGACTAATTTAGATAAACCTAAAAATACAAAACTAAGGAACAAAAACAAATAAACACAATAAAAGCCAAGATAATTGGTGCTATGCAGATGGGACATACTTAGGAATTTGGCAAGCTAGGTGACAAGTGTTATGTTAGACCAAATGACCAAGTCAAACAAGAGTAAATCAAGTAATTGAAAAGCCAAGGCTACTAAAAACCAAAAAACTCAAACAAGTAAACCTCAATTAAGAAAAGTCAAACTCACCAAATCAAATCAAGAGTACATGTCAAATAAGATGGTAAAAAGAGGATTCAAAAAGAAAAATGGTAAAACAACATTGATAAGTGAGTATTAATAATCCATATCTCAATCATGAATAGAAAAAGGAGATACATAAAATGGAAAACAACATGGTTGGGTGAGCAATAACAATCTACATCTCATGCAACAATGGAAAAAAGGTGCAAACTCAGGTGTTCACAATAGTAGAATATCAAAATCAAGATAAATGGGAAAAGGAACTAAAAGTAGTTTTAGTAAATATATAGAACATGATGAAAATGATCCATAGTTTCTCAAACATGTTGTTTTGCATCTAAAGATAGATAAAAATGATACAAAATAGTATTAGCATGTTTTTAATAAATGAATAAAAAAATTTAAAGAAGAGGGAAAATATATTTGGAATCACAATTTATCTATCAAGGGGGAAATGAAATTGGTGGAGGGGAGAATGAAGGAAAAACCAAGGTAGAGGAACTCTTTATCAAATTCAAGACACTCAAATTTGGTTTGTCAAAATAAGAGGACTGTCAACCTTAAGGACTCTAAAGAACTTCTCTTACCTACACAAGTCTCAGGTCAACAAATGTAATATATAGTTCATCCCATGAAGGTTATATTCATGAAAATTAAAATGGACCTACCTCCCCACGACATGTTCCCCACTCTTCAAGGCCCCTTACAGAGTCATTGGTCTACTGTGAAGATTGGGTATTTGCATGAGAAAGTAAGTAGAACTATAGATTTTTTTTAAATCCCCTATTCTAATCTACTAGCCTACTACACCCCAAAGGACTTCAGCTCTATGTGAATTTGACTGTGGAATTTGAGCTTCGATTAGAGATAGGAGATGTGCTTTTAATCATGTCTTTTGGTGTGATTAGACTGTTAAGATTTATATGTTGTCTTTTAGATATCATTGCCTTTTTTTTTTAAATGATTGGCTTTTAACCTTTTTTTTTAAATTCTTCCTCCATATGGATTTAGAAGACCAAACATGGGTGCTAAAGATGAATTTCATTTGAAAACTTTGGGACAAGGTTGATAAGAGAGAGAAAATGAAAGAGCATGGGGTCTAAGAGTCTCATAAATCTAGGTGAAATAAAAGTGATATCTTGACTTTGACCTTATTTTATCCAAATGTGGAGGTGAAAGAAAGGGGTAAATCAAGAGGAAAATAACACATGTAAGAAATTTTAATTTTTTCAAACTGCAAAACATGTGACAAAAGGAAAAAAGGAATACAATGATAGTAAAGGTTTGATTCCTTATTATAAGACTATGGGAAGTGAAGGAAAACATGCTAGCATAGATTGTTTACAGATTCCATCTTATAATAGAAGAAAAAACTAATGTCTAAATAACAAGGATCACAAAGAACATGAAAATAAAGGTAATTTTATGAGGGCCAGGTTTTATCCACAGTCTTACCAAGAAACTCGTAAAAGAGAGACCCAGGAAGGTGATAATAAGCAAAAATTAAGGGAACCTTGGTATAAATCACCTTATAAATAAAGACACAAAGGATGACAAAATAGCATTGCCAAGTAGTAAAAAGAAAAAGAAGATAAAATATGGCAGTTTTGTGAGGGATGTCAGGTCCTATCCATGGTCTTATAAAGCAACTCACAAACAAAAATCCCAAGGGGTGCCAAATAAAAATTGGTAAACAAAAGGAAAATAAAAAATAAGATAATGAATACTATGGTACATCAAAAAACCAAAAGACCAAAAGGGAGGACTAAAGGTTTGAAAAGGAAGGAAATTGTTGTATAGGGAGAGACCCATGCTAAAGTAACCTACAAAAAGATGTTAGATAGATATATAGAGAAAGCATGTGTGCACCAAATTTGGGATTCAAGAAAATATTATCAAAATGATAATGCAAACCCAAAATTAATGACACCAATAGAAATGGATAGAAAAGGTAAATCATAATGTTTAAAATACTCTTACCACCATTTTTACCTTCTCATAACTCTATTCCAAGACTTGAAATTCCAATGCTTGAGCTATTAGACTTGAGATGTTGGATTTCTTGTGATAGCTTGATAATGGCTTCTTTGAGACAAGATGGATATGGATTTTTCTTAGATTGGCTTGATGAGTGAGATAATGGCTTATGCACTTGATCATTGACTTCTTCATTAGCTTGAACAAGGAGTGTCTTAGTTTTATAGGTTAATGGAGGAAGATCTTATGGTCCAAATTTGAATTTGAGCCATTAAGATCTAGGGTTGAGGATTTTCCATAGAATTTTTAATTCCATGGATTCCTCTAGAATAGAGAATTCTAGAGGGAAAGGGCTAAAATGGAGAAATTTCTAGAATTCCCCAATTCTAGAAATATCTTCTTAGGATTTTAGGGGGTTTAGGAGAGGCTAGTATAAGGTGGTAGGTAAATAGTTGGGATTCTCTTGAATTTCTAATTGGGTAGCAGGATTAGGGAGTAGGTTAGTAGTTAATAGGCTTTGATAAGGGTTTAATGATGGGATTAATTATTTTTTAGGCTAGGATAAAGGTTACATGGGATATTGGTATGGGTATGGGATTTAGGCCAAGGGGTTATTATGACTAGGAAATAGGAAATTTTTATGCTAAATTAGTGGGGATTAGTTTAATTAGCAAGGAATTAGTATGATTAGTGGGGTGAGCACATTTGAGTGCATACATTTTCCCCCTCTTTGAAAGGGTGTTGTGAGAAATCAAAGTAATGGTCTTTCAAAGAAAAAACCATAATATGGATGATTAGATGATTGATGGTTGATAAGTAGGATGCAGGATGCTAATGTGATACCCCCTCAAGGAAGCATGTAGGGAGACACACCGACCTAAATGGTGACTTGACTAAAACATCCTAGGGTGGGAAATGGATAAAGTTAATGGGGGACAGGATATTCATTAGTGGATCACAAGGATTCCCTAGTCGATATAAGTGGCTCAAATGATAGGTCTAGACAATAGACATTTTACATAGAAAGTGATTTGGTGATGAAGAAGGTGATTTGATTAAAAAAATTGGGTGATTGATTGGTCTGGTAATAAGGACACATGCTCGTGAAGGCTCGAAAGGATAAGATAATGATAAGGAGCCACTTATCATAGAATCTAGGATTTAATTAATTTTTTATAAATTTTTTTTATGATAAAAATCCATGTTAGGGATAATGATAATGGATAATTATTTATGGAATGTTGATAGGGATGTGTTCATAATTTTGAAAGGGACCCGAGTCGTTATGCTAAGTAATTGTGAGAAAATAAAAAATTTAATGGGGGTGAGTAAGTCATGTTTGTGGGATATTACTAAGGGTGATAATAGATAGTGGAAGGGATTTATATAGTTTTGGGGAGAAAACAATATGGAGGGGTTGAGATATGACAAGGGGAGTTATGGGGGAGCTCATTTGCACACATCACTTTCAGAGATCTAGAGCTCAAATGAATGATGGACCACATTCCTTGAGCTTCCCACCATGGAGAACAGATTTGTGTACACTAGAGGGAGCTAGAGGTAGGACCACCAATAAGTGGAATGTGATAAATTTTATTTCTATACAATTTTTTGATGTTTTAGATGGTTTGTAGGGTAATTATAGGCTAAAAAAATAAAAGGGTGTCATGGATCTACAATCCCATGACTACAGATTTTACCCTCAATCATGGGATTATAGAGAAGAGTGGAAGTAATGTTAAGGTAAGTCATAATATTACAATCTCACTAGAGGTTAGTTGCATGATTTCAATCTTACTAATGGGTATTCATAAGATTACAATCTCACTAATGGGTAGTCACAAGATTACAATCCCACAACTGGGAAATCATAGGATTGCAATCCCACAAGAATGGGTGATCAGGTTACTACCCTACTACTACTAGTGGTAGGATTTCAATCCCACTAATAAGAAATAGTGATATTGCAATATCACTACTAGGATAGTTGTGGGATTGTAGAAAGAGTAGCGAGATTGGGAGAGGGGATTAATTAGCTAAGTCTAGTTTTAGGAAAGGAAAATTGGCTAGGGGGAAGGCTAAGAGAGGTAGTAAGTTAGGCGAGGGGAAGGATTCAGGATTAGTGAGATCATGGTTATGAGAGTAGTTAGTGTAGGATGAGTTACATAAGAGGGTAAGTGAGGGCACTTATTAGGGTATGTATAGGAACTAGGTAGGTATGGGTGATGGTGATGATGATAGGTTGTGTTTGTTTGTGATGCAGGAGTGTTTAAGGATTTTTGCATCACGATCTCAACATCTCAAGGTCCTTCATGAGATTTGGCATGTACTTCTAGAGGAGTATGGAGTGTTGTCATTGGTGGGGTTATATGAGGTGGTGATGATGCCACCCATTAGGATTTATTGGGCATTGATCATAGCATTGGTGGAGAGGTGGCACTCTGAGACCAGTACATTTCATTTCAAGACTGGTGAGATAATTGTCACTTTAGAGGATGTATATAGGATTTAACACCTATTTATGAGGGGCATGAGGATCTATTGGGTATCTTGGATGTTGATGAGGACATTGTAATAGTTAGGCGATATCCTATAGCTTGGTGTGCATGACAAATCTCTTGATTTAGATAGGTGCCAATAGGAGGGGACTCTAGACTGGCTAACTTTGGCAGTGATGGCTCTTGTATCTGGCATCTTATTATCAAACAAAATTGGGTGATGATTTCACTAGGCCTGGGTGGCATAGTTGTAGATATGATACAAGATCACTAGGTATTTGCATGGGACCTGGTGGTGTTAGCCCATTTGTATAGATATCTGCATCTGGGGGCTTATAGGGGAGTGCAGAGCTTTGGTCTCTCATTATTATTATATATCTAGAGCTAGGAGCACATCGTTATCTAGTGCCCATTGGGTACATTAGCTGAGTTAGAACTAGGATAACCCATCGTATTCAGATGGTGAGTGATAGTGGGAGTATCTTTGAGCCATGTAGGTAATATGATTTTTTATAGGGGGCCTTTAATACCTTTTATCTAGATTGTATCAAATGGATGCCATATAAGGGCATTATTTTTAGATGGGGGGATGAGGCATGTACCTAATTTATGCTAACCCCATGTTACATTACTATTAGGCAAGACTTCATCATTGAGAGATATAGGCCTAACCATGTTCAGTGATAGTTTGGGTTTATCTAGGATGTGCCTCCACCTGAGCACATTTTTATGTAGAGTGAGTGGGAGAGGCCTTACTAAGGGAGACTAATGGAGAGGCTAGATACTATATTTGATTATGATCAGGTATCACCATGATAGTGGGATTTTACAATAGTGATATTAGAGTTATGGGTAACTACCACATATTTAGACTAATGATAGACTCGAGTGCCTAGGTGATTGACCTGACCATGAGGGGTAGTGAATAAGGCGGTGCACTGGGTCTTGGTAGCATAGGATCAGATTCATCAACAAGCTTGTTAGTGGAGATAGATGAGGGATTAAGAAGAAGAGGATGGGGGGAAGAGGGGAGGATGTGATGGATATAGAGGAGGGGATGGGGCTGATATGTAGTGAATAGATTTAGGGTAGGTAGGTGTGCAAGTAGGTTCATAGGTATATATTCCACAAGTACCTGTTTCTCCTTAGGATCCTCAAATTCCTCATAGTTGGCCATCAGGGGGAGTAAGACCTTCTCATCCACCTAGATTAGTGAAGGATGAATCATTAGTAGTGAGCCTATAGGTAGAGATCCAGACATGTGTTGTGGAGATTGGGGGATTAGTCAGGAGAGGAATCAACTAAATGAACATCTTTAGGTAGTATGAGGTTAGGAGGATGTGTGGTTGACCCAGGTGTAGGGTGAGATCACTATTTTATAGGCCTACATTATTTAGAGGGATGGTGAGTTGGCTTAGTTATAGGGATATGTGAGATCCCTTCAAGGATAAGTGGTGGCTTTGCAGGCCTAACTTGAGTAGGCATAATCATAGATTGCCACTTTATATAGCTAGGTGGATAGGATCCTAAGTTAGGTGGCATAGCTACATGCCCATATCTAGGGACTTTAGGGTGAGTTGGCCATAGTAGAGAGAGCTTGAAACATGGTATATGAGGGTTTGCAAGGACAGGGGATGATGGGCATGATGAGTTAGATCATGTTTCTATCTTGAGAGGCTCAGTATTATAGGACTCTTTATGAGAGTGTTGTACCTACTAAGAGATAAGTGGAATCATTTTGAACTAGCCAGTATTTTATGAGGCAACCATCAAGGAGTAGAGGATCTAGGCTATCACCCTCACCACAGTGATGACCCATTTTTGGATGTACATATATAGGGGATTCTTTTATATAGTTCATGTTTTCTTCATGGGCTTGATATAAATTGTATACATTTTTTGGTAATGATCCCATGTGAGCCTTTGTACCATATGTATTTGATGATGATGATGATGATGATGATGATGATGATGTGTGTGTGTGTGTGTGTGTGTGTGTGTGTGTGTGTGTGTGTGTGTGTGTGTGTGTGTGTGTGTGTGTGTGTGTGTGTGAGGATTCATGATTTTAGAGTTTTATATTATAGTTTATGTGATGGACATGTATTATGATGTGAGTGTTATGATGATCTATGGATACATGATATGGTTTTCATGATTCATGTGATGTACATTTTTTGGCAATGATCCCATGTGAGGCTTTGTACCATATGTATTTGATGATGATGATGATGATGATGATGATGATGATGATGATGATGATGATGTGTGTGTGTGTGTGTGTGTGTGTGTGTGTGTGTGTGTGTGTGTGTGTGTGTGTGTGTGTGTGTGTGTGTGAGGATTCATGATTTTAGAGTTTTATATTATAGTTTATGTGATGGACATGTATTATGATGTGAGTGTTATGATGATGTATGGATACATGATATGGTTTTCATGATTCATGTGATGGATTTTATGATGATGATCATGATTTATGGGCAAGCCTTTTTATTATGCTTGTGGATATATGTTATGGCTTATAATGCTTTATGTGATGATGTTATGATTTATGGTGATTTGAGATGGTTTATGTAATGATTTATAGATGTAGATGATGGTGATTCATGCACATGTGTTATGATTATGTTATGTTTTGTGATGATTTATGGGTATGATGATGTTGTTATGAGTGATGGCTATGTGTTATGACATTAAGATATATGTGATGTATGTTTATGATGATTTTATGATGATATTCATGGATGGATATTATGATTATGATGATGATATTTTTGAATGAATTATGATTTATGGTGATTATGATTAGGATTTATGTGATGATGTATAGACATGATTTATGGTGAGTATGATTTATGTTATATCATCATGAGTTACAATGATAATGTATCAGAATAGATTTATGATTTATGGATTTGTATTATGGAGTTTGTTATGTATGTGATTGATGCTGTTAGAATTCATGGATATGTTCTAGTATATGGTGTTATCATGATTTATGGATCTTATTTATATATCAGTGGTGTTATGATTTTGTTGTAGTGATATAGATTATGTAGATATTGAATGTGATGGTTAGATGGTTAAATGGGATGTTTGATAGATCTTATGATGGATGGATGATGATGTTATTTGGTGCTTATGTGATGGTTGGTGTTTTTGTGATGAATGATTTATAGTGAGATATTTGTGGAGATATATCAATCCCTTGATTAGTTTAGTGATTACCCCTTTATAGGAATGCTCCTACATCATGGAGATATAGGATGGGTACGTTTGGGTAGATGCGTAAGGTGATGGGTGAGTAGGGTGGCTAGCTTAGGGCATGGGTAAGGTTTTATTTGGGGATGGGGATTTGTCCTTTTAGGAAGATTTATCAAGCTTATAAGTATATGCAATCCCTTTTGATGTTGCATCTTTATGATATATGTTAATGGTTATGAAGGGACCATGACATCATATCAAATATGCACGAGGGGAACTCCATTTAAAAGGGATGATTCCTTCAATGATGATTCTTCAATGATCATCCAAGCCATCCTTGATCCTATAAGAAAACATTACACTCACATATATAAAAAATTAACTAAAGAAACACTTCATTTTATACATGCACATATGATGGAGATGATGAAGAGAGGGTGATGGGAGTGGCTGAGCTATCCTTGGGTATGAGGAAGTGACCAAATGTTGCCTACATAGTCTAAAGAGACCTCAAGCTAATTTAGTTATGATTAGGAGATGAGGGATGTTGATGATGATTAAGGGTGAGGATGATAAGTTATAATGATGTAGTGAAAGTGAGGTGAGGGTGATATAGGAGTTATGTATAGGCTATGCATGGTTATCAAGCATTAAGTTCATGACAAGGCTCGAATCATAGGTTAAAAAATAAGAGGTCAAGTTCATACCTCTAAGAATTAGAATCATAATGACCCCATTATTTAGGATAACCCCTAATAATGATGATGGATAAAATTTCAATCATGAGGGATAAAGGTTTATTATGATGTAGTTGAGGCTAAGAGAAGACATTCCTATTATAGGGATCTTAGAGAGGGGAGAGAATAGAGACTATGAGTGATGATAGGGTGTGGGGATATGGATAATATCTCCAAGGATAGACAAATGACTTAGGAAGAGACCTCCAACAAATGGTCCATGGGTATCCCCTACTATATTTATTGTCAAGATGTCATTTTTTTATTAAAATTCCCACTAATTCGAGACCAAGGATAGATTATCCTTACCATGGCACCAGGAACTAGTTTTCACCATGGTACATGCCCAAGGTGTGAATGAGCTAGTTTTCACCATTGGATGGATTTTTTTTAATATTGTTTGGGGATGACTGGATAGGGAGAGGGATGGGTGGTTCTATAGATGGAGGATACCAAGACTAGGTGTAAAATAAATTTAGGTGCATGATGTTCATGGGATCATCTAATTCCCCTACTTCAAGTGTGGCCAACTTGTATGCCCTTGATCTAAATTTGGTAACAATGATGTAGGGGCTTAGCCAATTTTCTTCAAACTTCCCCTTCTTTTCACCATTGGATGTATTTTTTTTTAATATTTATTAGGGATGACTGGATAGGGAGAGGGATGGGTGGTCCTATAGATGGAGGATACTAGGACTAGGTGTAAAATTGCTTTAGGTGCATGATGTTCATGGGATCATCTAATTCCTCTCCTTCAATTATGTCCAACTTATATGCCCCTGATCCAAATTTGGTAAGAATGATGTAGGGGCCTAGCTAATTTACTTCAAACTTCCCCTTATTTTCTCTTTCTACATTAGTATTTTTTAATTTTCCTTGACAACCAGCTCACCCACTTCAAATTCTCAAACCTAAATTTTCTTGAAATACTAATTTTTAAGCTTATTTTGGTATGCCCAAAGCTAATTCAAAGCTTTTTTCCATTTTTCATCTAGGAGTTTCAACTCTTGTAGGTGCTCTTGTTAGTAGTTATGATCAGTGATTATGCCCTATATTGAGAGATGAAAAGAAGGGAGTTATACTTCTAAGGGTAATATAGCTTTAGCTTCATATACCAAAGCATAGGGGGTGGCCCCTATAGGTGTGTGTAAATTGGTGCAATAAGACCATAATGTTGAATACAACTGAGTATACCAATTGCATTCTACTTGATTGATAGTTTTCTTTAGGATCTTGATCAAAGTCTTATTTGTTACTTTTGATTGTCCTTTGCCTTGGGGATAGTATGGGGAAGATAAAATCTATGTGATGTGATACTTTCAACATAATGCCTCAACATATTGATTCTTGAAAGATTTGCAAAATCTGAGATTATAGTGGTGAGAATTCCAAATCATAAAATGATTTGATTAAGGATGAATTTTGATATCTAGAGGCTAGTTGTGTAATTTAGCAGCATTGCCTCTACCCATTTAGTAAAATATTCTATAGCTATTATAATAAACTCATATCTATCTGAAGAAGTAGGATTGATTTTTCCAATTAGATCAAGAACCCATATAGAAACATTCCATGGACTCATGATAGGATGTAGATCCTATGCTAGTGCATGGATAATATTCCCATGTTTTTGACAAGCCACACGCATTCACACATATTTACAAGAGTCTTGTTCCATAGTTGGCCAATAGTACCCTATGCAAAGGAGATTTTTAGCTAGATCCATTCCACTGATATGTCCATCGCATATACCATCATGGACCTCCTTGATGGCTTGAACAACCTCATATGACATGAGACATCATAATTGGGTTCCATCATAACCTCTTCGATAGATCATGATGCTTAGAATGGTTTAATGGGTAGTTCATTGGATGAAGGATTTAAATTGATGGTAATTAAGGTTAGGGGGAAGGAGATTGTCATGAAGGTACTGATATATATCATAGTACTAGGGAAAACTTGGGTTATCAATAGTATAAATTTGGAGAGGATCTAATGACTGATAAGCCAAGGTAATTAATTTTTCAATCAAAAAATTACCTTCCAAGACATCTTTAGGAAGGTCAATGAGAGAGCTGAGGGTGGCCATGGAGTTAGCTACCTTATTGTTTGCTTGTGGTACTTACTCAAATGTGATGGATTGAAAATTGGTTTTTAACCGATCCACCAATTATTTATATGGGAGCAACTTCTCATATTTTATTTGGAATTCTTCAGTCACATGTATGATAATTAGTTGAGAGTCCCCAAATACTTATAAATGTTGGATGTTCCATTAGATAGAAAGATGGAGTCCTAGTATGAGGGCTTCATATTCTAAAATATTATTTTTATAGGGGAAGGCAAGATAAAATTCCTTAGGAATAAGATCACCTTGAGGGGTAACCAGAAGGATCCCTACCCCTAACCCATGAGTAGTAAACGAGCCATCAAAATATAACTTACAGCTTTGTATTTATGAAGTGCTCATGATGGACTCATCTGGGAAAGGAGTAATGATGGGATCAGTCAATTCCAATAGAGCTTCTACCAATTTATCAGTGATGAACTATCCTTTTATAGATTTATAATGGGTGTATTCAATATCAAACTCATTGAGTAGCATGATCCATTTTTCTACTCTACCTATTAATGTTGATTTGGATAGGAGATATTTCAAGGGATCTATTTTGGCAATTAGCTATACTCAATTGTTAAGAATATAATGTTAGATTTTTTATGATGCAAAGACCACAGCTAAATATGACTGATCAACTGGTGTATAATTTAGATCATATGATATTAGTGTGTGACTAATATAATAAACAACTTGCTCCTTTCCTTGATCATTATGATGTGAAAGCAAAGTGCCAATGGCATATGGTGTAGTAGATATATATAGGAGTAATGGTTTGCTCAGAACTAGTGGAGACAAAATAGGTGGATTTTCCAAATATTGTTTAGGACTTTCAAAATCCTTTTGGAATTCTTCATTTCAATGAAAAACTACCCCTTTCTTGAGTAGGTGCATAAAAAGATGACATTTATTAGTGAGTTGTGAAATAAAGCACCTAATAGATTGAAACTTGCCTTAAAGACTATGAAGTTGCTTAAGAATTCAAGGAGGTGACATTTCAATTATGGCTCAGACCTTTGTTGGATCTACCTCAATACCTCTTCTTGATATAATAAACCCTAGCAACTTGCCTGATGTTATGCCAAAGACACTTTTTAGGGTTTAACCATACCTTATATTCTCATAGTCTTTCAAAAATTATATGGACTACAAGATGTTTAAATTGTAAGCAAGACTTCCTTAAGATATCATCATCATAATCTTCCACTATATCATGCATCATGTCATGGAAGATGACATTCATTACTCATTGATAGGTTGTCCCTACATTTTTGAGGTAGAATAGCATGATTTAATTATAGAATGTGCCCCATGGGGTGATGAATGTTATTTTGTGCTAGCCTTTGAGAGAAATTTTAATTTGATTATATCCCAAGAAACCATCCATTAGAGATAGCATCTCATACCCAGCTATAGAATCTACAATCATATCAATATTTGGAAGTGGGAAATCATCTTTAGGGCATGCCTTATTGATGTCTCAAAAGTTAGTACATATCCAAATTCCACCTTGAGGTTTTGAGATAGGGACAATATTGGATATCTAATTAGAGTAGTCAATGGGGCAAATAAATCTTTCATCCAAGAATTTTTGTAATTCTTCTTTGACTAGTAATGACACCTTTGGATGCATCTTGCATAGCTTTTGTTTGATGGGTTTTGTATTAGGGTAGACATCAAAGGTGGTGAACCACTAATGAAGGATCTAGGCTTGGAATATCTTCATAGCTCCATACAAAAACATTAATAAATTCTCTGAGCAATGTATTAAGAATTTCATGCTCTGAGTGAGTGAGAGATGCCCCCAGTCTCATGATCTTGGGTTTTTCCTTAGTCCTAATGTTTATTTCTATGAATTCATTAATGAGTGATGGAGATTGATCTTGTAGATAGGGGTACTTGATTTTTGGCATGTCAGAGGTGATAATTCTAGGCAATTCAGTATCAATGTCGAAATAATCTTCTGATTGAATGAGGTTGGATGGGATCTCATCTAGCTCTATGGAGAATTCTTGTTCTTCTTCTAACCTTTTATCATCATCTTGAATGCTCAATAATTTTTATTCTCTGAAGTATGTTAATTCACACAAATTGATAAAAAATCCTTTCTCATAATCTCTGAATGGTATAAAAATTATGGGCCCCATATATTCAATAATGACCTTATCATTCTAAAACATGTCAAAGCTGGGCTCCCATTTGGTATCCCAATCTATGAGGGAAGGATAACAGAGGGAGATGTTGATGGTGGAGATAGAGGTGTTATAAAAAATGTTAGTGACAGCCATCTCTTCGAATTGGCTACAAATAGAACCTATTTTGGTATCTTCATCAAGGAGAGTTTGCTCATTAGTTAGGATAGAATCCATAATGATATTGAAGGGATCATCATCATATGGCTTATACCCTATACCATAGTAGGATGAATTATCTTGGACATTGATGTGCTCTATTTGACCCTATTTCTACCTTCCTAGTCCTTTTCCTTTATAATTCATGTTCTCCATCATGCACTAGACTTTGGGATAATTTTTCATGGGTGAAATGAAGATGTCATCATTGAGTAAGAGCCAATAATCATCTCCATCTTCAACATGTTCATCAGATAGGAACCCTGCACTTTCAAAAGCTATAGGCCCAAATTGATATTTGATGGGCTTGATTCCCTTCATCTTAGGGGACCCATAACTTTGGGGAAACAATGGGAGATGGCCAATGCAAAGAGTATTATACTCATACTCACCATAGCCTATAGATGTGATTTTCAATTTAGTAAGATCTAGAATTAGGGTAGATGTAGATGTTAGTTGATCGAGAGAAATATATTTTGCAGCCATAGGACTGAGGATGGTGGTTTTAGTGTCTTAAGATAATGATGGAGGAGTAGATTGATCCATTTGATAACTATGATGGTTGATGATTCTAGGAATGGTGACTTCCATTCTTGAATGAGGGAATTTGAGACACTAATGAAGGGTAGATGGGATGGATTACATTTTTTGGATCTAGGGTCTCCTGAGAAGCATATTAAATGGCAAGTCCATGTTGACCACATGTATCAAATTTTGGTTAACTAAGGGTCCCAAAATGATGGGAAGATAAATAGACCCAACAGATGGTCGCTCATTATCATCCTATGCATTTACCATGATAAGAGTAGGCCCAAGTGATGATTCAGAGTATCCTAGCTTTTTTAAGAAGTCCACATTACATAGGTTGAATGTCGATCCTCTATCTATAAGGACATTAGAGACATGGTGATGGGAAATGGAAACTTTAATTTAAAATGGATAATTATGGTGTGTTCCAATTGGTGGTAAATCTTGAGCATTAAAAGTGAGTTATTGGGAGGGGGATAGATGAGCTAATAATGCCTAAAACTAGCTTATGTCTAGGTTACTAGGCAGATTTAGATCATTAAGCACTTGATTTAATATTTTCCTATGCAAATCAGATGTTTTAAGGAGATCCATAAGGGAAATTTGGGCAGGGGTCTTCTCTAGTTGTTAAATAATATCATAAGACTTATCAGACCCATTTGTATTTTTTTTATAAGTGTTCCCTCATGGTGTAGTGAAATAACTGGAGGGTTGTTGGGATGATGTTGCTGAAATGACTATTTTTTTATGTCAGGTGGTGACAGTATAATTAGTTGTGTCTAGGTTAATCTTCAAAATAGGAGATGAGGAGCTATCATATGTAGGGATCTTGCAGAGTTTGATGGTATTAATGTAATGATATGGTACACTATGGTAGTCTATGGAATTAGAAGAGGATGCCTAACCTTAGTCTTATTGTGGTCTTTGATTCCTTTACTCATGTTTGGGAAGAGAATCTTTATAGATACCCAATTATCTATTTATTGATTGACTAGGGGTGGACTCTCCTTCCAATTCAACATTGCCTCTTTCAATCAAATCTTTTATATAGTGCTTTAGTTGAATATAATTCTCAATATCATGTCTTTTCACCCTATGGAATTTGCAATATTCATCATCATGATACCAATCTGGTTTGGGTTGATGATTATCCATGGGCTGGATTTTTGGCAAAGTAATCATGTTGGCCACAACCAATTGTTCTAGCACATTCACCAATGGGATCCCCAAACTTGTAAGAGGTCATTTTCTTATATGGGGTCTTAGCTTGCCCTGAGGAACCTTGATGGAAGAAACATGAGGTTGTAGTGTGGGGCCTTTCTTTTGTATGTTTTGGATATGTTTTACTTTTTTTTTAGATTCTATCACCCCATCTCTAATAACATTCTTATTTTTATTGAAGACCTTGGGTTTGTTTGAAAATGAGTTTTCTATATTCAAGGTGTGCCCATTGTGAGAAAATAGCTTGATGGTTCCTTTTTCTATGAGGGCCTTTTCAATTTGCATGCCCTTTTCTATAATCTCATCAAAAGTTTTCATGCACTATAATTTTAGTTGATATTTCAATTCTGCATTCACGTTATCTACAAATATTTTGGCCAACTCCTTTTCAGGTATAGTACATCTCAATTAGCTTGCCAATGCTCACCATCATTGCAAGAAATAGACAAGGATTTCCCCATTACATTGCTTTGTGTTGTAGAGGTCAATAATGGATATATCATGCTTGATTTTTAAAGATAAATGTCTAAAAAATTACTTTGTTAGTTATCCAAAGCTTGATATTGACCCCTTAAGAAGGTGTATAAACCATTCTAGTGTTGGTCCTATTAGACTTTTAAATGATATCCTTAATAGATAAACATCTTCATAATCTATTTCATGACAAGTGACATAAAATTCCTGTAGATGATCCCTTGGGTCTCCTTTTCCCCTATATTTCTCAAATTTTGGAACCTCAAAATGTGAGGGGAATGGGATCTATAGAATGTTGATATCCAAGGGTGATGAGAAAAAATCCTCATATTTGTATTTAAAGGCTTAGACCCTAAGATCCACTTGTTGAAGGGTTCCTTCATCATCTTCTATTCTTGGGTGAAGGCAGGATCCCTAAGAGGATTGATAGTTTGGTTATGGCCTTTTCTCAGAGCATGGGTAGGATGGTTGTTATTGGTGGTATGATTGGTATGGATATTATTGTTGACATTTTTGGTATTTTGGGCATCATGGGAGGCATTGTTATTATTATTTTATGTGGATAGTGGGTGTTGATTTCAAAAGAGGAGGTTAGTTTATTGTGTATGTTGATCCAAACAATCCTCAATGGTATCCTTTCTTCTATTACCCTTAGCAGGATGATTAACAAGAGGTGGTTGTTGGTCTCTTTCATCCAAAAACCCATGGTCCACTTCTTGATGAGTATTTTTTTGTGGGGATTCAGATGGGTAGATGATATTATTTAGGTGGGTGTGGTCATAATTGGATGGTATGGTGCCCCTGATTTCTACACTTCAAGCCAACACTTCATCACAATTTTCATATAGGTATTGGTCGATGAGATGATGAACACAATAATTATTGAGGTTATTTCTCTCATTCTCTACTTGAGGTGTGGGGATGTCACTATGAAAGTCCTCATATTCCTGATTTGGGTCCATGATTTGCCCCCTAGTATTGTCATCTTGATTTGAGCCTTGTCCTAGGCAAAATTGAGCTTGGGTTTGGATAACCATGGTGATAAACTGATAGGATGAAATTTGATGAAGTGTGATTAAGGTTCTCTTAAATATAATCCTTGGTTTAAAATATTAGACTACCAGTGGTCAAATGGATAATATTGATGGATAAGGTAACTAGAAATTATAAAGAAAAAAAGGTCTTTCAAGAGATCAATCTAGCAAAGGATAAAAGAGGATGATGGGATAAAATATCTCTATCAACTAATAAGTGGAAAAATTGATGGGTGTTAGGGGATAAAGACACTAGATAGAGATAAAAGATAGTGATGGGTTATAGATTGATACCTTGTAAGGCTATGTTCAATGATAATTTCAAGTTGTGATAGGATGATTAATGATATGTGGGAAGTAAGTAACCACCAATAGTTTGATCCTTTGTCCATAACTAATATTTAAAATTGGGATGGGAGAAGTGAATGGTGATATATGAGATGTGACAGAAGAATGTATGGATAAGGGCTACTATTCAAGATAGATGAATGAAGTGATAAAGTGATGGCTACACATAATGAGGGATTGGTAAGAACACTATGGAGATATAGATGGGTATGGATGAACAATCCAATGAGGATGGAATAAGGTGGAAGATATATATATATATATATATATATATATATATATATATATATATATATGTGTGTGTGTGTGTGTGTGTGTGTGTGTGTGTGTGTGTGTGTGGGGGGGGGGGGGGTGGATTGATTAAAAGGATAACTAATGGATATAACTCAGAGATGAACAATAAAAAGAGGATAGTACTAATGGATGACAAATGTAAAAGGTGTGATTATGATATGTGGTCTATAGAATTGTGATGATATAAGAATAGACAAATGATTCTAGGATTTATGATGTGAAAAAGGTATGGTGATAATGATATGGATGAGGTGAGGACCGAGCTAAAAGGGGGAGATTTATATTGATGCAATGAATATATGGGTAAAATGATAATGGGATAAGAATGCATAGCCTAGGGAAAATGGGATACTATGATGGAAATAGATAGATTGAAATATAGATCACCAAATGGTAGGTGGATATGGTGTGGAGGAAATGAGGATATAATGAGGACATAGTCTATATGAAGGCTAATAATATGGGGTAAATATGATATGATACAAAAAGGTAGGTGGTGTTGGTATAGGTGTGATGGGATGGAGTAGATATAATATGGTTAGGATAAATATGGATTAGATGAGGACAAGGTAATGTGGGTTATATGATTATTATGGATATATAATGGGGGTGTATGGATGGCTATGGGATGATATAATGCTAGGAATGAGTGTGGATAATGTGTGGAAATAACTAAGAAGTGGATATGAATGTACATGGGATAGTGTATGGTGATGTTCAAAGAGAATATGGATGGAAGAAAGATAGATGTGGAGGGTGGACTAAATAGATGTAATGATTTTTGTGGTGGTGAGATGATATAAGGTTAATATAGATGGGAGGATGACCAAGAGATGGACTATATGGATAAATAAAATATGATGACTTAAGAAGTGAGCTGGTGGGATGATATAAATACAAGATGGGTGTATAAGTGGGTGATTGGTGTTAAGAGATGGAATATGTGGATAATAAGATGTGAAAAAAATAATAACTATATGAGGCTATGGATGACAGATGTAGAGGGAATAAAAGATAATGGATCACTATGTGGGGATTGTAATGAGATATATAGATGAGATGGTCAACACAAGACAAAATGGGGAAAAAACATGTTATGGAGGTGAATAAATATATAAGTATGTGAAAAAAGTATTAAATACTATAGAAAAGATATAAATGAGAAAAGGATGGATTAAAGTATGATAAAGAAATATGTGATAATATGATTGGTGTTAAGTGAGATAGATCATATAAGGGGTGGGTAGGATAAGGAAGTGAAGATGGTATGGATAGAAGGATATGGGGAATGTGATAGTCAAAAGGGATATGATAGGTTAGTGGATGCTAAGTGGTATGGAATGTGTGTAGACACAAAAGGGGGACTAAGTGTGGGATGATGAAATGATATAGTGTGATGATGAGTATCGGTATATGGTGGTCAAAATATTGGTCAAAATATAAGAAGGGTGATAATAGAATGAGTGTGGGAAATGATATGTGGTCTAAGATAAATGTGATGGAATAGAAAAGAGAGATGATGTAATATAGATAGTCAAGATGGGATGATGATGGGATGAAGGAATGAGATGAAGAGATAGTGATAGGATAATGGAAGTGATCTTATAGGTTTTTAAGGTGTGCACATGAAAAGTATGGGCATGGTCGACTTGGCTATCAAAAAAATGGGTCTCGTCACAACACATAAATAATTATGCACAAGTATATCCCTAATTAGTAAATTATATGGGAGTGTAACGTGATATCTGTTGGTTGAATATTTTGTCTATCAACATACTGGTAAACAAAATAGGTCTTATCAGCCAAAGCAATAAGATTAGTCATCCTAATGTGTAAGTTTATCACATCAAAAGGAGACTGTTCTCTCCTCTCATCAAGGGGAGGTTCCCTATGGATATGCTATGTATATGTATAAAAAGAAAATAATAATACTCAAGGGTAGGACTAGACATCCATCTCTCTTTCTTCAGAGATGATGTATAGAAAACAAAGGAAAAACTCAAGGGAATGACAGACATGTCTCCTCTTCTTTTAGGAAAAACTATTCAGCCAGCCACAAGAATACTCCTGGAAATTAAAGTAGAGCGTAACTGGGATTATGAGAACTAGCAAATCAAGACACAGCATAAAGTCTGCACCTAAAATACTCAAGAGTGATATACAAATGGAAATGAAATCTCAAAGTCTTCTCAAAGTCCTTTACACAGCAATGAAAAAGCAAACACACTAAAGGCAGCTATGGGGGCACAAAGTCTCTCCACAGTTGATTCTTCAGGACACCTTTCTGACTAATTTACTAATCCTACTTATTAAATTAATGAAATAGAAAAGATATCACAACATAAAGTCTAAAAAATTCCCTCATTTTCATCAACAGAATACAATTAACAGACTGAGCACAAAGTCTCAATGATGCCTCTCAATTTCAGCAGAGTTTTGTTCAGATTGTCAAAAAGAAGATCCTTTTACAATGAAAGAAAGTCCCTTATATAGCCATTTCAAGAAGGACTCGGGAACAGTAATACATCATGATGCATTGGGAAATGTTAGGAAGACAAGCTGGAACTTTGGGGCATTTTACCCATTTGATCTTCTCAATGTAGATAAACAAGTCATGCAATTGAAAGATTACAACTTTCAATGTCCACCTAGCGATCTGATCTTGTCCTCATCGTTCCTCCTTTCCAAATTAATTGAATCAAGCCTTGTATTCATCCATTGTTCTGCCTTTCCTCACTTTTAGCTAGTTTTTATCTTGAATTCTATAAATGCATTCAGGTCTGTAAATCAAAGGCTATTTTACTATCTTTAAAATTGACGTTTACATGCCCGTCAATATGCTTCCAACGGCTAGTCGGCTATGCTGAATTTGACATCTTTGTGGGCATCACCCCTTGGTCTTCTGCTTAGCACTTTTCTGAATTGGACATACCCATTTGGTCCTTGAGAAATGATCCTTATTGAGCCCTTTATTTTGGCCACCAGGAGTTCTCCGCAAGGGCACTTGCCCTTCGGGGTCATTTGGCAGCCCTTTGTTTTATCAATCTCTGCGAACAAATATTTCCTCGGGCTTTTGTTTTGGCAGTCCCCGCAGACAAATGTTTCTTCAGGCTTTATTTCCATTGACAAATCCCTGGGGAAAATTCTTAGGTGTTTGACTTGAAAGCTCCCTATAGGTAATTTCGCGGACATTTGTCCCGTGGAAAATTCCCGTAGACAAAAGTCTGGGTAAAATTCCCACGAACAAAATGTCCGCAGAAATTGGTTCTGCCAAGTATTTGAATAAGTCTTTGGATTTCTTTTGAAAATCTGAAGGGTGTTTTGGTCAATGAAGTGTCCTTCACAAGGGCACTTGTCCTTCAAAAAAGTTCCTTTCAACATTGAACCGCCCCTTTGAACTTAGCCGATGAACCATTAGTTGAACCGGTTCAAAGGTTCAATGAAGCGCGCCAAGTCCTTTTGAACCAAAATCCAATGAACCGTTGGATGAACTTTGATGTTGAATCAATACATTGAACCAATTGGTTGAACCAAGGCTTTGAACCAAAATGGTTCAAGCCAATGGTTCAAGCCGATGGTTCAACGAATAAAACAAGCTGATAAACTAAGCATTGAACCAAATATTTGAACTTGCTTTTGAACCAATAGTTGAACCATTTGATTGAACCTATCCATTGAACCAGTTCAATGGTTCAACAAAATGCACCAAGTCCTTTGAAACAAAGCCGATGAACCATTCAATGAGCTAAATGGTTGAACTAAGTGAATGAACTTGTTGTTGAACGTAGACGTTGAACCAAGTTTTGGTTCAATGGTTCAAACAAGGCTTTGAACCAACTTACGAACCAAATGGTTGAATAAAAAGATGTTAAAACAAAGGTCATGAACCATCTAAGTGAAATAAAGCATTGAACTACTTGTTTGAACTTAGCCCTTGAACTATTTCTTTGATTGAACCTGCAGTTGAACCTCAAACCCGTTGAACCTTTGAACCAAAATGGTTCAATGGTTCAACGGTTCAAGCTACCTTGATTTGGTTCAATGTTTGGAAGCCAATGAACCAATTGAAGCGATTGAACTTTGAACCTTGATGAAGAGCTTAACTCTTGCCAAAGACGTTGAACTTGCTGCTGGTGTTTGCCGATGGAGATTTTTGTTCGAACCAAGGCATTGAAACAATCCCAGAAAATGACTAAGTGTTTGAAAACTGATTCCTTTTGACTGAAACCACCTACAAAAGCCTTTAAACCTATAAAAATGAATCTGCCTATAGAGTCTGTAGATTTTCCTTTTCCTGCACAGTCTATAAATTTTTCTTCCTATTGAGTCTATAGATTCAAGCCTGCAGAGTCCGTAGATTCAAGAAAAGCTTGAAAACTGAAGAATTTGAATGCCCAAGACAAATTTTGAAAAGAGAAGAGATAAGTTTGGTCTATAAGACCAAAATATTTCAAATGTTGTCCTAAAAATGAAAGCTATTTTTGGGGGACAACAGCTAGCTCCAGTTGGGGAACTTTTGTCAATTGCAAGACGAATTAAAAGGAGTAAAATTCAGAATCTCCAGTGTCTTCAAGTGTACCATTGGGCTTTAGAGTCATGCTTTCCAGAAATGAAAGACATCAAAAATAAAAACAAACAAAATAAAATAGAATTTAAAACTGTACAAATATACATATATACAGAGGCAATGATCTGATACTTCAAGAATTGAAGTGTTTCAGATGCTGCCCATTATGGGGCAGAGAAAAGAGCGTGCCATCTTGGTATTTTAACAAAAAGCTATTTTCACCCATGTGCTAATGAATTATGAATGGGCTTCTCCAAAGGGAGTCAAACTTTCCATGCATTCCTTTTGGCTCTCTTCTTTTGTTCCACAGTAAAACTTTATCCCCAATCTGGAAATCACAATTTGTAGCCTTCTAATCAAAAAGTTTCTTTATCAGATTTTGATGAATAACAATTATGTCCAACACCATGGTTCTTTGTTCTTCCAGCTGAGTCAAGCACATGATTCTTTTGTCAAGAGAACTCTCATATGTCTGATCTTCAATGGCCTTTGCCAATTTCAAGGTTGGTAACTCTAAAGTGATTGGTATCTCAGCATTAATCTCATAGAGAAGTTGAAAAGGAGACATACCAATTGCCCTTTTTGGCATGATCCTGTCAGCCCACAAAGCATCAACTAATGCTTTATGCCACGTTCTTTGATTATCATCTACAAGTTTTTTGATGATACTTACCAAATTTTTATTGCTGGACTCAGCTTGTCCATTCCCTTGCAGAAAATAATCAGAAGAATGAGAGAGAGTAATTCCATAATAAAAATAGAATGGTGTAATTTCTTGAGAGGTGAAACAAGCTACAGTATTAGTAACAATTTTGAGTGGGACTCCAAATTTGGAAATGATATTCTCTTTCAGGAAGTTGCATACAACTTTTGAAGTAACATGCTTTGTCGGGATTGCTTCTACCCACTTAGTGAAATAATCAGTTGCTGTAAGGACATAATCATGTCCAGCACTTGAAGATGGATTTATTGTCCCAATAAAATTGAGTCCCCACTGCTGGAAAGGTTCCTTTATAATTACTGGCTTGAGAGGTAGAGTAGCCAACTTGGGTCTTCCAACAAATTTCTGGCAAAGTTTACATTTCCTTACCCACTTATGTGCATCTTGGAAAAGAGTTGGCCAATAATACCTAGCTCACAGAATTTTGTGAGCAGTCACAGGGGAAAAAAAATGTTCTCCACATGCTAAATTGTTGAAAGATTTCAAGAGCTGAGTTTGTTGTTCTTTATCTATTCAGCAAAGAAAAACTCTATCTATACTTCTTTTGTACAGGCCATTATCCCAAAGGACAAAATTAGCAGCTTTCAATCTGATAGTTCTCCTCTCTTTGTAAGACAAATGAGTAGGACATTCTCCATAAGTCAGAAAATAGGAAATATCTAAATACCATTCATTGGTAGTAGAAATAAAAAGGACTGTTAGCATATTGTCTACTTCAGCTTCTTCACACTGTATATCTTTTGGCTTATTGTCTGCCATTAATTGACAAAGACCTTTACCTCTGATCAACTTTGTCGACTTGATATCCAGATCAAATTCTTTGATCTTTGCAATCCAATTACCTCTCTTTGTGTCAAACTCCTGCTGAGTTAATATAGACTTGATTATACTATCAAAAACTAAGGTAATAATATGTGAATTCAGAATATAGAAGTGAAAGTGTTTGACTGCTTTTACCAAGGCATAGGTATGCTTCTCTATATTCAAATACTTCATTTCATAATTTTTTAGAGAGAAGCTCATAAAAGAGATGGGAGATTCCATACCTTCTTTGTCTTGTTGGATAAGAATCGTTGAAAGAGTATGCTCAGATGCATAGCTGTATATAATAAAATCTCTATGGTAATCTGGGTAGACCAAGGTGGGGGCGTGAGCAATAACGACTTTGATATCTTGAAATGTTGCTTTACCTTCTTTGGTCCAGCTGAAGGTAGTCTTTCCTTTCATCATGTTTACAATGTGTCTTGTCTTATTAGCAAATTTGGGGATGAATCTCCATAAGAAATTCACTTTTATGAAGAAAGAGTGAACAACATTCTTACTTGTAGGCAAATTCAACTCTTGGATAGACTTGACTCTGTCTGAGTCAATTTTTATGTCTTCTTTGGACATAATGTGTCCAAAGAGTTTCCCTTCTATCACTCCAAAAAAAAAAGTTAGGATTCAAAGAAATACCATTCTATCGATAGCGCTCCAGCACTTGCTACAAATGGCACACATGATCAGATCGACGCTTTGAAAAGATAGTTAAATCATCAAGATATACTACTATGAATTTGTTAATCTCATCTTTGAAAGCTATGTCCATAGCTCTATGAAAGGTAGCGCCAACATTTATTAATCTAAAAGGCATTCTTTTGTATGCAAATGTACCCCAAGGCATGGTGAATGTAGTCTTGTGTTGATCAGCTTCAGCAACTTCAACTTGGTTATAGCCTGAAAAGCCATCCAGCATTGATAATATTTCTGATTCTGTTAGTGTTTGAAGCACTTGGTCCATGATTGGCAAAGAATAATTGTCTTTTAGAGATGACTGGTTCAGATTTTAGAAATCTACACAAATGCAGATTTCACCATTTTTCTTCCTTACCGAAACTATGTTTGCAATCTATGTAGAATGATGGATTGGAAAAATAATTCTAGCATTTAACATTTTCTGAATCTCAGACATAATTGTACCTAAAAATTTTAGATTGTATTGTCTGGATCTCTGCTTGTAAGGTGTTGAATCAGCCTTGAGAGGAATATTATGGCAGATTTCATCATGTCTGAGAGACTTCAGATCTTCGTATGAATATGCCAAGACATCAATGTATTGACAGAGCAAAGAAGTAAATTTGAATTTTTATTCAAGTGTACAGCACTTACCAATGTTGACCATTTTTGGATTTTCTTTATTGAACAAATTCACTTGGTCAAGTCCCTAAGAGAAATTCGAATCTGTCTGTTGTTGCTTGATGAGTCTATCATGCTTGTCGAACAGCTTCTTAAGAGAAACTAGGCCTTTAAGAATTTTTTTTCCTTTCAGTTGTAGAAACTCTTTATTGACATCTAAACTAGATTCAAAAATTAATTCAGACTTCTGAGATTCGCTACCTCAAAATATAGCTATTTAAAATTGTCTTTTCTTTCCAAGAAGGAAATGATCTACTGATCATCATTGAAAATTTTCCAATGATCAACATTGTCAGGAACACTCGGCCTATAGACCATCTCAATGGTATATTTATCTTTTTTAAAATTAGAATGAGGAACTAAAAGAGTTCCTGAAATAGTGAGTGCATTAGCTCTATCATTGGATTCTCTTAGAATGGAAGAAATGTTGAAAGTATCAAAGCTTTCAATTTGGTCCCAAACAAGATTACGGTAATGGCACAGCCTTTTATTCTTGGTCTGATATAAATTTTTTACTTGATAGACCACTAATTCGGCATCCCCTTTAGCATGAAGAAACTTGATGCCTCTTTTTTTAGCAACCTTCATACCTAGCAACAGCGATTCATATTCAGTTGTATTATTTGTGTTGCTGAATTGTAAATTATATGATAAAGGGAACATATCTCCTTGAGGAGATATCAAGACAATTTTGGCTCCAAACTCAGTAGAGGAACAACTACCATCAAATTCTAGAGTCTAAATGTCATTAGATACTAGCTTTATTTTAGACTTTCCCTCATCAGAGATGGAGGGTCTTTCTTCATGATCTATATATAAAAAATAATTACCTATACCTGTGGATTCAAAGGGGATTTGAGCTTCAAGAGCTGATGTCTTGGTACCTACATACTTTACTTCTTTTTCAGGAAGTAATCTTTTCATCACACCTTGGACAGGGATCCTTGCCTCAGATAGATCCATGTTTAGTTCTCCTCCCACGTCCTTACAAAAATTCCATCCAAGCAAATTGCCATAAGATGTTGGGATGTCAGCCACTAATACAGTCATTTTAATCCTCTTGTGTGGAAAGGCTGTGAATGCAAATTGGGCATCTTTGATTTGCCCCAGCAATGGCACTTGCTTGTTCTCCATGGAGAAACATTTGCTAAACATCTTGGTCAATGTGAGACCAAGAGACTCAGCGACTTTGGCAGGCATGACATTGTCAGATGCACCTGAGTCTATTATACAATTACTCAGTTTGTGGCCATTGATTAACAAGGAAACATAAAAGGGTTCTATTTTTCTAGAAGCAGCTAGAGGAGTAATAATCAGATTATTTAGAATAGGTGTATTCATTAAAGAATCAAAAGTTACTTTTTTGGCCTTTTGTCCTGTAGGGACGGTCTAATTTTTAACATATTGGACCAGCTTGTTCAGTTGATCCAGATTGGATTGCAAGTACTCAAATTTAGACATCTGTATTTTTGTCTTTTTAACATGGTCAATTATATCAAATGACTGAACTGAGCTAGGTATAGAAAAAGATACTTTAGCTTTCTGAGTTTTCAAAGGGATGAGAGGTGGGCTGGTTTGTGAATTAGAAGTAGAAGGGGAAAGTGCAACAGATGTATTTACCTTTTGAGTGATTACCAAATTTTTTGGTTGAAAGGGTAGAGTTGTCCCATGCTTGACAATTGTGACTGCTGGTTGTGGTTGTTCTTCCATCTTTTCTTTATCAGCCTGTTGGACTGATTGATTTTTAGACCTAGTAAACACTACATATGATCCATCTGAAGCTTCTCCTTTTCTTCTGAGTTCATCTTGATAATTCAAGAAACCAATGTGGGAGTTGCCAGCTAATTTTTCTTGACTATCTTCAATGATATTAGCGTCATTTTCTTGATTTAATTCAGGCTGATAAAAAAAATTTGATTTTGTCTCAAGATATCCCATTGCTAAATTAGTTGGAGGAACTTCCAAGGCAAGTTTCCCTTATGGGGAAGGAAGGCGATTTTGTTATCCTTGGTTTCTGACAACATTGCCTTGATATGACTGATTTTGGAATGTTCTTCTGTATGTACGAGCAGAAGACATTGCTTGATCTATTTGCTTTTTGAGGGCAAGGAGCTCATTTACTAATTTTTGCACCATTGGATCTGTGGTGCTTGTAGATGCAAATTCAGAAGATGAAGTTATGTTTCTATTGGGATCTCTTCTTATTTTTCTTACTAAGATGAGATCATCTTCTATTTCAGTGGCCAAAAGTTGAGCTACAATGAGATCTATTTGGTCAGCACGTCTCAAGAAGAAACTAACTTTATGTAACTAAGAATTAATGAAAAAGCATTTGAGATTCTCAGTTGTAGGTCTGAAAATCATAAGAATTCTATTTCTCAACTTGTCAAATTTATCTATGAAGTCTCTCATAGGCTCATGTGGCTCTTTTTTCATTTGTGTAAGTTGAGCCAGAAGTGTGTGTGCATCTTCTACAAGTTTGAATATGGCTTCAAACTTAGCTTTCAAAATATTCCAATCAGTCATAGATCGAGACTGTAAGTGGTAAAACCAATCTATAGCAGGACCTTGTAGTGTTTCAATAAAAATCCTGACAGCTACATCTTCAAACTCTACTCTGATTACTCCACAAGCTATACTGAATGTTGTAATGTGTTCATCAGGATGAACTTTCCCATCACCATAGAATTTAGGGAAATTCTTCTTAGAACTGCGTGGAAGCTCATGTAGAGGAGGAGTAAGATTGAGAGGACCAAAAGCATTACCCCAGGGGCCTTGAACTACCATTATAGGATACTAAAAAGGAGGGATAACAAATCTCAATGGGGTAATTATAGGCACAGCTTTATCAACAGCAAAAGTAGATACTTCATCTGGTAATGGAGATCTAGATTTAGTACTTCTGCAAGTTTGAATATGGCTTCAAACTTAGCTTTCAAAATATTCCAATCAGTCATAGATCGAGACTGTAAGTGGTAAAACCAATCTATAGCAGGACCTTGTAGTGTTTCAATAAAAATCCTGACAGCTACATCTTCAAACTCTACTCTGATTACTCCACAAGCTATACTGAATGTTGTAATGTGTTCATCAGGATGAACTTTCCCATCACCATAGAATTTAGGGAAATTCTTCTTAGAACTGCATGGAAGCTCATGTAGAGGAGGAGTAAGATTGAGAGGACCAAAAGCATTACCCCATGGGCCTTGAACTACCATTATAGGATACTGAAAAGGAGGGATAACAAATCTTAATGGGGTAATTATAGGCACAACTTTATCAACAGCAAAAGTAGATACTTCATCTGGTAATGGATATCTGGATTTAGTAGGAGGGAAGCTCTTGGTTCGTTGGAGATGAGATGGTGAAGAAAATAGATCAAAATTAGTTTGTTGTACCAACTCAAACATAGGATCAATGACACCTTTAGCCCTTTGGCTTCGTGTATACCTTGAATCTACCAGATTGTAAAATAAATATGGAAAAGAATTGACTTTACTTCAATTAAAGCTTGAGGATTTAAAATGTGCATTCTTTTCCTATGGTGTGAAGGTGAATGGAATGGATAGACTATAAATGGATAATGGGTAATTCCCTAATGGAGTCACCAAAAACTATTGGTTGAATATTTTGTCTATCAGCGTACTGGTAAACAAAATAGGTCTTATCAGCCAAAGCAAGAAGATTAGTCATCCTAATGTGTAAGTTTATCACATCAGAAGGAGACTGTTCTCTCCTCTCATCAAGGGGAGGTTCCCTATATATATGCTATGTATATGTATAAGTAGAAAATAATAATACTCAAGGGTAGGACCAAACATCCATCTCTCTTTCTTCAGAGATGATGTATACAAAACAAAGGAAAAACTCAAGGGAATGACAGACAGCTCTCCTCTTCTTTCAGGAAAAACTATTCAGCCAGCCACAAGAATACTCCTGGAAATTAAAGTAGAGTGTAGTTGGGAGTATGAGAACCATCAAATCAAGACATAGCACAAAGTCTGTACCTAAAATACTCAAGAGTGATATAAGATGGGTAATGAAAGCTCAAAGTCTTCTAAAATTCCTTTACACAGCAATGAAAAAGAAAACACACTAAAGGCAGCTATGGGGGCACAAAGTCTCTCCACAGTTGATTCTTTAGGACACCTTTTTGACTAATTTACTAATCCTGCTTATTAAATTAATGAAACAGAAAAGATATCACAACACAAAGTCTAAAAAAGTCTCTTGTTTACGTCAACAGAATATGATTAACAAACTGAGCACAAAGTCTCAATGATGCCTCTCAATTTCAGCAGAGTTTTGTTCAAATTGTCAAAAAGAAAATCCTTTTACAATGAAAGAAAGTCCCTTATATAGCCATTTCAAGAAGGACTCGGGAACAGTAATACATCATGATGCATTGGGAAATGTTAGGAAGACAAGTTGGAAATTTGGGGCATTTTACCCATTTGATCTTCTCAATGTAGATAAACAAGTCATGTAATTGAAAGATTACAACTTTCAATGTCCACCTGGCGATCTGATCTTGTCCTCATCATTCCTCCTTTCCAGATTAATTGAATCAAGCCTTGTATTCATCCATTGTTCTACCTTTCCTCGCTTTCATCTGGTTTTTATCTTAAATTCTGGAAATGCATTCAGGTCTGTAAATCAAAGGCTATTTTACTGTCTTTAAAATTGACATTTACATGCCCGTCAATATGCTTCCAATGGCTAGTCGGCTATGCTGAATTTGACGTCTTTATGGGCGTCACCCCTTGGTCTTCTGCTTAGCACTTTTCTAAATTAAACATACCCATTTGGGCCTTGGGAAATGATCCTTATCGAGCCCTTTATTTTGGCTGCTGAGAGTTCTCTGCAAGGGCACCTACCCTTCGGGGTCCTTTGCCAGCCCTTTGTTTTATCAATCTCTACGGACAAATATTTTCCTAGGCTTTTGTTTTGGATTTCCCCACAGACAAATGTTTCCCTGGGATTTATTTTTGTGGACAATCCCTGGGGAAAATTCTCGGGTGTTTGACTTGAAAGCTCCCCGCAGGTAATTCTGCAGACATTTGTCCCAAAAAAAATTCTCGCGAACAAAAGTCTGGGTAAAATTCCTATGGACAAAATGTCCACGAAAATTGGTTCTGCCAAGTATTTGAATAAGTCTTTGGATTTCTTTTGAAAATTTGAAGGGTGTTTTGGTCGATGAAGTGTCCTCCGCAAGGGCACTTGTCCTTCGAAAAAGTTCCTTTCAACATTGAACTGCCCCTTTGAACTTAGCCGATGAACCATTAGTTGAACTGGTTCAAAGGTTCAATGAAGCGCACCAGGTCCTTTTGAACCAAAAATCAATGAACCATTGGATGAACTTTGACGTTGAACCAATACATTGAACCAATCGGTTGAACTAAGGCTTTGAACCAAAATGGTTCAAGCTAATGGTTCAAGCCGATGGTTCAACGAATAAAATAAGCTGATAAACTAAGCATTGAACCAAATATTTGAACTTGCCTTTGAACCAACAGTTGAACCATTTGATTGAACCTATTCGTTGAATCGGTTCAACGGTTCAACGAAGCATGCCAAGTCCTTTGAAACAAAGCTGATGAACCATTCAATGAGCCAAATGGTTGAACTAAGTGAATGAACCTGCTGTTGAACCTTTTTGTTGAACCAAGTTTTGGTTCAATAGTTCAAACAAGGCTTTGAACTGACTTACAAACCAAATGGTCGAACCAACAGATGTTGAAACAAAGGTAATGAACCATCTGAGTGAAATAAAGCATTAAACTACTTGTTTGAACTTAGCCCTTAAACTATTTCTTTGATTGAACCTATAGTTGAACCTTGACCTTTGAACCAAAATGGTTCAATGGTTCAATAGTTCAAGCTACCTTGATTTGGTTCAATGTTTGGAAGCTGATGAACCAATTGAAGCGATTAAACTTTGAACCTTGATGAAGATCTTAACTCTTGCCAAAGACGTTGAACTTGTTACTGGTGTTTGTCGATGGAGATTTTTTTTCGAACCAAGGCATTGAAACAATCCCAAAAAATGACTAAGTGTTTGAAAACTGATTCATTTTGACTGAAACTACCTGCAGAAGCCTTTGAACCTGTAAAAATGAATCTGCCTGTAGAGTCCATAGATTTTCCTTTTCCTACACACTTCATAGATTTTTCTTCCTACTGAGTTCGTAGATTCAAGCCTATAGAGTCCATATATTCAAGAAAAGCTTGAAAACTGAAGAATTTGAATGCCCAAGACAAATTTTGAAAAGAGAAGAGATAATTTTGGTCTGTAAGACCAAAATATTTCAAATGTTATCCTAAAAATGAAAGCTATTTTTGGGGGACAACAATATCCACACCATCTAATGGCTATACAAGTGAGGTTTTAGGTTGGTGACCCATTACAGAATCGACTAAACCTTCTTGACCTTGCTTGTACTTGATGGTCACTTGGGCATTGTTCTTGATGTTGATAGTAGAACACCTATTACGGTCACAATCCCCTATTCTAAGGTTTACAAAAGGTTCTAAGGGAGTCCTTGATATATGCAATGGTACGTTGGGGCCCAATTCCATGTAGGAGGTTATCTAATTTCCTTAGGTATATAGATTTAATTATGCTTCACTCCATGGAACCCTTTATGGGGAATTTTGCTTAGGCCATAAAGAAAAGCTCTCCTGATTTTTATACTCTACCAAAACATGGAGTGTGGTTAGTGCATGGTGGTGAAATCCATGACACTAACCCCTAAAGACTAAGCCACATGCATGGTGATGAAATCCACGTCACGTGTTGTCCTAAGGGAGGGCTTAAACAAATAAGCAAGGTCATGATACAATTAATTAACTACTTCTAATTACCTTTATGAGCTTCACATGATATGAAAAATTATGTACAAACAATAGACACTCACACAACAGTCAAATACAAGTAAGAAGATAATGATTTTTTCAAACCTCAATGTAACAACTATGATAAATATTAAGCAAATTAATCAAAATGGCACCCCTTCCTACAAACACAAAAGTTAAGAATAAATAGGGGTGCCTTAAAATTTTCTCCAAGACCTACAAAAAGGATTGGTTATATGAATTCTACAATCTTGCAAGTACACAAGGCAATACCACAACTAGAATAGTCAATCCCACTACTAAGATGCAATACCACTACTAACTAATGGTGGGATTATTTGCAATACCACTAATAGAATCAACAAAACCAAAACTTATCACCAGATTCAAATATGTATATTGTATGTGTTAAACTAATTTCACCTATTTATCCTAATAAGTCTAAAATAGGTATATAGATTATAAAACAATTATAAGGCCTTGTTTTTAATACAATTAATGATGATTAAAGGACTGTAAAAAATCCTAAATTAATCCTAAATATGTTATCTTGTAATATCGCTACTCTAAGTGATAAGCCTACTATTTGTAGGTCAATACCATGATTATGAAAGTAGCAATATTGCAAATGTTAACTAAATCAGTAATAATGAGATGTTAGCAACTTATTTCAATCCTAATAGACCTTGCAAAATAGAATGTTCCTTTGTAAGACAATGCTTAGACACCTAAATGATAGCAAGTAAAACACAATGAGGGATTTTTATTAAGGTTAATTATAGACAAAAAGATGATTATTTGAAAAAAGGTGATACTTCAAAACTTACATTCCCCCTATATCCTAATTTTTATACAAAATAGAGGCTAGGTGCAATACTGATAGAGAATCAAAGGTTGGTAGGGGAGGAACTTGACTAGTTTTTTATGATCAAAAAATACTACTACTTAGAACAATAATACTGCTACTTACAAGGCAATACCACTATTCCAAAAGTCATGGGATTATTTAAGATAAACAAAAGCTTCTTCTGTGTTCCAAAGGTGATGTTCTTAGCTTCTTTCTTGCACACAGTTTGAATAACAGAGGGTAAATAGCCTACAAAAACATAAAATGATCAAAGACAACAAATAATATTACTCCCACAATTATTTCTTGTAATACCAATACTAGAATCTACGTTACTACTATTATCAGGGCAATATCATGAATTTTAGAGTGGTGGAATTTTTAGATATAGGTGAATAGCCTTGTTTGATTCTTCAGAGGTCAATGTCTTACCCTATATAGCACAAACAGCACACCTATAGAAAGATTTCATAGTTAGCTCAATAGATGTCAAAATGTAATATTCTTAGTAGAGATCATAGTATCACCACTGGAATTGATGATACCACTACTATCAAGGTAATACCATGACTAAAAAATAGTGGGATTATTCAAACCTAAAACCCTACTTAAACCCCTAACCACTAATGGATAAGCTATAATACCTGATTAGTGCTGACGAGTGACTTGCAGGGCAATACCATTACTTTCTTGAATCATGTGAAAAACTCAAAATCCACATTTGGTTTCACTGTTGGCCCTGCAATCACCTAAAATTCTTCCAACAATATTATTAACCTAAATAAAGAAGGTTATCCCACCGTCATCTCCAAAATGCACACCAAATTTAGGATTCAAGAAAATATTATCAAAATAATAATGCAAACCCAAAATTAATGACAATAATAGAAATGGATATAAAAGGTAATTTATAATGTTTAAAGTACTCTTACCATCATTTTTACCTTCTCATAGCTCCATTCCAAGATTTGAAATTTTAATGCTTGAACTAGTAGACTTGAGATGTTGGATTACTTGTGATAGTTTGATAATAGCGTCCTTGAGACAAGATGGATATGGATTTTTCTTGGATTGGCTTGATGAGTGAGCTAATGGCTTATGTACTTGATCATTGACTTCTTCATTAGCTTGAGCAAGGAGGAGTGTCTTAGTTTTATAGGTTAATGGAGGAAGATCTTATGGTCCAAATTTGAATTTGGGCCATTAAGATCTAGGGTGGAGGATTTTCCATGAAATTTTTAATTCTATGGAATCCTCTGAAATAGATAATTATAGAGGAAAAGGCATAAAATGGAGAGATTTCTAGAATTCTCCAATTCTAGAAATCTCTTCTTAGGGTTTTAAGGGGTTTAGGAGAGGCTAGTATAGGGTAGTGGGTGGGTAATTAGAATTTTCTTGAATTTTAAATTGGCTAGTGGGATTAGGGAGTAGGTTAGTAGTTAATAGGCTTTGTTAGGGGTTTAATGATGGGATTAATTAGTTTTTAGGCTAGGATAAGGTTACATGGGATATTGGTATGGGTATGGGAGGATTTAGGCCAAGGGGTTATTATGACTAGGAAATAGGCAATTTTTATGCTAAATTAGTAGGGATTAGTTTAATTAGTGGGGAATTTGTGTGATTAGCAGGGTGAGCACATTTTAGTGAATACAACATGAAAAGAAGGGAAATGATTAAGAAAAGTATTTCTTAAAGAATTGAGCATTGGTGGGCTCTTTGAAAACATGGCTTTCATTGGTTTGAAGGTGATAAGTACTTGGACCAAGAACATCTTTAACTAAAGGCCCCACCATTTTTGGGCATACTTACCTTCTTTGTCATAAATTTAATCTAATTTAAGGACAAGATCACCAACATTAAATGTGCAATTTTGAACATGTTTGTTATGTTATCTAGCAATGTGAGCCTTGTATTGGTGATTGTGATGCAAGGCAAAAAGATGGTGTTCATCAAGTAGATCAAGGGCATGAAGGTGAACCTCACACAATTCTTCATCAAGAATGATGCCATGAAGAGATATGTGAAGAGAAGGAATCTCAACTTTAAGAGGAATAACATACTCATAACCATAGACTAGAGAGAATAAAGCTACCCCAGTGGTAGTACGAATATTAGTCTGATAAGCCGAAAGTGTAGGATAAAGATGAAGATGACAATCCATGTGGGTTTCATGAATTATCTTTTGAAGAATTTTATTGATAATTTTGTCGGTGGCCTCAACTTGACCATTACATTATGGATGATAAGGAGTGAAAAACTTGTGATTGATTTTAAATTTGGTACAAAGTCGTTTAACATGTTTATTTTTAAAATTACCACCTTTGTCAGAAATGATGGTGTAAGGAACACCAAAGAGGCAAATGATTTGGTTGATAATGAATTTAGATATAGTATGACTAGTAATATTAACAAAGGGCATGGTTTTAACCCACTTGGTAAAGTACTCAGTGGCAGTGAGGATGAAGACATGCCCATCTTGAGAATGGGAAGCTTACCAATGAGATCAAATCCCCATGTGTAAAATGTCCAAGGAGATTTAATAACTTGAAGTTTGACTGGTGGAAAATAAATTAGGTCATCATAAAGTTGACAAAGATTACACTTTTTATCATATTCAATAGCATCATTTTCTAGATTAGGCCAATAGTAACCCATACGTAGGCATTTGTGGGTTATAGCATGTCCACTTCAGTGACCACTGTAAATATCCCTATGTGTTTACTCAAGTAGAGGAGGAACCTCATCTGGCATGACACAATGGAGAAAAGTACCTTTAGAATTTTGATAATAAAGGATGTTATGTCTAAATATGCACTTGAAAGCTTGTTTATGAAGATGCATTTTTTCATAGGCATCTAAGTTAGGAGGATAAGTTTGATGTTCTAAGAATTGGATAATGTCTTGATACCACAGGGATTATCATATGGTGATAGCATTAATGTGGTAGATAAGGGAATTTTAAGGGTGAGTAGATGATGGGGATTTGATTTTTGTATGATAAAAAAAGGATCAGAATGAACTTTATGTGGATAAAAGAGAGATGCTAAAGAGGTAAGAGAATCAGCAATGGAATTTTGGTCTCTGTGAATAGATTCGATTGTAAAATAGGCAAAATTCTTGGCAAGAGTAGTTATAATTTGATGATAGGTAATAATATTTTCACTTTTACATTGATAGGCACCACTAACTTGATGGAAAATGAGTTGAGAATCACCCAAAGCATGAAGATATTGTATGTCTAGATCAAGAGTAGCTCTCATACCTAAGTAATAGATTCGTACTCGGCCATATTATTGGTGACATCAAATTTAAATTGGAAAGCTAAAGGAATTATTTTACCAAGAGGACTAGTGAGAATGCAACTTACCCTGGCTCCATGAAGGCATTTAGCACCATCTAATTGAAGGGTCCAAGTATCCTCATGCAAGTTAATGTTGATTTCAAGGAGCTTTATGATAACTAATTTTGGTTTGGTAGTATCAGAGGGTGTGGAAGGTTCATTAGATTTATTGGCTTCAAGATCGGTAGTAAAGCTATGAAAATAATCTTTAAGAGAAACTGCTTTATTAAAACCTTCAATGTAAATAATATTGTCATTGGGAAGATCATCTTGAAGCGAGGAAGTGGATGGAATAGGAGCTATAGAAAGTTGATCAATTATGACTTTCCCTTTGATAGCTTTTTACATGACGATGTGAAGATTAAATTACATAAGTAAAACCATCCACTTGCAAATTCTATCTCCTAGAAGAAATGCTTTAGTGAAGAAGTGATGAAGGGGTTCAGAATGAATAACGACATAGGTGGTTTGGTAAATCATGTAGTGACAAAGATTTTTAGATTCAACATAGATGGCAAGGCAATCATGCTCAAGTTTGGTATAACATGTTTCATTATCGATCAGGCCTTGACTAATGTAATAGATGGCATAATCCTTACCTATATCATCTTTTTGGGCAAGCATTTTCTAATTGAAATAGGTGTGGAAGAAGTATAAAGAATCAAGGGTTAATCATTAGAAGGACAGAGTGTAGGTGGATGAATCAATGACTCTTTCATGTTGTTAAATACCTTTTGGCATGGACCCATCCATTCCAAAGTTGTACCTTTCTTGATAATAGAATTGATGGAGTGAATTTCCATCTCAAGAAAAAATCATTTAACTACCCCAAGCTTGCCTAAATAGGTACAAATGTCAGGAATTGAATGAGGGATAGGCATATTGATAATAGCATTAATCTTGGCTGGATCAACATCAATTCCATAGAGAGAGACTAAGAATCCTAACAATCTTCCAGATGTAAATCTAAAGACACATTTAAAAGGATTAAGTCTAACTTTATATTTGATGAGATGATCAAAGATGATGGTAAGATTAGAAACATGATTTGTGCAATGCTTGGATTTAATGATAAGATCATCCACATATGTTTCAACAATTTTATGGATGAGATCATGAAATATATGAGTCATAACACACTGGTAAATAGCTCCAGCATTTTTGAGACTAAAGGGCATTTTAACATAATAATAGGTGCCCCATTATGTGGTGAAAATAGTGTTATGTTGGTCTTTGGGAGTGATATTAATTTGATTATATCCCAAAAAACCATCCATAAGAGATAACATTTCATATCTAGTTGTAGAATCGATAATGGCATCTATTAAAGGTAAAGGAAAGTTATCTTCAAGACAAGCAAGATTAAGATTACAAAAATCAATGCAAATATCAATGACCATGGTGACCTTTCAAATAGAAATAATATTGGAAACCCATTTAGAATAATCCATAGGTTTAACGAATTTAGCATAGAGAAGCTTGATGACTTCCTTATGGCATAAGTTGGTAACCTCGAGAGGAAAATTTTGTTTCTTCTGAAGCATAGGTTTGGCATCAAGATTGGTAATGATGTTATGGACCACTATGCTAAGGTTAATGACATGCATATCTTGGTAAGACTATGTGAGTTCTTCTTGATACTTATCAAAAAATAGGCTGAAATTATCATGATTAGAAGGTGAAAGTTATTTAGAAACTATGATTGGTTGAGGACAAGAGGGAGTACCATACTCGATATGAGTTGTTTCTTAAATAAGTATGGCATTACCATCTTGAAAGTGGTATGGTGTGTTGGATAAATATTAAATTAGATTAGATTTAGGATCAATGATAAGGATAAAGTCATTGAAGTGAGGTGTTTTATTTTTAAAATGTCCAAATTTATGATGTTTTTATAGGAGCTATGTTTTCTGAGCATAAAACAACTCCAAAATAGCTTCATCACTGGGCAAGGTAGGAAGAGGACCACAATATTCCACATCTACTTCTAGATTTAAAATTTGATTTCCATGTCAATCATATTAAAAATGTATTTGACGAACATTGGTTATCATAGCATCAAGTGTGATTTTAAGAGTAGAAGAAATAGATGGAGTAGAAGAGGTCGATGGAGAGATGATGGGAGAAGAATTAGATTCAATTGGAGAATCTAAAAGAGGTAAAGAAGATGAAATCACTTTTAGAGGTTCAGAAGGTATGATTTACTCTAACACTCAAGGAGAATCAATAAGAGGAGGATTGATAGGAGGCACATAACCCTCAGGTTATAAGTTATGACCTATATAAAAGGTATGTACATCCTGGTTGAAAGCATGAATTTGAGCTAAGATCTTTTGATAATTTAAGACATCCAAGTCTCTAGATTGAGCTTGGGCCATGATATAGTTGTCATCATATGTGTTAGAAATTGTGCATGCTTAGGATTCATGACGATCTTTAGATTTTGAAATCCTAAGATTACTGAATGTTCAAGGAGTCATGATGAGAGGATCTTGAAATAACATAGTCACTAAAAATTCATTGCAGTCAAAATCATCTTCAGGTAAGGATGGGTCTTGAGAATTGCATGGAGAAGAAAAATCAGTAGTCTCATCCATGAGAGGAATGGTACGATCTCTGGGTAATAGGGAAGGTGAAAGCCATTCCAAAATATATGAAGGTAATTTCTTTGTATTGCAAGTGTATTGTAATTCATTGGGCTCATCATCATCAAAATCCACAAGAGTAACTTGTAAATCAAGATTTATTTTGATGAACTCAAGCAAAGTAGCACTATTGATTTTAGGAATTGTGGGAACATGATATTATGATTTAGGATTAGGAAATTGGATACTCCATGGGTTGGGATCAACTTCATGATTATAAAATCTTCCATTGTGTAGAAATTTAATGCATTGACTATCAGAAGAAGCATTGGCCCTCATTCGATGAGTCCATGGATGGCCGAGGAGTATGTTATAGGATAAAAGAAGATCAAGAACCATGAGTTTGGTTCACATGATCTTAGGACCAATGGTTAAGGGAAGCCATATACAACCAAGTGGTTTTTTATTAGTCTTATCAAAACCATGGTAAGTAAGATGGGTTTGTTTAAGATGACTTTTATTATAACTAAGTTATTGTAAAAGCCATAAAGAATTCACATTAATACAAGAACCTTCATCAACTATAACTTTTCAAATCAGGGTGGTATTAATGGGTTTGTTTAAGATGACTTTTGTTATAACTAAGTTATTTTAAAAGCCATAAATAAGTCACATTAATATTAGAACCTTCATCAACTAGAAATTTTTGAATAAGGGTGATATTAATGGATATCTTGATGAAAAGAGGTGGATCATTAGTGCGAAAGAGGATTTCATCATTAATCATGTCCTCTTCAAGGAATTCAATGAAAGGTTTGAAAGAAGGACACATAGATTCAATGGTATTAATGTTTGTTGGTTGACAATTAATAGAAGGTTGTTCTTCATCTAAATAAGATGAGTCTTCAATCTCTTGGAGTTGTTGCATAAGGAATTTATGATGATAAGGTGAAGTGAGAACCAACTCCATGAGAGTAATTTTTACATGGCATAGAGTTAAGTTCTTCTAGGACATTCCAATGAGATTTAAAAGAGGATGCATGAGGTTTAGAATAAGGAAAATTAGAATTTGGAGGAATAGATATGGTTGGAAGATCAGAAGGAGGAAGTTGTTCCTCAGGTGCTTCTAAATCAATATTGATAGTGGTAGTATCTTTAAGCAATTATTCTTCCAAAGAAGGTTTCTTAGGCTTGGTCATAGGATCTTTATGCACTGGATTCCTATGATAATTAACCTTAGCCATATTGATGTATTGAGAGTTGTTAAGGTATTGATCATAATCAATGTCAATTGTACCCTTGGAATTTGATTGACCATGGGAAGAATATTTTTGATTATTATTAGATTTAGAGGATTTAAAGGGTTGTCATTTTTGAAAAGCATTAGTGTATTATTGACGATGGTGATTAATCATGGTTTCATGGTTGAATGAATCACCAATCATGTATGAAATAACACATTTAGTAAGCCCTCTACAAGACTCATGAGAATGTCCAATATCGACATGAAACCAACAAAAGAGATTGGGATCATACCATTTAGGAGGAGCATTAGGATATATGAAAGGTTTAGAAAGGCAGAAAAATTGTCTCATTTGATGAACTGAAAGAGGCATGTGAGATAATGAAGGAACATCATTTTTGGTAATACCAGGTTTGGTTTGAGAAGTGTTACTAGTTGTAGCATTGGATTTTTGGAAAGATCCTTTAAGGATTTTAGAATTTGGTTTGAATTTCTTCATAAGAAAATCTTGTCATTTATCTTGGTCAAGAGCTTCATTAAGAGTTTGAAGAGCAAAGGTTTGAACCTTGTATTGAAGAGTAAGAGTTAAAGCTATGATAAAGAGTTTGAATAGGTTATCATCAAACATATTATGATTGGTTTTATGAGATAAGTATTCCATCTCTTAATAAAGTCATGAGCCAATTCATTAGGAGATTGTTTAGCATTTATGAAATGGCTAAGACAATTTTCAAGAAGATCATTATGTTGAAACTCTTTAACTAAAGGATTGACCAAATCTTGAAGTTGCCAAATAGAATGTTGAGGTAATTGATTATACCATTCTAATACATCAGTAGTGAAGGTTTTGACTAAGATTTTAGTAGTGGCAAATGTATTATTTTGGATCCACTCTTTGTAGATATTACCAAAGGCTTTAAGAAATGAGGCGGTGTCTTTAGTCCCATCATATTTAATAATTAGTGATATGTTGAAAATGTCAATAGATACAATGAAGGGAGCTAAAGGATCATTTTGGATAGTTTGAAGCATTTTTTATTCATTATTGGTTGAGGAATAATGTTACCTGAGGCATCTCTATGAGGTCGAGGAATGTAATTAGGATTAGCTTGAGGATTTAGGATTGGAGGTTGATTAGCCACATTGATAAAATGTTGTTGAATTTGCATCATTTGATTTGTATTAGAGTTTTTCATAATGTTCATTTATTGAATCACTTGGGATAATAATTAGGTTGTATCAGGTGATGGGTTAGTGTTGGATGGAATATTAGAAGAAGAGTTATTAGTGGGATTATTAAATAAATTTGAGTCAATCAATCCCACATTAGTTTGAAGATTTTGAGAAGATTCTTGGTAGGTGCAGAAAGGATTAGACCCATCAACCTCATCTTGAGGTGTTATTTGAATCATGTTGCAAGTTGTAGATGAAGGAGGAGAGGTGCCCCAAGAGTGATGGTGCTCTTGGGAGGTAAATAAAGGGATACATGAACACCCCATATAAGATCTAAATAGATTAAGACTATCCAAAAATATTTTGATAGGGGACCTCATTTTGATCAAATAAAAATGAACAGGATGTAGATCGAAAAGGATGAAGAACCAACCTAAAAAATAGGGGATGTAGAAAACAAAGCTAGGTCATCCAAGTCAACCTAGCAGAAAAACTAGACCTATAGACTGTGTTAGGTCAACCAAGTCAACCTAGTACAGTGAACAAAAGTAGTAAAAATAGTTTGGGATAGTTTGTTAATGTAACACAAAAAAAAGGGAAAGGGAAAGGATTACTAATAAGATGAGAAATAAAATAAGGTATGCTTGTAGTTATTATAGAAAAGAAGATACTAAAATGAAATACATAGTCAACTTAATTGACGTTGTCCAATCAAATTAGTACACATACATAGATTGTAATTTTAAAAGAAAAGTATAGAGTAGAGTATAAATAGAGAAATAAAAACTGACCTTGGTGTTTTAGAGATGAAATAGAATAGATAATTGACCTGTAACATTGGAGAGAATCAACCCAATCTTTAGAACTAGGTCAATTTGGTCGACCAAGAGAGATATGAACCTATTATAAAAGCTGAAAAAGTGTGTTAGGTTGACCTAGTAGACTAAACTAGACATATGAAAATGTGCTAAGTCAAGCTGGTCAACCTAGTTGACTGGACTAGATGTCTAGAAATGTGTTAAGTCAAGCTAATCAACCTAGTTGACTAGACTACAAATCTAGAAGTTTGGAATCTAGAACTTGCATTGTGAATCCTAAATAAGAACCTATTACAAAGTGGCTAGAATTGTGTTATGTCAACCCAGTTGACCTAGTAGGTTGAACAAAAAGTCTGAAAAGTATTATAAACCAATGATGGGTCAAGCTAGTTGATCTAGTTGCTTGTTTTTACACAAAGAAAAATAGCTTGTCAACAAGTCAAAACATATGATAGAAAAGATGATAAAATGAATAAAAATAAGTGAAATAAACCCTATAAGTGTTTGGTTCACATCAAGTTCACCAGAATGTATGCAATCACAATTACATGGCATGTATAAATCAATCCTAGATCGGATAAGATAGATCAGACCTAAACTTCTGATTAGGGCACACACTTGTCAAGTGGGAGCATGACCAATATAAGGATATGTTAGACCCAATTAGGGGATCACTTACATCATCTATCACAACACATCATGTTAGGAAAGGTTCCAAAGCCTACAGTCTAACACAATCACACAACCCTAAAAGAGTCTTATGGTTTCTATATTCACTTATGATAATAAAAAAGAAAGTAAAGTAATCTAATAATAAGAAAAGTAAATTGATCTAATGCTCACCAAAGCTTGTGGCACAAAATAAGGGATTAGATGTAAATTAATCAAATACATGTATAGGGAACTTTAAATAAAGTAAGTATGAGTAACACCCTGATACATAGAATATGAGGAGTAATATTATTCGAACCAACACTTATGCTACTTCTATCTACTAAAAGAGAGGAGAGCAAAGTTATAATATACTTACCTGAATGTGAACCCGTCATGACTCAGTTTCTCCCTTGGCTAATGGGGATTTATAAGAGGTTATTATGGCTCATAAGGATCACTTTTTTAAGCCAAAGCATCCAAGACCTATCTACAAGACTAAGATTTTCTAAATAAGAAACCTAAGCTAAAACTCTTCAAGTAGAATGGTGGAAGAGCAGATTGTGAAGAATCATGAGTGAATAATAACTCCTGATTGCCTTCATATGGAAATGACCAAAATAACCTTATAATATAGGAGTATCTAAACCTAAAATCACTTATACATGTCAACTAGGTTGACCTTGCACATTATTGGGCTAATGCCTGAAGTTTGTGTTAGGTCAGCCAGATGGAAACTAGGCCTAAAGAGCTAAAGTGACCCCAGACTATGCTAGGTTGACCAAGTTGACCTTGCATATTAAATAGGTAAAAAGGGTACTGAGCAAGGGAAAGAAGGATAAAAAGAGTAAAATACTAGAGGAATGTGCAAGGAAAGAGAGATAGCTTAGGGAAGGTTTTAGGAGTTGAATGGATAGGGAATAAAATGGCAATAAGGGACAACAATCCTACAAAGCACCAAAGGTTTTTCCACCCATTTCTCGGTGCACCCCTTAAAGCATGCACTCAGAGAGATTGAGTCACGATGGGTTCTTACAAGATGTAAAGTGTCAGTAATTGATAAAAGTGTAAAAATATGATGTGTATATAGAGAAAATATGGTAAATGACTAGAGAGGGTATAGTAGAGAAGAAAAAGCTTAGGGATAAGATTTTAAGGGGATAAGTGTGTAGAAAATAAGTGGAAAAAGTGATAAAAATATTATGAAGCACCAATGGCCTACCCACCCCTTTCCTAGTGTACCCCTTAAGGCATGCACTTAGAGAGATTGAGACTCAACGGGTTCCTACAAGATAAAAAGGATCAATAATAGATAAAATTTTGAAAAATAGTATGTGTATACATATGCCCCACTCAAAGCTCATCATGTGTCATGTGAGTGCAACATAGGATGGTGCTTTAGGAAATAGAACATGATAACACATAATGTTGATGTTAGGTAAAATGCAGTAAGGAAAAAATAAGATAAATTAAAGGATAAAATTAAAAAACACATACCTTTACTTATCTCAGTGCTATAGATAAAGAAGTAGACTAAAAGATAAGTGAAGGCATCCAAATGTGAAGAACATTAGGTGAACTTATAGAAGTTAGCACAAAAAATAGCCAAAAATTGAAAGTTTTAGAAAATAGGCATATATGAGTGGAAAATATTCTCTATGTCATCATGATTCTAGAATATTTTATGATTCAAGAAATGAATTAGTAAAAAAAATGATATAGGCAAAATAAGGAATCTAACAAAAAATATTTGAAAGATTTAAAATTTTGGAAAAGTAAGTTTAAATAAGGTGAAAGGGGAAGTCATTTTGTACTTTTAATTTGTGAAGGAAATAAAAAGAACTCAAAGAGACCAAGTGAGCTAAAATGGCAAGGATATGATAGGCTATATGAGAGGGACCCCCAATGGTAGCAGTGGGTGCAACATAGGTAAGAAACTAGGAATCTCAAGCTAGTTTTTGAATATTTTATTGAATTTAAGTGTTTTTTATAAATTTGTAATCTAGAGCAATTACAGGCATTGGAATGAACCCAAAATAGATGCTAAGGGTAGGAAAAACCATTTATGGAAATGGTTTAGAAGGGTTTGGGGAAATAACTATCAAAAGGCATTTATTTCACAAAATATAAGGGGTCTATAGGTAAAAATAACTAGGTTAACCCAGTCGACCTAGAAGGATGAAAATTGGTAAAATCCACATTGTTGACCTAGTAGGTATGTGTCAACGTAGTGTGTTTTTCATATTTCTAACTTAGTACATTACTACTAACCTATTAGAAAAATCCATTATGATAACTTAGTACTAAGAGGGGTAAAATAGAGGGGTTGACTTAGTTTGGTAAGTCAATAGAGTTAAAATAAGAACATTTTGGTCAAACTATTGTTTGAATAAGGGACTAGAATAGTATGGAAATGCATGTAATAGGCTAAAAGAGTACTAAAAGGGACGATTAGGCTAATAAGAGGTCTAATTGATATGAATTAACAAATTAAAGTAATTTAAGCTTATTTTTGTTTGAAATTTAGAAATAATGTATTTTGATTATAAATGATATGGAGGATCTAATACATCCCTTGTTGTTTTATGGTTAGAGGGATGGCTAAGGTTTTGGTACTTAGTGGATGAATCATGGCTTTTGGACTTATTAGATCACTTTTATATTGAGGATAGAGCTAGATTGATCTCATTAGGCCTAGGAGGCATAGTAGACATATGTAGGATTCCTTTGAGTTCATATCTTTTAGTCATGTTCTTGGGAGCCTAGGAACAGTTGACTAACACATTCAGGTGGGAGGTGGAGGGGGATATCATAGAGGTGGGTATCACTTTAGAGGATGTGCATGCCATATTAGGACTACCCATAACATATACACTCATGGTGATGGGAGTGCCAGATAGTCAAGAAGAAAGGAGAGTCTTAACCATATGGGCAATAGGATCAGAGAGGATATACCCTAGATTGAGGGTGAGTATGTTCAATGTATATATCTTACAAATTCTAGATATACAAAAGGCTATGATAGGACTTGTGATAACATGGGTGTTATGTCACAAGTCAGGTGGCAAGGTACCACTATTTGTGATAGCCTTGAGCCAAATGATATTAGAGAAGAAGGTGTTATATGACTTGGGATCTATCATCTAGGTACAACTTATACATTACATGTATGGAGTGTTATCTAGAGGGTAGAAGTCTATGGGACTGATTATATTATTGATAGCATGGATATATGAGAGGTTCCCCATGTATCATCCAACTAGGTTACTCCATGTAGTTGATGATAGGTTATCTTGGGTTCATAGATGGAGATAAGACCAGGTATCATTAGTTATACCCTATGTGTCAACATTGTAGATAGTAAGACAAATGGATATTGTAGGTAGCCTTATGGGCACATTACTACAATATAGCCTTCCTGGGATATAGTGGTACTAGCTTTAGCAAAGACAAAGGTGACAAGGTAATATACCCAATGGGTTCAGCATATCTAGTGGCACATGTACTAGGGTAGATGGGGTAGCCTAACCTAGTGGTGTCGATAGTGGTGCCCATGTTTTGTGTCTAGCATGTGAGAGAGTTATGAGGGAGAGGAGGATTAGGGCCACTAGTTTTTAGGCTAGATCTTAGACCATGTTGTGAGATACCATGACCTGGTCAAGCATAACAGGTAGTAGAATGAGATGAGATGGATGTAGAGGTAGGAGTACCATAGGTACCACCACCACCTTTGTAGTAGGAGGAGCAGTGACCATCATGGATGTGGTGTCTATGGAGGTAGTAGGGATAAAATATAGTATACATCTCATATGACCCATTAAAAAATTTAGGATAGAGTTGGGTGATAGAGAGACCACTCAGGCATAGCCTAAGATGGGTACGAGTGGTGACTTTAGGATTTGATTTTGGGTAACAACCTATAAATGATGTTCTTGGAAGGAGCGTAGATGGGAAGACTATGTTTAGTGGTTGCACATATGGTGAGATGGTGGTAGCCAACACACATCCATGTAAAATAAAAGATGATTAGTTTTTTATTTAAGTTATTTGATATATAGTAGAGATGGATAGATTTTGAGATATATCAATGATTTAATATCTACTTAGTTATCATTTTATAGGTATTGTAGAGGATGAAGATACTCGATGGGGGTCCTTAGTGAGGGTATCACTCCATGATATCCTAGATGAGGTTTTGACATCATATAACCTAGCCATATTAGAGGATCCTATGGTACCATCTTCCCCATCTCAAGTGAGTTGGTTCAGACTAGTGGGAGAGGCCATGAGGTAGTTAAGAGCACACAAAGAGAAGATACAACCACTAGTAGAGGTGGGTGTAGGAGAGGCATGAGCATGGTAAGCCCTAGTTGAGGAGATAATTTTGCATCATAGGTCCGAGAGAGAGTGACACATCTAGCAACCCTGACCTAGTTGGCATGGGTACAGACTCAGGTGGCTCATCTATAGGGGTAAGTATCAAGACTGACATCTTGGATACCCTCTTTACAGTGTTATATTAGGTGGAGTTAGACTGAGGCATATATCGATAGCATGGTGAGGCCACAAGATGGGTAGGATGGGGCCTAGTCATAGAGCTAGAGCTTTGTATATAGTTATATTTTTATATTAAAACTCATGATGTGTGTGTGTGTGTGTGTGTGTCTTTGTGTGTGTGTGTGTGTGTGTGTGTGTGTGTGTGTGTGTGTGTGTGTGTGTCAATTTGGTATTTGGATGATGATTGTATGTGTTTGCATTATGGTTGAGGTTGTGTATGCTTGGATATATTTCTTTCTATCACATGTATTTAGTTGTTGTTGTATATGCTATGGAAAATATATGAGTTGTGGTTTATTTTTTAACATTATGTAAGACACATGCATGGTTAAAAATAAACAAAAAAAAAGACTTGCTAAAATATAATCAATCAAAAATGTACTACACACTATTTCAAGTTGGGAAATGTGTAATCATTTGAAAAATGACTAAGTATAAATAACCAAATAGGTGGTAAACAAGATGATAAAAAGGTTTTATTTTTAAGCAAAGTAAAATATTAACACCAAATTAAAATAATTAAAATCACACTAAATTATGTTGGGAAGTATGAAAATAATGTAATAAAATGGAAGTCATGAAAAAGGACAAAAAATGGTATAAAAAAAATCAACTAATTCATTCAATCATACTAAATCGTGTGGGGAAGTATAAGAAAAAAATAAATTTGGAAAAATTAGGTATTAAATTTATCACACTAATTCAAGATGAGAAGTATGAAAAATTCAAAAAATGGTTGGATTATTACATGCAATCAAAAAATAAGAAGATAAAAGTGAAAAATAAATGAATTAAGCATAAAACATACTAAATCAAGCTAGGAAGCATGTCAATGACGTGTAACTTCATTATCAATCACATCGTATCTCATATTTGACACATGTAATTTTGATTATAACTTGGATTATTGGAAAATTTTATGAGAAAATATAGGTCCTATCCATGGCCTTATATTCCAACTTACAAAGGGAACACCAATGAGGTGGAATTTAATGTGAAAATATAATAACAAAGGATGTTGGTAATAGGAATGTGAAATTGTGGTAATTTGTGAGGAAGGCCATATCCTATCCATGGTCTTAGAATACAACTCACAAATGGAATCCTTAAGGGAGTGATCAGTGAACAAACCAATATTTCTCAAGAGGAAATCTAATGAATATAGGGAGTGAAAAAGGGAATATAAAAATCATAACTTAGGCATCTTATAAGAAGACCTTAGGGGATAGGAGGTATACTAAGGACATGAGAAGACACTAAGTGACTAATGACCATCAACATAAAAAGGAAACCTATTCGCTATAGACATAAAGCTATGTAGGAAAATAAGTGTGCTACTAAGATTAACTCATGACGGTATATTGGTACAAGAAAAGTAAAATGGACCTACCTTCCCACGACATGTCCCTCATTCCTCAGGACCCTTTACAAATTTGTCGATATATTATAAGATTGGGTACTTGCATGAAAAATTAGGTAGCACTAAAAGATTTTTTTATTCTCCTTTTCTAATCTACTATCCTACCACACCCCAATGGACCCCATCTCTATCATGAATCCAACTATGAAGTTTGAGCTTCGACTAGAAGTAGGAGATATGCTTTAAATGATGTCTTTTAGTGTGATTGGACTTTTAATAAAAAAATTGAATTGTTTTTGCCTTTTGTATCATTGCCTTTTATTAAATGATTTGGATTTTGAATGTTTTTAAGGATTTTTAACATTCCTTCTCCATACAAACTTGGAATGACCAATCATGAGAGATAGAGTGATATACATAAATGAGTTTTAGGCTTATGCTAAAGGAAGCTAAGTAACAAAGACAAGACTGACTAGGACACTTAGGATTAATAAATAACTAGCATGTTATCTCAAATCTCAACCATGTATATGCTTAGTTTGTGAAAAGGGAATAAAGGGAAAAAGTAAATCCAAATTAGACCGATGAAAGGATATTATAATGATATTGATTGTTTGCTAACTGATCACATGGTAAATAAGGAATGACTAAAGGGAATTGGTTTTTATAACTAAGTCACAATGAGAGTTATTTTTATATAAAGAGATAAGAAAGCAAAAAATCATGAAGATAAAAAAAGGGAGTTTTTAAGAAATAAACTCAAGAAGACAAAGAAAAAGCATTGATAAATAAGACATTCATAAGCAAACACAAATGATAGTGTAATCAATATAGAATGCAAAATTAAAGTCGCCATTTAAAATAAATAAGAATTTGATGTAATGTCAAATGATATAACAAATAGATAATGATAAGATTAGAGAACACATTTAACCCAAAAATGAAAATGTAAGAACACCATACATGTGTTCATAAATACTGATAGATTTACCCACACACATTATCTATAACATTTGATATATCTTTATGAAGTTGGATGTGAACTACAACTAATGTCTCATATATCTTCGTCGAAAACTGGGAAAATATTTTATGTCTAATCTCCTCAATAGAAAAGGTAAGAATTCTTGATGGGTCATGTTGAGGAGTGATATTAGGCAAGGGATTATTAGAAGAATGCATGCAAGTGGACTCTATAAGAGATGAAGGAATCACTGATGGTGGAGGATCCACAAGTGGGGAACTCACAAGTGGGGAAGGATCCAAAGGTGAGGGAAGGTCCATGGGTAAAATATTCATGGGTAGATGAATAGAAGGTGATGAAGGAACCATAGGAAGGGATGGAACCATAGGAGGTGGAACCATATGAGAAGAAGGGGGAGCCTTCTTGTGAGAGTGACCTATGGGAGGGACAATAGAAGGTCCAAGAATAATTATAAGGTGATCTTTAATATATTGGTGAACGATGTAGCAACGATCAATGTGATGGGTACCACATTAGTTCTAAAGATAATACACCTCTCTATACTTGGGAATATACTTAGTTAGTACCTTCGGGGGAGGTATGGCCTTATTTGAGGACTGAGGGGTAGAATGACACAAAGTGTCAATATATTGTTGCAGCTTATGACAATGTGTGGAGGAATGATTATCTATGTAATGGAAGAAATAGATACATCTAGAGTAGGCTTGGTAGAGGTACTCATAGAAGGAGGTGTAATCTAAAGGGAAGGAGCTTGGGAAGGCTCATCATCTCATTTGGTGGGCAATTGAGCCATCTATGGTAAAATAAGTAAACCATCACCAATGGAAGGTAGTATTAGTGAAGGGACTAGACTAGGCTCGATGGAAAGAGTTATGGAAGTAAGAATAAACTCAGCTAAAGCAAGAGTAAGAATGGTCTCCTAAATGGGCTATATTAAGGGAGGAGTGGGGTCTATATAAGGTTGAAGGAAGGTTACATTCATTTTTGGGATAAGAAGGCTATAGGGTTCTAGGTACCTAATAAAGTGGTGAGACCTAGTCATAACACGATCCATAAGCATACTCCTACATGGTTCTTTAGAAACTAGAGGTGTTCACACATTATCTACCTTACGGTAAAGAGGGAAAATGATAAAATTAAGAACTATAAATGATGGAATATGGAAAGAATTATGAAAATACTAAATCAAAGAGGAATGATAATGGATAATCTTAGTATCATGGTCTTGAACAAGACTACCTAAGAATGGATCACCTAAGTTATAACCATCATCATAGTCAAGTGTGTGAATATCAATGATGTAGGTAGGGATGATAATGTCATCTGATGAATTATGATGAATGGAATGCTGAGTCTTATTAAAGAAAATGGGGATATCATCATAAGGTGGTTTGTGAACATGAGGATGAAAATAATTAGAAAGCTGAGAGATGAGATGAGGTGAGAGATCAAAAGTGCATTAGAATTTATGTTGATAAGAAGGAGAAGGTTTGGAACAAGGTTTTAAATTATGTTGAGAAGATGAAACAATTAGTTCAGGTTGGTTTTGAGAATTGGTAGAAGTGTTGATAAAAGCTTGATTGCCATTGGTATTAGGTAAAGAATATGGAGGGATGGCAGAAATAAAATGGGAAGTGTTATTCAAGGGAAGAGTTAGAACTATATCATCGAAATTTATAAGGTCATCTTTCCCAAACTCATTGAAGTGAGTTGGAGAAGGATCCTATATAACATGAAATGTTCGAGATAATGGAGGAGTGTAGATAGGTTAATAGTCAATAAAAGCAACCACCATTCACATATTAGTCTTATTAACCACATTCTCATCAAGATTAGGGTCAACAAGACTTTGTATATTATTGGTGGAAAGGGTGGGCTTGTCTTGGGTATCTTGATTAGGTTGGTTATTAGGAAAAGGGTCTTGATATATATCCAAATGAGCATTAGCTTGATGTAAAGCTTATGATTTAGTATGTATTTTATGAGCCTTAAAATCAATGTTATAGGTTTGTTGACGTTATCGAATGATAGAGTCATGCTCAAAATTTGGACCAAAAAGAAAATACATATCTAAATTATGAAGTTACCTACATGTTTCATAATAATGGCCCCAACTAGTGTGAAACCAATAAAATTTATTGAGATCATACCAAGATTTCTTAAGATGAGTGGGATCAAGTTCTTGTAGAAGAGGCCTAGGTAAATTTTTAAGTAATCAACTGAGGATAAAGGTTTGTGAACATTGATGTTATTAGGTGAAGAGAAATGAGGATTGGTGAATTGTTGAGAAGGGAGAGTTGGCTTTGAAGATTGTTTAGGAACAAAAGCTTGAATAGTGTGAATGGTGTCATAAGAGTTCATGACACCATCATTAGTAGTATTATGATATTTTTAATTAATATATGAGTACCCATATAATTTTGGGGTGGCTCGAATTAATAAATAAGGAAATATTGATATTTAGCTTGTTCAATAGCATCCTCCAAATTACGTGGAGAGAATGGACTTGATATTACAACTTAGGAAAAAGAGCATTGGTAAAGAGATGGAAAAGGTTATCATCAGCCATGTAATGTTCACATTTATTGGACAATATTTTCCACCTTTTAACAAAATTTATAAAGTGGGCCAAAGAATTCTCGAGAAGATCACTAGTTTGGAACTCTTGGACTAAAGCATTCACTAAATCTTCTAAACTAGTAATATGAGTTTTAAGTTGGTTATACCAATCTAAAGCATCATCTATGAGGGTTTTGGATATTAGATTGGTAGAGGTAAAGGTATTCAATTTGACCCAATATTTATAGAGGTTTCCAAATGTTTTGAGATGAAGAGTAGGAACAGTTGATCCATTGTAAGAAATGGTAGGGGTGATACTTCCTTCATCAATATTATCAATTTGAGTAGTAAGAGGTTCATTTTGAAGATGTTTAATTGTCTTGTTGAAGGTTGATGGATGATATTTTCATGGGAATCTTAAAGAGGAGGGAGAATATTTTGATTATGCATGCCCTAAGGCATTGGTTGAGGGTGGGTTTGAAGATGGAGAAGGTGATTTTGCATTCTCATCATTTGATTTGTATTATGATCTTGGAAATTATTTATTTGATTAAGTGTTTGTAATAATAGTTGATGGGTTTGATTGGCACTATTAGAATTACTTTAAGTATTAACATTGGAAGAAGTGGCTTGGGTGCCACTATTGGTGTTGGTAGGAGCTTGAGAGGAATTATTAGAATGTGAGGCACTAGTGGAAAAAATTTCTTATGTGGCAAAATATTAACTAGTAAAGGGATGAGAAGAGGGATCACTAGAAGAATGACCACCTTGGTTATCAAATGATTCACTGGTAGAAGAATTAAGGAGAGTGGATCTTGGGAGAGGCCCACTAGATGTAGAACCTGCCATGTTAGTGGATATACTAGGCATAGAGGTAGAAGAAGTTAATGAATGAGAGGTCATGGTATGATAAGGGGTTATATAGAGGGAAGATATTGAGAATCAAAGAAATTAGTACCCCTAAATCCTTGTGGGAATGTGGGAGAAGGTGAATGAGGCTCTTCAACTTAAACACTAATCATGAGGTGGTAAATGGTACAAGGATCATTTCCTTGATGTTGATGGAATTTGGAGACAAGGAAAAGAATTTCATGGGTATAATCTAATTCTAGTTGATCTTCAAGTTAGAAGAGAGTATTACACAGTGAAGAGGAATGAAGAAGGGTCCCATAATTCATTATGTGAATGGCTATATGAACATTACTCTCATCCAAGAGAGGATCCCTACTCTACTTATGGGAAACCCTATGAGGGTTGGTAAAACTCATCATCTCTATTGAATTCAACTCGTTATTATCTTAAAATAAAAATTTCATGATGAAGGAAATAGACTACACAAAGCAAGAGAGGTACAAAATCAAGGAAATAAAAAAGTGATAGAAAATTGTACAAAGTCAACTAGGTTGACCTAGTATAAAAATAGGGCCTAAAAACTATATAGAGTCGATTGGGTCAACTTAGCACATGAAAAAGAGGATATAAATTATATAGAGTCAAAAGGGTTGACCTAGTAAAGGAAATAGGGAAAATAAATAGTCTAAAAGATATTGTGTCGATAGAAATGATTGTGTACTAAAACAAGAATAATTTTTCAAGTACTTTAGGAAAGAAAGAAATGAAAGGAAACACATGATCATTTAGATCAATGAGATTAATCCAATTGAAGCACACAGTACAAAACCTTGTATTAACATTGGCTAATGCAAGTTTTTGAAATACAATATATAGTTGAGTAAAGAGCAAGCAATCAACATGGAAAGTAAAAGCTAACTAAGTGGTCATCTTGAATGTTGTTAGATTATTAGAGTATAATTTTAGATGTGATAGGAAGTTTTCCATAAGGAACTAGAAATAAATTTAAGGATGGTTTCAAGACATTTGGGCTAAAAGGGATCTGTATTGGTAATGGTACCAACTTGATATTGGGGCCTACCCCCTCACTTCACACACTACAGTTATAAGGGTGTTGGGTGTTTAGCCAAAATATACCATTAACCATGTGTTTATACTTGGTTAGAAAACTAAATTGGCTTCCCCCTTGGTGATGAAATCTAAGTAGGTTGGCCTTGGGTAGACAATTGTTAAAATGTTTTTTGAGATTTTGTGATTTGTTAGTGTGTGCATAAAAGGGAAAATATTGAAACTAAATAGTATATTAAAAACCAAATAATTAGAATATGTGATCTATTCTAAGCATGAAATCAATAATAAATGAAATTATGAGCTAATTACTAGCATATAAGTGTTAATTCCAACTTTGAAACATAGTATAGTATCAATTCATTCGATAATGTATGAAAAAAATATAGACCATGGTTGACAAGGTCACTCTATACTATAGAAGCAAAGGTTTGAAAATGAACTATGTCAATATATTTGACCTATCTTTCCAAACAAAACACAAAATACAGAACTACATTGATAGGGTTGACCTAGTTAACTGTATAGGGGCATTTTTAAAGACTATAAACTATGAAAAACATAACTATAACAAATGTTAAAAATGATAAAGAAGGATAAAAAATAACCTTCGTGGGTTGGAAGATTCAAAAAAAGATGAGATTGTTGTTGAATAACCTTGATTTTTACTTGTAAATTTTGCTAACTGGGTCGACCTAGCTTTGTAGAACTTATTTGTTGAAAACCTAAAAATATATAGAGTCGACTAGGTCGACCTAGAATGTTAAACTGGATGCTTCAAAATATACAGGGTCGAATGGGTTGACCTAGTAGCCTAAACTTGGTAAAAATATTGCATAGATAGAATAGAGTCATATTGATGTGACTATATGTTAAACCTATGCACAAAAGTTAGAACTGTGTCAATACAGTCAAACCAATATCACAAATATATGATAATAAAATTAATAAAATAATGAAATAAGTAAAACAAAAACCTACAAGGGTTAGATTTGTGTTGGGTTCATCAGAATGTATTCAATCAAAAATGCATCATGTCTATAAATCAATCCTAACTCAGAGGAGATAGATCATACCATACATTTCTGATTAGAAACACATTTGTTAAGAAAGAACATGACCAATATGGGGTTCTTCTAGACCTAGTTAGTGGATCTCTTATCATAATACACTATGATAGGGAGGGTTTCAAAGCCTCCATTCAATCATAATCATGTAATAACCCTAAGTGAGTCATTCATTTTGATATCTCATTAAATTAATAACAAGTAAAGCAAATATAATCTAGTGCTCACCAAAGCTTATGGCATAAAGTGGGGGTTAGAAAAATTAAATTAAACATGCATAAGAGACATATACTCATGTCAATGTATACAGAATATTAATGCATGGAAGATAAGTACAAATACATATCTATCTACTCTTACAAACGAGGGACAAAGTTAGGAATACTTACCTTTAAAGACAAACCCACTAAGCCTCAATCTCTCCCTTGGCCAAGGTGCTTCACAAAAGGTTATTGTGGTATGTAAGGATGATAAGGATAAATCATCTATAGGCTAAATAACCTATCAATGCATCTAAAAGTCTTCTCCACAAGATAATATTTGTATCTCAAAATAAAGTATGGAACTCTAAGCTTGCTCCTCAAGTAGAATGGTGGATAAGCATATGCATAATATCTCTTACTAATTCTTATCTTCTCTAAATAATGGTGAAATGAACTTGTATATATAGGTATATTTGACCCTAAACCCTTTCAAAAATTCTGGCTGACAGGATCGACCCAATTGACCTAGCACAATTTTAGAAAATAATTCATTAGGTCATGAGCTAGGTCAACCAAGAGCAAAATTAGTTCCTAAGTGAAAATCACCTAAAATTGTATAGGGTCAACCCAATCGACTTAGTACAGTCGACTAATAAAAGGGGATTAAGGTGAGGAAAAGAAGGATAAAATGTGGGAAATGACTGGAGAGGGTACAATAGAGAAGAACAAGCTTAGGGATAAGGTTTTTAGGAGACAAGTTTGCAAATAATACGTGGCAATAATATTATGAGTCACCAATAGTCTGCCCACCCCTTTCCTAGTGCACCCTTTAATGTATGCACTTATAGAGATTGAGACTTGATGGTTTCCTACAAGATACAAAGTGTAAGTAATCAATAAAAGTTTGAAAAATATTATATGTATATAGAAGGTTGTGTGAGAGGTGTATAAGGTTAAAGTGAGATACATAGGTGAGAGACCATCAGTAGATTCATTAGAGGAGTGTTATAGGTGTATGATAGAGAGTGGAATGCAAATAGATAAGTGATAGAGCTAAATAAGTCACCATTAGTTAAGGTGATCAAGTTTGTCTTAGCTAGGTTGGTGCTTGGTTAAGAAGGGAGTTAGAGCTGACTTATAGGTTGGAGCTCATAGAAGTATCCTTTGAAGTGGTTGGATTAGTTCCATGTCACTTAAGGAGTTGGAGCCTCCTTACAAGTTGGAGCTTGATAAAAGACTATTTGGGTTGGTGCCTAACTAGTAAGGGTTTGGTGCTCCTTTTGGGGTTGGTGCTTCACTAAATATTATTTCATTACTTATAAGACAGTAAACCAAGTGGTGTGATATTGATTTTTATCCCTCATGAGGGTTTCCCACATAGCTATTATGTTCGTGTGTTATTATTTTGATTCATACTTGTTTGCATGGTTGATTGGACATTATTATAAATCTATGTTAGCTTGAATTATTAATGAATGAAACATGGAATTAAGTGAAATATTTGAACACTAATTCTCTCCCTAGTGGTTTTGCTTCCAATAATTGGTATAAAATTATGTCCTTTGAATTTGGCTTGATATCTTAAAGGTGATCCTAGAATCATAATGTGGATAAGAAACTAAGGAAAGAAAGTCAATAGTTGAGATCTATGATCAAAGCACTTAAGAAATAGATATGTACTTTGAAGGGTGACATGGAAAAACATACCATAATAGATGAGAAGATAATTAAGGTTATCAAGAATCAATTAGAGGTTACAAATGTAATCCTAAGATCATAAGAAGGTAGACCAAGTTAAGAAGGATGAAAACATGAAGGGCAACATGTATAAACTAATTAGGTGGCCCAATGCAATAAGGTATTCTTTTCATTGTCATTGTTTTATTTCTCATCATTTTATTCATAAGCTAAGAGATTGTATAAGGAGAAGCAACTAATCAAAATAAGGTTACAGTCATCATTAGTAAGAGGTATGAGTAATATGGTATGTTACTATTGTCATAAGATTGGTCATATTGCTAGATTTTGTTCGATTAGAGTTAAAAGGATCTCAAGTCATATAAAAGCATATGAAGCTCTTAGATTGCACAAGAAGAGACAAATATAGGTATGGAGACCTAAAATAGTCAAAGGTTGATCTTAATAATCTCAAGAGTCAAGATAAACTCTTTGTTGTGATAAAACAATATTCAGATGTGAAGGTGTGTCAAGAGTTCTTACTATCAGCTCAGATTATGAATGAAGATGTCAAGTCAAAGGAGCCAAGTCAGATTTTTGATCCCACCATTTATAAAGAGGTCAACCCCAAAGTTTCAAATAAACTATAAGGATGATGAAGAACATGAAGTATTGTAAGAGTATGGAAATCTGGGAATCTCCTAAATTTATCATGTTTTAAGAACCCTATGGAAGGGGTGACTCCATTAGGCTTCATGGAGACATTCATTAGTAATAATAAGCATTGTGGATGCTTGTTGAGTCTTGACAAGTGTTGCATGAAAAGAAAGGTATGTGCAGGTATCTTGGTGAAGAAAGTAAGTAGAGTTCTACAAGTAATCCTAAGTATGTTGATGAGACCTATGTGAGGTATATTTGATTCTTCATGAAGTATAAAGGAATGAATGTATATTCGTGTTTATATGTTGGTTGAGCATTTATGCATTGAGATCTTCAAGAGTGTCTATAGGTCATTAAGGATAAAGAGGCTACAAATTTCAATAATTATTAGTTGGTATGTGTGCATGATAATACTCTATAGTTATCATGTTTTAAAGTAATAGAATACTTCTCTAAGCACAAGACTAGGTTTAAGAAATTTGAGATAAAATAGGAACAACATAAGAGTAAGAGAATTAGTCTACAAGACCAATATGGTCATAAAGAATATATGCCAAAGTTATCTAAAGAGGCAAGGGTGTTGATGTGTTGGTGACCTCATAAGGTCATAGAGGAAGCATGATGGCATGTTGCAAGTTCCATAACAATGATCTGAAGATGACCAGTATTGTAAGTGTTGTAAAATAGGTCTCAATTTGATCCATTATCTTGTGTTGACTATAAGAGTAAGATTTCAAGTTGGTTGAGCCTTAAAGGAGAGAAACAAAGTTTTGAAGATGATCATTCCTATAGCATGGAATGAATATGTTTAAAGGCCTAAGAATAATTAAATTTTTGTGTTTTTCTTAACAAGATATTGATTGTATGTTTCCAATAAGGTGCCTTATAGTGGTTTGAGCCATGATGGCTTGTGATGCCTGAAGGGAAGTTGTTTGACATCATGATGAATATATGGAGTTGTTCATACCTATCTAAGGTGGTCTTATTGACCCAAGAAGTTAGTATTGAGAAAGAAGGAGTAGATATTTTAGAAATAGGTCTCCATAAGACCTAGAGTTGGTATACGGCCTAATGAAACATGTATTTATGGTGAAAATAGACATAGGGGGAACATTTCTTAATGATTCCCTAAGGTCTCTTTATATGATTATGGTCTAGTACGATCAAATAATAGTTCAAAATCTCATATCAAAGACAAGGAAATACAAATAAGTAGGTAATAGGGTATCTTATGAGCAATTGGTAGTGTAAATTTAGTTGAGGTGCATATGTTTTTAAGCTCTATGAGTGAACAGGTCTAAGGATCAAATTAAGAGATGAATTGATTTGGGTAACATCAAGAGTAGATGATGAGCTACAAGGTAAGAGCTGATGGAGATTTGTGGAGTCATAAGTAACATAGGTCAAGGTGTTGAGTCATAAAGGCAAGTTGAAAGATAATAGTTATATCATTCTAAGGTAAGCATTTGGTCAAGTTTATCTAGTAAGAACTATTAAGTTGAAGTGAAAAGACATTTTGGTAGTTGTATAGAGCCTTTTTCATTAATGTCAAATGGGGAGAGAGATGAAATTGATGGAGAAGTTATCTAGATCAGTTCATTTATGGTTTATCATCAATATGGTTTGTCATCAATGACAAAGGGGGAGATTGTTGCAAGTTGTCATTGATGTCAAAATAATACTAAGTTATGGTGATCCATTTCAATGTCTTTTGATTCATAGTGAGGAATGATGAAATGAGTGATTATAGGTTATTGATGAAGAATGATGTCATGAAGTGATGAGAAGGCTTGAGCACAGGATATCTAGTTTGGTGCAAGAAGGACCATGATGGCTCTAGGAGATAAATGCACAAATGAATAATAGGATGTCTAAGGACATTTGAACATGAATTTAAGGTATTAAAACACCTAGGTATGTTTCATAGTATGACTATAGAGGTAATACCTATAGGTCTAATATGTAAATAAACTTGTCTTTGACTCTGACTAATCTAACTAGGGGTCTTAAGATGTTGACATGATGTATGAAGGATGTAGAGTATTTTTATAACATGTGAGAAGGTTTTTGAATATTTTAATAAGGTTTAAAGTGCATCTACAATGGTAGGAAATCTAAGCTTGAGGCTTAGTCCTTACATGAGAAACCTAGTGTGATAGAATAGGCTTGGTAGCATATTGAGATAAACAATGTGATACCTATGTGAAGAAGGTTGGAAAATTTTGAGATTGGTACTATTTAATATGACATGTGTATGACGTTTTGAGATCATTTTAAGAGGTTTCTAAATGTTTTCAAGATCCATGCATAATCGGTAGTTCAAAAACCTAATGTGCATAAAGACCTGGTGTGGCCAAATGAAGGTTCAAGTTGAGTTTGTAAGGTAATATATCACATGTGAGCATGGTATGAGGTTTTAAAAGTTTTTTCAAGTGTGTTTACTAATTTTAAGATCCTCAATTGAATGAAAAAATAATAAAACATGTTTTAAGGTTTTTTGTGTATGTAAAATGAAGATTTCCAAGCTTGAGAAGGTTTTTCTCATGATCACTGGCACGTAAAAACTTTACATGGTGTCCTGGTCCTTTTGGAAGATATGTAAAAGGGTCATGATAAGGTTTTCCAAGCATTATGATTTAGTTTTAGGGATATATCTGTATGAACTTTTGTTAAGAATGGAAATTGGTCCAAAACCCTATCAAAACCCTTATAGTGATCTAATTGGAGAAATATTGTAATAATGACCCATAATATATTATTAAGTCTTGTTTTATTATTTTATCATGTAAATTACTCCTCCATTCATCTCCAAGTAGTAGTGGTATGTCAGGACAATGAGTAAAAGCTACAAAAAATGCTTGTTTCTAAAGAATTTGATGTTACAGGTAGGGTTAACTAGGTCAATGCATCAAATAGATGGAGTTTGAAGGTAAATAATTTTATTGATGCCCATGTTTTTATTTTTAAAATTTATATCTTCTATGTCAACTAATTTTCTCATCCAAGTTGACCTATTGTTAAACTGGGAAAGAGTGAAAATAGTGAGAAAAACTAGTCAAAGTGAGAATCAATTTAGGGATGAGTTTCAAATTATTAGGAATGGATTAAACTATTTAGGGTATTTTTTCAAGACATATATCTCATTTTACCTTGGTTTATAATTTTTTAAGATGCTCACATACAAGCAAGAAAGTGCTCTCAAGATGACCTGTCTGAGTGGAGATGGATAGTGAAGGAGTAGAGTTTAGAAGTTGGTCTATACTTTCCACATTTTCTATTATACATATATACATATTAGTGTTTTAAGATGTGATAATAAATTTTTATGATAATCTAATTACATTATAATATATTTTTTATGATCCCACAAGTGTTAGAATTCATGTTCACCATGATTGGTTGATAAGGTAGTTTGACTATTCCAAGTGTGCTACATGAAGTGAAGGGTTTGAGACTCTATGATAAGATTCATTATATATAATGAAAATTATAAAAAAAATTGATACCTAAATGACCTATTAATACATGATAAAATATGGATAGACAAGTTTAAGATGTTGATATGTGGAAGCCAAAATGGCTTCTCAAACTATGTGAGGACTATGAGAGAATGGCTTGAGAGATTGGTCCTTAAGACCAATGATTGTCACTATATGTTTATATATATCCATTGGGGAATGATCTATAAGTATTATATAAGCTATTAATGTGAAGGATAATTCATGGAAGATTCATTGAAAATGTTAAATATAAACTTCTACATGACTATGTTTTTAGATCTACAGGTAGTTTTGAGTAATCATCTTGTAGAGATTAGTTTGATGTGTTTTAATTAGAGTTAAATAATATATTTATTATGAGGATGTTGTGAAATTATATGAGGTACATATAAATTAGTTCATATGTTGGTGATCAAATATTGTTGAATGTACTTTGGTAGTGTTTGACCATTATGAGTGGTCATGTTGCAAGAGTTGGTGATGTTAAATGGACATGGTGGTGACCCTGAGGTCATAGAGGATATATTAATGTGATTTTATCATATTTATATTTAATAAAATTTATTTTATACTTTTGTCTTGTGAGACAGACTTTCAGGCAATGAGAAGGCCTAATGGCAAGTAGGCCTAATAACATGGTTCAAGTGATGATTTGGAATAATAGGTGGAATGAAACTATTAGGATGTTATCAAGGGTATATTTAAGAAATTTTTTAAAGTGTTTTAAATCATTGGTTGAGGATAAATATGTTCCAAGAGTTCATAATTGTAACGTGTTCTTAAGACAGACCTAATTCTATTAGGTCTCTATTAGACCTAATGGAGGTTTTGACCCTTAAGGGGTATGACTAACCTATGGATTGATTGTTTCTTGTTTTAAAAATGTATGAGTACATATTTCAAGAGTTATCCAAGTGTGGTAAGTTTATTTTCCTACAAATATGGGTATGAAAAATAATCAAGTATAAAATCAAGACCTAATTCACCTATTTGAGCTAGTTAGAGAGATGTGAGTATAAGTGAAGGAAAGAGATCTTGAAGGAGAGGCAGTGGGTCATTGAAGACCATTAGAGGAAGATATAATCCATGATTATTATATAAAAAAATTATTCAGGTGGATGAAAAGGTTAATTGACCTAATGAGCCTAGAAGAGACATGTTGAGGAAGTGATCCTAGAAGGATGTGTGAGGGGTAGAAGGTTGAAGTGAGATAAATGAGGTGAGAGACCATTAGTAGCTTCATCAAAAGAGTGTTACAAGTGTATGATAGAGATTTGAATTTATATAGATAAGTGAGAGGCATGAAGAATAAGTTATCATCAATTTTTTGAGCAATAATTTATCTTAAGGTGATCAAGCATGTCTTGGCTAGGTTGGTGCTTGGTCAAGAAGGGAGTTGGATCTGCCTTGCAAGTTGGATCTTGTAGAAGTATCCTTTGAAGTGGATGGTTTGGTTCCAAATAACTTAGGGGATTGGATCCTCCTTTCAAGTTGGAACTTTCTAAAAGACTAGTTGGGTTAGTGCCTAACTATTGAGGGGTTGGTGTTCCTTATGGGGTTGGTGCCTCACTAAATATTGTTTCATTGATTATAGGACAGTAGTCCAAGTAGTGTGATAGTGGGTTTTATCTACCATAAGGTTTTCCCACATATCTATTGTTTTAATTTTTTATGCTTCTACTTCATACTTGTTTTCATGGTTAATTGTACATTGTTATGTCTCTATGTTAGCTTGAATGGTTAATGAATGATGTATGTAAATTAAGTGAAAAGTTTGTACACTGATTCACCCCCCCCCCTCAGTGGTTGTGCTTCCAATAAAATATGGTAACATCTTGTGACACTTGAATGGAACCTTCATTATACCTACTTAGAATAGTAATAATTACCTCATATAGTTGCCTAAAATTGGGTAGTTTGATCAGTCATTCAACATTTGAGACTCGTAGTAGATATTGAAGTGTTAGTGTTCATGCTTATGTTGCTTCTTATGGGTCTTGGGAAAATAGATTAGCTTTAATTGCATAAATGAAATCAAATGGTATATAAAGTGATATTTGATTTGCCTTAAGCCTATTCCAATCCCCATTTCCTATTTCTACACATCTATAAGAAGGATCAATAGTTGTGCCCTATCCATAATGGTTGTTGTGGAATGCATTAAACACTTTATTCACTTGATCTAGAGATGGTGTGAAATATGTGAAAATAAATTTGCGTTGGATGTAGATTACAAAGTTCTATTAGTTATAAGAGTATGTAATGTTTGTTTTTTATTTGTTCCCTCTATTATATAGTGTTTACCACCCAAATTTACCAATCCATCAAGTTTAAATTATGTGATTTGGTGGCTCACAAGTGTATCTCTAACATTTGTATCAACTAGTTATTGTTTGAAACTATAGGTAATCTTATTCATCTATGTTGTTTGATCCAACTATTGGTAGGTAGGTGATGTGATGTGTCATCTTTTCATTTATCTCATTTCTTTTATGGGCCATCCTATCATTCTGCCATGTGATCTACTTTGAAAAAGAGACAATATCCCAAGTTCATCATCATTAATAGTTTTGAAAGACCACTCACCATCTTTTCATTGTACATGTCTTTTCAGCACCCCATTCTTAGACTTAATTGATAACTACCATGTTTTAACTACTAGTTATCTTCATTTTAGGCTGACTCAATGTATCGATCACACTCTACGATGTTGATTATTTCAATATTCATTTTGATGTGTTATGATCCAAATATTTCATTGTATAAACACACTAACCCTAAACAAAACAAATAGAAAAAAAAAACATCATTAAATAAAATTTCAAACTACATGGTGTTACTTAGCACCTTCTCATAATTATAGTGATGCATGATAGAGATTATTAATTATAAAGCTTAAGCTTCAGCCATTGATATGCTCTGTTAAAATGGTTCCTTAAAAATAGTTTTAAATAGTTGTAGCCTATTGTGAAACATCATGAAGACTATAAGTTCCTTTCTATATGATGCATAACTTTATTGAAAATGTTTTTGATCTAATATCATAAAGTAATACTACTTGCTCAGGATATAATTTCTTAGATCATAAGTTGATATCATGCCACATTTTTTTACTTAACTTTTTGATCTCCTATGTCCATTGTGACCTTTGTCTATTTTCCTCTATCTTGACCAAATCCATCAATCTTTACTTCAGAGAGTCTTGATTGCCCATCCTCATAATCATTGCAATGTATAGATTAAGAATAATGTAATCCATATGCATAACTATCTCAAGACCATAAACAAGTTGAAAGGGAGTGAAGCATGTGGTATGTTTATAATTTTTCATGTACACCCAAAGAATTACAGGAATACGATCCTCCTAATCATCCCTTTGAACATTGCATATTTTCATTAACATTTTACCTAGTAATTTTTTTGAAACTTCAACTTACTCATTTGTTTTTTGATGATAATCCATGCTCTTGTGGTGGATATCATAAACTCCTTATTGAGAGTCTTTATTGTGTTATTGAGGAAGTGAGTACCTTTATCACTAACCAAATTGATTGCACATCCAAACCTTGTTATGATATTCTCATACAAAATTTTATTCGCATCTTTTGCAACACAGCTTGGTGTCATATTTTCTTCCACACATTTTATGAAATAGTTAGTTGTAGTAATGATATATCATACATGACTACGTTTGGTTTGGGGAGTTATAGGCCCTACAAAGTCAATTCCTCATTTTTCAAATGGTTGTTCTGATAGCATTGGGACCAATGGCATTTCATCTCAATGATTGGGTTTTCTCATTCTTTTACAAGCATTACAATATGTTTGGCCACACTATACACATCCTAAAATAAATTTAGCAACCAAAGACCACTATACAGTATCTTCCTCGTATTAGCTTCCCCTATAAAATGACCTCATGTGACTCTCTGGTGTGCTTCCTAAATAAGTTATGATCATTCATGTTCTAAAGTTACCCTACACAACACATCATCCTTTCCAATTTTATACAAAAATATATTAATGAGATTATAAGGAATGGCTTGTGTGACCATTTACTTTTTATTCCTTTCAACATAGTACACATGAAACATTTTTTTCTAAGAAGTTCATGATATCCTCCATGTTTTTAGGGATTGTAGCAGCCCTAAATAAGTGTGAATCTAGATATTCATCATGTATTTCCTCTAGTTCTTCCCCATTATAGAGCCTGATTAGATGATCCAGTCCCACATTCTCCTGACTTGGTTTCACATTGATTCTAAATTGAAATTGTATTTACCACCTAGAGATCTAGCCACCCAAAATCATCTTGTTAACCAAGTATCGCAATGCTTGGTGATTTATGAAAATATCAAATGGTATTCCAATAGATAATACCTAAAATTCTGTAAGTAAAACAACATATCTAAGGTCTCTCTTTCTATAGTTTTATAGTTTTCCTTTGTCATTGATAGTTTTTTTACTGGGGAAGTGTATGGGATGATCCAACCCACCATCCCCTAGTTGCACTAAAATAAATCCTATTGTAATACCAGAAGCATCCACATGTACATGGAATGGCTTCTTCCATTTAGGAAAAACTATGATAGGAATTATTACTAGCCTTTGTTTGAGATCAATAAATGTTGTTAGGCATTTTGATGTCAACTCAAATTTTGTATCTTTTTGTAATAGCTTTTCTAGTGGCACATATATGGTTGTGTATCCCTTGATAAATTTTATGTAGTATCATGTGTGATCAAGAAAGGTGAACACTTTTGTAGAACTAATTGGGTGTGTCATCCCCACTATTACTATAATTTTATCCTGGTGTACCAAGATACCATCACTACATATAATGTGATCTAGAAGAACATCAAAAGATGTGAAAAACAAAAAATTCTTCATATTCAAAGTAATACGTAGGGATTGACATCATTCTAGCATTAATTATAACTTCGATAAATACTTTTTAAATAAAGAGAAGATAACCTAATATTTAAAATATACTTATAAAAAATCATGAATGAAATATTTATATGCAATAACCATATCTCTAGAGAAAATTGATGGCACATTCTTAATACCAAAGGGTATTACTTTATATTCGAATGACCTCTATTTTGTTACAAAAGCTATTTTAGCTTGATCTTCTTCTGAAATCAAAATCTAATGGTATCCATTGAATTTATCTATGAATAAGAACACCTCATGCATGTAAATGATATGAAAACTTTATTATAAATGGTATTTTAAATGGATCATTTATGTAGGAATCATTTAGTGTGTGATAGTCCCCATAGACTTGAATCTCACCAGATTTTTGTGGTTGCACAACCATGGGACTAATCTAATTTACCTTTTCAACTGGATAAATGATCCCTTCTTCTTGCATATGGTCTAGTTCATTCTTTCTTTTCATCTTCATGTTGACATTTAGTCTATATGGGCACTTTTTAATAGGTATAGAACACTTTTTAAATTTTATGTGCATCTCCCCCAATGATAAATCTACACCTTTCACTTCTAAGAACTTGGTCAGAAAGACATCTTAATAGTCTGTTAGTAACTGCAATGCCTCTGAGATCTCATTCTAAACCAATTAGTCTCTCATAGTTTCAAGTTTAGGCATAGACTTTATTCCAATATTTTATTCAATCTTATTCAGTTGTTCTTGATATAATTTGTTCGATCCACTGGGTAGAGCCTCTCATAGAGATCGTTCCCCTTCTCATTCTAGAATGTTTACATTATGTAGTCTTTCCTCTTTAACTTGTTTTGTGCTTTGGACATTTTTTTGTTTAGATTCTCATTATGGTTTGAAGAAGCCTTATAAATCCATGACTCCATCACTATCACTTGATTCTATTAGCTTGTATGTAATTCTACTACATGACTTAATAAGAGTTTGTCCTTGTTTATTGGCCTTGTAATTATGAATTGTTAGGTTCAAGTCTTGAGTTACTTCATGCTATGATGATCAATCTATTGTATCTCCCAAATCTTCTACCCGACCATGACTTATAAAAATATGTAGTTTATACAATGCCTTGTGCACCACTATATTTTAATATTAAAACACAAAAAATTATATAAATTTTTGTTGCACTTGTGCCCAATTTTTGGTCTCCCTCTTGTGCTCTTGATGCATATTCTAGGAAGTTAGGAGTGGCACCAATGTGTGACTAAAAATATGCACCCAAACCTTATCTCAACGCCTTATGTAGACCATATATCTACATATTCATGAATGTGTAGCTAGGTACATGCTCACCTCAGTAACTCTAATCTCCACATCTTTGAGGTAACCAATTGGTTCTACCCTCTCATAGTCTTTCAGACTAAGAGTGATAGGACTATAGCTCAAGTGTGTCCTACCAATAACCTCCCATGTATATGTAGAAATCATATTAATAGTAATTCCAAATTTAGAAACTACATCAATAATTTCATATCTTATGAGCTTAATATCCATTCGTGAGTCAACATCTTGCTATTTATTAGTTTAACATACCAAACCACCTTGTTGGTACACCATTATCCCCACTATGTGCATTATAAAAGATTATGTAAAATATTTATAATATTTTGGGATATATATTCATTACAAAGTGTTAATCAATTGTAACAAATCGGTCAATGCAATCACAACACCTTCCTAATTCATAATCTATACAATTTTCCCATACATCTATGTGTCAATGGTTTTGGTGTCTCTTTCTAATGTTCTTTTTTTTTTTTATGTCCTTAAGGACCTACATATCTTGATAAATAAAGCCCTTCTCTATCATAGGATTAGGATATTATCCTATTGTACCTTCTTGATTCCTTGATCCTTCAACATTTCTAATGCATGCAGTCATTGCTTTGTGCATTGTTTCCTTGTAATTACTTGTATAAATGAATTTTATTTAGGTTGTGCATTAATTATGTTCACAATGCACATTGGATTTTTTTGTTTGATTCCCTAGTATCAAGAAATATTTAATGTTATGTTATCCTTCTACTCTATAATACATGCAATATACTTATTTCTAAGGATTAGTGGGATAGTTTCATGCAAAATGATTACACTCACCACATAAATAATATTGAATGGGTTAGAGAGCTTGTTGATTATCATTTCTATGACTAATTTGATATCCTCATCGGCATCTTCATTTGTATCCTCCTCCTCATCCTCCTTTATTCTATTAAAATCCGTAATCATACGACTGTTGTCTCATAAATCCTCTTTGTTTTTATTGGTGTGCCTTATATCTACCATACTAATGTGGAGCTGATGTCAAAGCCTAATTTTATTACTATTGTTATACATTTGCATTGTTCTATGAGGATTTATATTAGTATTGTGGTGATGATGGTGTCTATCCAACCAAACCCTAGAGTTGATATTGATATTAAGGTGATGAAGGCATCCATCTAAGACTACCTTGCATCACATTAATCATTTCTACCTCTATGCTTGGAAATATTTGCTTCATAATAGGCAATTATTATGTTATGACTTTGAATACATTCTTGGTGATATCTTCCTTTAATTTCTATAAGGCTAGGTAACTCTTTTCATCATGGTTGGTTGATTTACAAAATCTATAGTACAAACTCAGAGATTTTTTAATATACTATTATAGTAGATGACATTTTTTAGTTGCATGCCTTAATACTCTATAGATTTTCTAGAATTATGGCTTGAATTTAGGATAATCATTCATATGATTCCCTTCTTGACCACACTATATACACCATAAACCTAATTTAGGTTTATTGCTTTCATGCATCTCATCTATCCTCTCCATGAAAGCATTTATTTTAGCCTCCATTTTGGAGCTAGTGATTGGAGCATCTCTATAATACTCAATTTGTTCCATTCACAAGGTAGTTGATCTAACATCAGCCTTCATCAAGAATTAAGACAATGCAATAACAAATTTGATTCTTGATTGTAGTCTTTATACAAAATAGGCATCTTTATCCTTATCTTCCATATTAAAATCAATTTTATTCATCACATCTAAGAATTTATGATCATAGTCTCGTACAGATTGTCCACTCTATTATCAAATCTCCTTTAGATCTTGAATAGTCTGGCTTGCACACTTTTTCATTTTAAATTTTGCAACTATCCATGCTTTAACTTGTTGTAGATTAAGAACATTAGCATTCCTATTTCAAGTGAATTACAAAGCATGACCACCTAGAGCTTCTATGAGCTCACACTTATTTACATGATCAAAAGTTATTCCCCTAACCTATCATTTCATGTTGCAAGTTAATAGATACTATGAAGGGTCTGTAGACCCATCATATTATGTCAACATAAAAAAACATGTCTAGATTGAACTACATATTTGGCATGTTTGAAATGGATAATATGGGTTTTTTTGTGGTAATGACTATGATTATAGGTTTTTGTGCACTGATTACTACAACTACAAGCTTTTATGCATTAATTTTTATCGATGTCTTCAAACTAGTCTCAAAATCAAATCCAACCTCTTATAACCTCTTCTTATCAATGGACTTCTTAGTCCCTGCACTAAGTTTTCCAAATTTATCTATAAATGACTCAAACCAGCTTCTACTCATCCATTCCTTTTCACTTAGTGTTTTTACTAAGATAAATTATGCTAGGGGGATGCATAATCTTGAAGTGAATGATCTATAACTTCAAATTTTTGTCTATGGTATTGAACCTATCATACCTATTCATATTTGCATAACCTATTCTCACATATATTCTTTCATTGGTTCAAACACTTTTCCTCTTAACTGTAATCTACTCCTATCTTCTAACCAGTATATTGTTACCCTAGTTTCCTTTTTCTCTTCTTCTTCACTGTGTTCCATCTCCTCACTACTCATAACTTTGTCTTCTTCCTCCTTAGGCCCTTTTCTTTCCTACTCTACATCTACTCTACTTCTTGCATATTGTGAATCCCTCTTTGAGCTTCCCTTTCTTCAACATCTTCTACTTTATTCTTACTACTCAGTTAAATTTAGATTATCCAATTTGTTCCATCTTTTCTGTTGTCATAGTTCTCTTTCCAATCCCATAATCTTATTTTCACTTTGGCTCTTTTCATCTTCCATATTTTGGTTCAAGTTCAATTTTCTCTATTCATATATGCATCATTCACTCCTACATCACACACATTCTTATAGTGTTTGAAGTAACTACTCCATGTTGGCAGAAGTAGGTACCATGGTATTTTCTACAACCAACATCGTAATTAGAGTAAGTAGTCACTACAAAAAAATCATGGATTCCTCTGATAAATAGGTCTTGTGCAGCTTCAAAATATAAATAGATTTGTATAACAAACTTGGTGATATATTAGTTAATATTAGTCTTGGTCTAGTAGTCTACTATACAGGTCTAATCAATATATAGGTTTCATAAGGTTTCTATCTTTTCTTCTAACCAATATATGAATTCCATCCTTCTTGGTTGAAAACAATAATATTTAAATCTAGTTAACTATGAAACTAATAGCTCAATAAATTCACACCAGAAGATTTCATAGATTTCACCATGGATATGTTCCTCAATAATTTCATTTGTAGTCTTCCCTATTATTATTTCTTCTTCTTTGACAAAATTTTGACTTTTTTCATTGAGCCATCTCTATATATCTATTTGTCCTAGTAACCATCTCAACATAATTTAACAAATTTATACACTCACTACACCATTATTAGCAGAGATTCTTATAACACCCTTTAAAACATGTTAATACAAGGATAGTTTATACATTAGATAATAAAAGTAAACCTTTGAAAAAAAATTAGACTGAGTACATTCATTAATAAATAAAATGGATTGATGCATAGATAAACATAGGCTGAGTAGAATCTGAATAGTCAATATAAACCCATAAGGTTAATAGATTAAAGCAAACATAACATTCACTATGCACAAAACAATGATAAAAGATACATAGAAAAACCATTTCAGAACAACATTCACTAATCTCTATCAAATCAAAACCATATCTAAATATAATTGAGTGCCATATATAGAGTTTTACCTGACATTATTTCTTCATATTCCAACCTTTTTATATGTCTAAAAAGAGTGAATTTTTTCATTCTACCATCGATCATTATGCTTACATAGGTCAAATGCAAATAAAAAGATCATACAAAAGATAAAATGAGTGCAAATTGCATAGTGTGATGGGTGTCATCAATTCCCTTCATTTAATAATGTTAATCTAGGGTTTGTGTTTAAAATTCATATGTAATAGGAGAAAGAGATCTTTGAAAAATGGTTTTTTCTATCACACTCCACACTTGAAGGAATTAAAAATCACACATGTTAGAATTAAAAGTCAAACATGCCAGAATCAAAGCACAACATAAAGTAAATTATTGAATTAAAAATAAATGATAAAAACACAAAATACCTGTAGGTTTATAATAATATGTACAAAAGAAATGATTAAATGAGTAAATAAATAAAATAATAATTTACAACAAAAAATAATTATAACATAAATAAATAAACATAAATACATTGATCCATCTTCTTTGGAATGAGTAGCCAGCTCATTCCTCAAAAGAGGATTTCACTTAGAACATAAGTTTCAAAATAGGCTACTTAGAATAATGAAAATAAAATTTTATTGATTGATTATTGATTTCATTCAGGTGTGAGAGGTTGCATTTATAGTTTTATGCTTCCAACTAACCCCTGATTTAGGAGTAATAACTATGATACTCTATCATATCTCAATCTCTACAAAATATGGAGAGAGATTTGTATTTCAATAATAAAATATATTACAACATAATCTCAATCCCCACCAAATATGGAAAGAGATATTTATTGGCATAAAATTACATAAACATATATTTGAATACAATATATAATGGAAAATCTATACATATAAATCTATATATATAAGGAATATAAATGGAAATCATTCTTCATGAGAGCTGAGACATTGGAATACTCTTAAAAATACTTTTCAAACAAGTTTATATTAGTTTTGTTAAAGTCTATATAAATTCTATTGAAATCCGTAGCAACCTGCTAAAATCTGTAGCAAACCTATTAAAATCCATAGCAAGCCTATTAAAATATGTAGCTGGCTGATGTAATCCATATTTAGTATAATGTAATTCATATATAGTCTGTAGTAAGCCTATTGTAAGCTGGTCTATAGAAAACCTATTGTAATTTGTAGTTGTTGTAGCAAGCTTATTATAATTTGTAGCTACTATAACAAGCCTGTTATAATCCTATCTACTATAAAAGTTGGCAACAAACTTGTAGGAGTCCATAACTTGACCATAATATTGGATCTTATTGTATAATATTTTGACACTACTCTAACATTATTCTTGAATGGTTACTCTTTGAATCATTCTTACGTTAGTATGGATTGTGGATGCACTCATTAGCATATTTTCCCCAATAATCATTAATAATAACTAACAAATAGATAACAAGAAATTCTAAAGATATAACCATGATATATATTTACTATTATATTCTAAATGAACCATAAGTTTAGAAACTACATTTAGATCCACTTCATATGCAATAAAAATGATATTATTTCATGGATATAATGAACTATTTTATGGGCTCATTAACGTGTCCAATAGATATACTCTATGATTTTACTATCCATGTTATACACTCAACATATGTACACTCATGTCACTAATTCCAAGTCTTTACCAAACTAGAGGTTCATACTATAATGTCATTACAACATGTTATTAAAGTAAAATTGTTTGCCTAGTGTGGGATTGATTTCATAGGATTCATCAATCCAAACTCCTCAGTCAACCACATATTTGTGGTCATGGCTATTGACTACAACACAAGGTGGACTAAGGCACTGGCCACCAAGAATAGTATTTCCAAGGAGGTGATCAAATTTCTAAAAGAAAACATAATCACCAGGTTTGGAACACCAGTCCTATTGGTCTATGAAAATAGATATGCATTCCAATCTATAGAGAGTACTGAGTGGGTTTATGAACATGGAGTCACATTGATATTTTCATCTAATTACTACTCGTAAGGGGATGGTTTGGAATAATATACAAACAATAAATTTTTTGACGTGATTAAGAAATACGCTGAAATGAAGCCCTAGGAATAGTACTCATTTCTAAAATACACTTTTTGGACTGATTTCACTTGGTATAAATAGGCCCTCAAAAATTCATAATTCTTAATGGTGTATGGGTTGAAACCTATCTTCCCAATTAACCTTAGATTGCCTACCTATAAATTTATGGATGAGCACATGGAAAGCAGCAAGATGGTAGACTCAAGGATATTAGACATCATCTAACTAGAGTATGCTCAAGAGGAGGCCCTCCAAAATTTTAATAAGCACCAAGGTGAAGTTAAAAGATGGTTTGACAAGAGGGCAAAGGTGAATACCTTTAGTATTTCTAATTTAGTACTACTATGGGATAAAAACCATGAAAATAAAGGCCAATATGCTAAGTTTGATCCAATTTAAATTGACCTATAGCAGCTATCTGAGCTTATTGGGATAGGATGTCTTATTCTTCAAGGGTTTATAAGGAATGATATTTCATTGATAGTAAACGAATAGTTCTTGAAGCATTACTTTTTTGTCATCCCTTCCACTGTGTTCTTAGAATATATTTATGTTGGTATAGTGATGTATATATTCGATTAGTCTTAATTTAGTTTGCTTTTTTTATGTGTTTGCTTATGTTGTGTGTTTGATTTTGTGGTGTGTTTTAGTTCTTTGTTTTGAGGGTCTTTGTTCCCTACATTTATTTTTGTCAACCTTGTCATAGTTTTGCTCCCAAGTCTATCTCCCAAGAGGGTAACCCTTACCCCAATGGTTCATAAAGAAGAATTAATTTTAGATAAAGTGATGAATACTCTAAAATATGACTGAACAGTAAAAACCCATATTTAAATTAGAAAAAGAAGGTGAACTTCCACTATTGAAGATAGTGATAAGCAAAGTAACTCACCAAGAAGCACTGAGTGTATTAAAAGCCACGGTTTTAGCACTAAAAAGGTGAATTGAGAAAATATTTGATCTATCTAAGGTCATCAAAAGCACTTCAAAATAAAAGAATAAGGATTTTATGAATAACTTAGTAAGTGAACAATCACCTGGATATTGAAAGCCTACTAAGACTACCACCAACCTCGGCTACACTAGTCTCCAAACCTCTTGGATCAAACATTAAATATCAATTCAAAAGGAATTTTTAATATATATATATATATATATATATATATATATTCTTTTTCAAAAATTGTGATTTTAGTAACCTCCATCTCAGGCTTTCCAGCCTAGCTAAAAATGGAGCAAGGCCATGAGTGAGACTAAAAGTATCTATGTCAGGGTTATAGATGTTTGGCTAGCAGTAGAACAATGCTCAATACTTCCCCCCTTAGCCAAAATTCTATGAAATGCATACCCCTTTAGAAATACTTCAATATCCTAGATGTACCAAAGCTTATTGGAGTAATCCCTTAGATAAAAAAGAATCCAACACTATTGTACAAAGTGGCCTCAGAAGAGGTTAACCCCAATATGTTTCTTATTGAAATATACTTGAGTATTTTTCATACTCAAAGTGTATTAGATAGAGTTTAACTTATCTATACCTATGTTTAATATTATATGACCGCAGTCTAGGTTCTAAACACTGGGACAACATTTTCCCCATAAAGCCACCATTTAATATGGCCAACACAACCCCCTTATTTAGAGAAGTGTGGGAACCCTATGATTTAATATGTACAATCCACTAATAGGGGGTTGAATCAGTGATGGAAAATAATCCAAATCAATTACCAAACCCTTGTAATTACTTTAAGCATTCATGAAGCATACAGATTATTCATAGTTGTGAATAATGAACATAAAACAAGATCACATACACAACACAAGGTCTATGTGGGAAACCCTCTTGAGAATAAAACCCACTCTCAATATTGAAAACACATGGACTACTATCCTATAAGATGATCACAAATAGGAGACTTATCAAATCCTTTTGATCAAAGACCTTTAGTCAAGTCCTTCTGACCTACAACCTTGATCAAGTCCTTTAGATCAAAGGTCTTTAGTGAAACCCTCTTTCATAAGGAGAAACTTCCCCTAAGGAAGATCAATTCCTTTAGAACTTACTTACAAATAACACTTCTACCTTAGATCTAATGTCTGTAACACCTGATGATGGACCTCTTGATTAGTTGACCTCTGCACAAACTCACTCTCTTTACCTTCACTCATACTTGATCTATAAGAACACTATTTTATTTATAGAATTATTACCTATAGGTCATATAAATATTCCTCAATTTGTTATTCTCTTCAACTCATCCTAAGGGCACTCTACCCCTTCTTCACTCCACAAAACACATACAAGCCTCTCTTCACTCTCTCCCAAATCTTCATATAACAACTCTAGAACACAACAAATTTGGCTCCAATATATCTAGATAAATTAATAATTATCAAGTCCATAATATTTCCTTGTTAGACACAAAACATGAATTCATCCTTAAGGCATCTCATATGGGTCACACTTAAGCACAGCCCCCTTTCAAAATAGGCCTAAAACACTTTTAGGTCCTATAAAGACCTATTCAAATATTTGACACTTGTCTGAGCATAATAAGAACACAATAACACTTAAAAACATATAGGTCCACTCCTTGTGTCCCCTAGGACATCCTGAACTAATCACAATCACTAAAACACTCATCTACTAAAGCCAATTAGCTCAAACACTTCTCTGTACACATAGTAATTATTAATGAAAACATAGTCAACTTCAAAACCTTTGTTCAGACTTCATACAATTGGACAAACCTTTAAAATGCATGCAAATCATTATCATGGAGTCTAAAACACTCCCCAATATCTAATTAACCATTAAACATCAAAATAACAACTACATGAGCTCGAATATCCTTCTCGGGTCACTTGTAGAAGATATATGGAAACACAGTCAACTTTGACGCTCAATAACTCTGTTTGTATTCACTTTTACATCTTTAAGTATATATTTCTAGATGAACCTTGAAGTCCTCTACCACTTTTATTTTTATTACATGAGAAAATTTGGCTTCTATCAAAAGCTATGGTCCGAAAACCAAACACTAGTCATTCCTTTGCAATTTCAAATATTCAAATATAAATGGTCATAGTTAACCTTTAGACACTAAGCTCAAATCTCATGTCATATCACATTTAGATCAAATACACTCCATTTATCTTGATTGATCTTTAATGCATATGCACTAATGCTCAAAATTTAACCCTCTATCACTTTGAACACATCTCATGCATCCTTGAGATCTTGACTTAATGTGCTCCATTGGTCTCTGTGGATCAACCCAGTCTTTAATGATCAACACTCACCATTTGATCAAATATATAAATGCTCACTCACCATTGGATACTTATCTTGTCCCTTTTCTCAAATGTTAAACATCATGCACTTATCCTCATCTCATTACCTCTTGACTCCTTAGATCACTCATACACTGTCGATCTCGTTCGAGCTTTAACACCTTCAAAAATGACCAAGTATGGGGACCCTATCAATATGCATTTGTAGACATTTTTTCAACTTAATAACTTATTTTTTTCTTACCCACAAGATCTCAAATTTGGACCAAATGATCTCCTCACATAGGAGAATCCAACCATATGACATACTACTCTTAAAAATCTCATGCATGCAAGATACAATACCATTAAAATGCCTTCTCATAAACTTATGTCTCAGAGCCAACCATGTTCAAATCTTCTTGAGAAGCCAACTTTGAGAATTCATAACTTTTGTCATGCTTCAACATATGATATCAAATTTAGTGCAAATGATCTATGCTCAGAATTGAAGAAACCAATATGATCAATTTTTCTTTACACCTTCACATGTGCAAGATATAATACCTTAAAAGTGTTCACTCAAATCTTTCTACCACACTACAAAATTGGCTATGGGAAAACATAGTCAATTTACTTGGGAGCCCAAACTTGCATAAGCATAGATTTTAATGTGTTACATCACATGATCTAGAAATTAGTGCAAATAATCTAGGTCCAAAACAGAATAAACCCATATGATCACCTTCTTTTGAATCATCCACATGTGCAAGTACTGACCTCATCAACATTCTTACTCAGCTCTTTCTGACCAATTTGCAAATTTGGTTAAGTATGGGAAAACAATGAATTATGACTGAGAAGCTAACTTTTCATCCTCATATCTTTGACTAAACTTTGATGCATGACTTGAGATCTGGCACATAATAACTAGGGACTACACTGATCACAACCATATGACAAACTCCCCTTGAATCCTTCCCACATGGTAATGGTCATGTCATCAAACTACCAACTCAGATTTCTTACCACTAGACCCAAAGTGTCTAGATGAAAACTATGATCAACCAAATGAATTCCACTCATGTACATAAACTCTCAAATCATGGATCACATCTTATAATACCCATTGCACATGTTCAAACCTCCATACTCATTCCTAATCCTCTCAAGCTATGTCAATATTGAATATCATTTAATCATACATAAATCATACTAGAACAAGCATATTGAAAACTTTGTCATATAAGAACAAGTATATTGCACACTTTGTCATTGTCACTTAGACTATCAAGGTACTTCATCCACTCACCAGAGCATCTCCATGACATCACTATGATAGCTCTCCAACAATCTCCCCTTTTTTCATTGATGTTAACACCCATCAAAGTAATAATATATGGCTCACCTTCCCTCTCTTCAAGGCACTTCCATAAAAAGAACTTTCTCCCCAACAATTCTCTTGAATATTAACTTTCTCCCCTTTTGACATAATGACAAAGTGGGAACCTATTGATCCCAATGACCTGAAAAGACTATCAAATATGGAAGGACCATATTATAAAGATGATACAAACTCCTCATTACTTTGAGCCTACTTTTGCTTGTCTTAACAACCTCCTCTTGCTTCATGCCAACACTCTCTTCAATAAAGTATTGTAACCAATGAAGACAGAACACACAAAACACTAAAATATGATGGAACTTACCAAGAGACATCTTAGAGGTACTCCCCACTAATATTTTTGAGCAATTACACCATTTGATCATCTTTAGATCTCCACACACCATGAATAACCACCGCATAGGCTTAATAGCCTTCTTTCTCAATGCACTTCCATGACCATAAATTTTGCATCTACAATAAAGTTTATTTAAAAACCTTTGGAGAAAGCTTATGAACTTTTTGCTCCCCCTTAACCATAGACCTTCTATTGATTCATAAAAAAAGAAATAACACCCAAACTCTATCTTAGATATTCAAAATTAGCTTTTGATAATTGTTTGGTCATAATATCTGTAAGCTACTCTTTTATAGACACATGCTCCAACTTGATACATTGATTAATCACTTATTCTCTCAATAAATGATATCTAATAGGAATGTGTTTATTTTTTGAGTGCATAACAAGATTCTTTGAGATACTAATTTCACTACTATTGTCACAATAAATAGGACAGGGTCCATTTTATCTTACCTTGTAATCCTCTAAAGTTTATTTCATCCACATGACTTGTGTGCAATAAGAGACATTTGATATATACTCAGCTTCTACATTAGATAGAGACACTAAGGTTTGCTTCTTGCTTAGCCAAGACACTAAACATTCTCACATGAAAAAGACCCCACCACTATTCCTCCTCTTATCATCCACACATCTTACCCAGTTAGCATTAAGATATGATTTTAAAGATAATTTTTACTCCTAGGATACCATAAACCATAGTCTATGGTGCCTTTGAGATATCTCAATATCCTTTTGACTACTTTTAAGTGATATTATCTAGGGTCATCTTGAAACCTTCCTACAAGACCCACTTCTTACATGATATCAGTCCTAAAAGTAGTAGAGAACAAAAAACTTCCAATCATGGATCTATACAAAGTTTGATCAACTTTTGGCGAGTCATCCAATTTACTTAACTTGCATCCTATGATCATTGGAGTACCCATTAGCTTACAATACATCATGTCAAACTTCCTTAGCATATCCTTGATGTATTTAGTTTGAGAAATGAAGATCCCTGCATCAAGTTGATTGATCTGTAATCCTAAGAAGTAAGATAGTTTTCCCAGCATGGATATTTCACCCTCAGCTTTCATAGTATCTACAAATTATCTACTCAATTTATCATTGTAAATCCAAAAATTATGTCATCAACATATACAACAACTATCAATTGATGATTACATTCTATCTTAATGTATAAATTACTATCAGTTATCCCTCTTTTAAAACCTTGACTCAAAAGATACTTATCTATCATGTCATACCAAGCTCTAGGAACTTGTTTAAGATCATATAGAGCCTTCTTTAATTTACCCACAAAATCTTGATTTCTTGACATAAAGTATCCTTCAGGGAACTCAATGTAGACTTCTTCTAAGTTGTTATTCAAAAATGCAGATTTTACATCCATTTGATATACCTTGAAACCTTTGAAACATGCATATGCCAAAAAGAGTCTAATTGCTTCCATCCTTGCCACATGAGTAAAAGTCTCATCAAAATCTATTCCTTTAACTTGATCATATCTTTTACACACCAATCTAGTCTTGTTTCTTTTGACTTCACCTTTCTCATTCATCTTGTTCTTAAAAACCCATTTGGTACATATCACATTTTTATCTTTTGGTCTAGGAACTAAGTCCCATGTTTCATTCCTTTCTATTTGATCAATTTCTTTATCCATTGCATCATTCCAACTTTCATCATTGCTAGCTTCCATAAAAATTTCAAGTTCAGTCATGGATAACAGAGTTGAGTCTTGTTAATTTTGATTGATCAACATTCTCCTTCTATCTACAAACTTGCACCAACATTTACAATAATCTGAGAGATTAGATGACCTTTTTGAATTCTTTTATATTGAGCTTTAGTATCTTGCCTTTCTTCCTCTTCTTCATCTTCATCATATATTTGAATAGATAACTTATCATTTTTTGTAACATCATTTGAAGTTCAGTCACTTACCTATAATTTTGGCTTTTTGACTCTACTTGTCTCATCTACTCTTACATTTGAAATTTCAACAATATTATGAAGTCTCTTGTTGAATCATCTATAGGTAGTACCAATAGAAGAATATCCTAAGAATATGTCTTCATTATATCTTGAATCAAATTTTCCAAGATTATCTTCATCTCTTTTGATGAAGCACCTACTCCCAAACACTCTAAAATATTTAACATTAGCCACTCTATTATTCCATAATTCATAAGGTGTCTTATTACCATTTACTTAGATTTGACATCTATTTAGGATGTACACAAAATTCTTGGCTACCTCTTCCCAATAGTCACTGATATTTTTGCATCTTGAAGCATGGTTCTACCCATCTCAATAATAGTCATATTTTTCCTTTCAACTATTGTGGTGTTCTAGCAGTAGAAATTGTCTTCTTATCTCATGTTCATCAAAGAAGTCATCAAACTTATGAGACACAAAACTCACCTCCTCTATCTAATCTCACACACTTAATCTTTGAACCTTTATCATTTTCAACAAGAGCTTTGAATACCAAAATTTTTGCAAGAGCTTCTATTTTTTATATAAAAAAGAAAATCCAAGTTATCCTAGTAAAATCATCAATGAGAAGCATGAAGTATCTATTACCTTAAATACTTTGACTTATCATAGGTCCACATATATCAATGTGAATCAACTCCAATGGATCTATATTGGAGAATCCTTGTTTTTATATTTTCTCTTGGTTTGATTCCCATGAAGATAGGCCTTGCAAAGAGAATGAGGAATCTTAAAAATCTTGGGCATATGCCTTACCAACCCTTTTGAACTGATCTTTACCATATTATCAAAAATTATATGTCTAAGCCTTCTATAAAAAATTCAATGTTCATCCAAATGGCTCATCAAGCACTTCTTCTTCTGGGATTCATGGAATGCATACATGTTGTTATCTATTTTATGAACCTTTGTAACTAATTTGTCATATTTTGTTTTTCTTACTTCACAAACATCATCATGAAAATATACAACATTTCCTTGCTTACATATTTGGCTTACACTTAAAATATTATGTTTCAAACCTTCTACATTAAGACATTATCAGTCTTCACATGGCCATTGTCTAAACTCATAGTACCTTTGCCAATAATGTAAGCAGATTTGTTGTCACCAAATCTTACTACACTTGGGTTGGTCTTCTTTAGAGAGATAAACTTGCCCTTGTCTCTTGTCATATGATTTTAGCTTCTATTATCTATGAACCATATCTTATTCTCATCTTCTTGAGTATGAAAAGTTGCTTAAACAAAAAATGACTCTTCCTTTGGTGGTCTGGTAGAATTTTACTTCTTTTCTTCTTTAGACTTAGTCTTCTTGAACCATTTGATGGTGTCAATGACTTGTATATCTTTTTTCCTAAATGCTCTTCTACATTTTTTAGCTATAACACCTTGTTAGTTATAATTATAGCATATGAGACCCATTTTTATCTCTGGAAAGAGAGAAAGAGAGAGAGAGACTCCTATATCTATGACCAAATTGATTAAAAGAGAAGCAATACCCATTAAAGACAATGTTCATGTTTTATCCTCATTTCTCTTGACCATTACTGCTCAATGGATTTTCAATCTTGATTCTTTTAGTGGAGCTGAGATCCCTATTATCTTTTGGAAGAAAAAAATCTAAGTAAGCCATGACTTTGTTTTGATTGAGATCTTCACCTATCATGAACTATAGATTCTTGACCATTACTTCTAGATTTTGCACTTGTGTCTTCAATTTTGATAAAGCACAAACTAGATTGTCTTGAATACAAGCCATAACCTCTTTGTTAACCATTGTTCCTTTGATCACCTTTAAGTGGTTAAAATTTTCACTAAGGACATGCTTTGATACCAATTTTTAGAGGTATAATGCATTGAGAGGGGAGGTGAATTAGTGATGGAAAACAATCTAAATCAATTACCAAACCTTCGCAGTTACTTTAAGCATTCAACACAAGCATTCATGAAGCATACAAATTATTCATAGAAATGAATAATGAACATAAATAAAGATCACATATATAATATAAGGTCCACATGGGAAATCCTGTTGGGGAATAAAACCCACTCTCAAGCCTACAAACACATGGACTATTGTCCTATAAGATGATCACAAATAAGAGATTGATCGAGTTCTTATGATCAAGAACATTTAGTCAAGTCCTTCTAACCTACAACCTTGATCAAGTCTTTTAGATCAAAGGTCTTTAGTGAAACCCTCTTTCACAAGGAACAATTGGCCCTAAGGAATATCAAGTCCTTAGACCCTCCTTGGAAAGAACACTTCCACCTTAGAGCCAATGTCTACAACACATGAAGATGGACATCTTTATCATCTGACCTCTACACAAACTCACTCTCTTTACCTTTGCTCACACTCAATCTACAAGAACACTATTTTTTTAATATAATTATGACCTATAGGTCATATAAATAGTCCTTAATCTATTATTCTCTTCAACTCATCCTCAGGGCACTCTACCCCTTCTTCACTCCACAAACCACACACAAGCCTCTCTTCAATCTCTCCCAAATCTTCATATAATAACTTGAGAACCCAGCACATTTGGTTCCACTATATATAGATCAATCATGAATTATCAAGTCCATAATATTTCCTTGTCATCCAAAAAATATGCATTCATCCTTAAGGCATCTCATCTAGGTCACACTTAAGCACAGTCCCCTTTCAAAATAGGCCTAAGACACTTTTAAGTCCTATGGAGACCCATTCAGCTCTCTAACACTTCTCTAAGCATAATAAGAACACAAGAACATTTAAAAACATATAGTTCCAATCCTTGTGTCCCCTAGGACATCCTCAACTAATCACAGTTGTCAAAACACTCATCTATTATAGCCAATTAGCACAAACACTTCTTTATGCACACAGTCATTATTAATGAAAACATAATCAACTTCAAAACCTTTGTTCATGCTTAATATGATTGGAAAAACCTTAAAATTGCATATAGAGTATTCTCATGGAGTCTAAAACACTCCCCAATATCCAATTAACCATGAAACATCGAAATAGCAGTTACATGAGCTCAAATATCCTTCTCGAGTCAATTGTAAAACATATACAGAAACATAATTAACTTTGGAGCTTAATAACTCTGGTTGTATTCACTTTCAGATCTTCAAGTCCATATTTTCAGATTCACCTTGAATTCCTCTACCATTTGTATTTTACTACATGAGAAAATTCGGCTTATATAGAAAGGTATGGTCCAAAAACTAGAAATTGGTCATTCATTCACAATTTCAAATATTCAAATATAAACAGTCACAATTAACCTTTGAACACTAAGCCTGGATCTCATGTCATCTTAGCTTCAAATCAAATATGTTCCATCAATCTTGATTGATATTTAATTCATAAGTGTCAATGCTCAGGCGTTAACCCTCTTTCAATTTGAACACATCTCATGCATCCTTGAGATCTTGACTTAACATATGCTTCGTTGATCTCCGTGGATCAACTCAGTCTTTAATGATCAATGCTCACCATTCAATAAAATGTATGAATTCTCAATCATCATTGAATCCTTATCCTATCCATTTGTTCAAATGTTAAACATCATGCACCTATCATCATCTTGCTACCTCCTGACTCCTTGGATCACTCACGTATCATCGATGTTGTTCGAGTTTTAACACCTTCAAAATTGACTATGGGGACCCTATAAAAATGTATTAGTAGCCATTTTTTCACCTTAATAAATTCTTATGTGCTTATGTTTAAGATCTCAAATTTGGATCAGAAGATCTCCTCACATAGGAGAATCCAACCATATGACATACTACTCTTGAAACTCTTATGCATGCAAGATACAATGACATTAAAGTGCCTTCTCATAAACTTGTGTCTCAAAACCAACCATATCCAAATCTCCCTGAGAGGCCAACTTTGAACATCCATAACTTATGTTGTGCTTCATCACATGATATCAATTTTAGCACAAATGATCTATGATTAAAATTAAACAAATCCATATGATCAATTTTTATTTACACCTTCACACATGCAAGATATAATACCTTCAAAGTGATCACTTGGCTCTTTCTACCACACTGCAAAATTGGTTATGGAAAAACACAATTAATTTGCTTCAGAGCCCAAATTTGCATAAGCATAGCTTTTAATTCACTATATCGTATGATCTATAAATTAACACAAATAAACTAGGTCCAAAACTAAATAAACCCATATGATCACCTTCTCCTGAATTATCCACACATGCAAGCACTGACCTCATCAACATGCTTACTTAGCTCTTTCTAATGAATTTACAAATTTGGCTAAGTATGGAAAACAATGACTTATGACTGAGAAGCCAACTTTTCACCCTCATATTTTTTAATGTGATTTGATGCATGAATTGAGATTTGGTGCATAAAAACTAGGGACTACAATGATCACAACCATATAACCAACTCCCCTTGGCTCCTTCCTGCATGATAATGGTGATGTCATCAAACTACTAGCTCAAATTTTCTACCACTAGACCCAAAGTGTCTAGATGAAAACTATGATCAGCCAAATGAATTCCACTCATGCACACAAGATCTCAAAGCATGGTTCACATCTTATATGACCCCTTGCACATGTTCAAACCTCCATAATCATTCTTGATCCTCTCAATCTATGTCAATACTGAATATCAACCAATCATACATAAAACACACTAGAACAAGCATATTGCACACTTTTTCATACAAGAACAAGCATATTGCACACTTTGTCATTGTCACTTAGACTATCACAGTACTTTATCCACTCACCAGAGCATATCCATGACACCACCATGGCATTACTATGATAACTCTCCAACATATGAAAATACTCAACTTAAAGCTTTCCCATAGTTTCAATCCCTTTCTAGTTGGCCGTGGAGATAAAAAATCTTTGAACCTCTATTCCACCTTCGTTTTACAAAGTTTAATGACATGTGTAATGATGAGTCAATATTTATTAAATATCCATGTGGTCCTCTAATTTTATACATAATGTAGTTCATATTTCATTAAAATAACAAAGGGCTTTCCATACTTTGAATATTTTATTTTATTAATTGTGTTTTTCATAGATTTGGACTCATGTTAGTTTTCCCATAATGTCAGTCTCTTGGAGTCCTACTCATTTTTTCATAAACCTTTAATGGAATACATGTGAGCCTTTTACTTTATTATGTGACTTTTTTTTAACTTAGTCCTTTTTTATGAAATCTCATAGGAGATCCCAATGAATGAGGAAACATCATGTGAAACATGGAACCTTTCAACTATGTTAGTCTCCCAAACCTATTAAAAATGTCAAATCTTGAGATCCCAACCAAATGAGGAAGCACCATGTAGAACCTATCATTTGTGTCATTATTCTAGACCTATTAGAGATGTCAAATCCTAGGAGATCCTAATAAATGAGGAAGTGCCATGTGAAATATATCAATTGTGTTAATCACCTGAACCTGTTAGAGATGTCAAATCCCAAGAAATCATGACAAATGAAAAAGTGCCATGTAGAACCTATCAGATGTGTTAGTATCCTAGACCTATCAAATATGTCATATCTTGGGAGAGCCTAATTAAATGAAGAAGTTTTATGTGGAACCTCTTAGATGTGCTAGTCTTCTAAATCAGTTAGAGATACTAGATCTTGGGAGAGCTTAACCTATGAGACTATGCCACATGGCACTTATATATACATTGATAGAAAAGGATTGGGATGCCTTGATATGGTTAAAATGACATACTATTAGATTTTAAATCCTATCATAAGATGCCACATGTTACCTCACTATGCCAAGTGGCCAAATATAATGCTTGAAGCAATAAAAATACAGCACCTAGATACACTTAGGTGGAATCTATTACCATCATGACCAACTAAATGAATACATGTGGTGCAACATAAATCCACCTAGGATTTCATAGAGGTAAGGTAGTCATATGCCTACCATACTTCTAGAATTAACTAAATAGGAAATTGGGACCCAATTGGATAATTTAAAACGTCTCATCATGATCACCAAATCTAGGTAGGGAGCGTATATTTGAAATTCTTGAGTTAATGCTAGATTGGGAAATAAATGAGTAGATTGATCCAACAACTCAAATTTGAAATTGTGTTGGGTGAGCTACCAAAGCCCATTAATACATATGATCTTTGTAGAGCCTTATAAGTCCTTGGATTAATTGAAAATACCATTACCACTCTTAATTCCCTAAAATCCTTCTTTGCGGTGCTTTCTTGTGCTTTCTATGTTGGTCCTCACCCCTGAACTTAGTGATCCATAGCTTGAAATAATGGTCACTTCATCTTTCAGTCCCAATCTTGAGATTGAATACTAGGACACCACCTTCTTGGCTAACCTGGTATCATTCAACCATTATAAAAAGGTCTTCAAGGCAATTGAAAATGTGCAAATGCCCACCTCAGATGATGATGATGAAAAGAATAGCTCAACAATTTTATTGTGCTAGGAAAGTCTAGATTACACAGGGATACAACCAAAGCTGAGGTGTTCCCTTGCATAGACCTCTCTAAAAACTTGATGCAGACATCCAATCATGTTCTATGAGATGGGTGTGACCTGGTTTACTTAGTCAATTTGGTGAACCTACTCACAAACATCTTATGGGTTGCTTTTAATAAGTATTACAACCTCCCAAAGTACACCAATAGCTAATATGTTAGCACAATGTATGCATGGGATAATTCCCATAATATATATGAAGTCTTCAAGGACTAGGTCATCAACCAAGAACAATGTGTTGACAAGGAAGACATCAACGCCTACCCTATCCACCTCTTTAATGAATGGGTTCATGTTGGGATGTTGCTACTAAACCACTTATTTGAAGCTAGTGATACCATACATATGAACCTCTTATGGGTGCCCTTAATCATCATTATCCTCAAAGGGGAGGAGATATCGAACTTGGGAAGCATGATAAATTTTAACCTCATCAAATATATATCAAAGGCTCAAACTGGAGGTAATTTCTATATGATGAGCTATATGGTGGATGTCATTTGTGCTAAAATTGTGTTCAAACCTTACGAATTTCCAACATGGACTCCCAGGGATGATGTGGTGCATATAGTTTTCTAAAAACTATATGGCCACCACTATATAAATCATATTTAGGAAATTTTGATTCATTCTACCTGGTGTTCTACATGGCCATCAATGAGGTAGCCATGCCTCAACTCTCAAATGAGATCAAACAGTCCCTCATCTTGATTGATGATTATTAGTAATATAAGGATGACACCATCATCCAAATGGTAGGCATCTATAGGGGCCCCTTCCACTTTCCCTATTAGGTCTTAGATCGATTGACCAAATAAGAGATAACCAGTCAACTGGTGGATAATGTATTTGACCACTCCTTCAACTACTAGTAGTAGGCTTGCCTTGTTTTCCCCATCATCATATGCCATCATTTATATAGGTATCTACCTCCATTACATAAAATGGTGGTGGGTAGGTATTATTACACCCTAAGGAGAGTGTAACATCAAGATTGGGACCTTCATGGTATCATTAGGGGCCATGTGATAAAGTACTAATCTCATCTCAACATCACCTATAATGATGTGCCCCACCATGATGATGAGATCCACTTAAAACATGCTAATGACAACGATATGTTAGTCAGGATCAAGATGAATAATAAGGAAAATCGTGTGCAACTCAGGCCATCAGCTCAGGGCAACCTTCTTTTTGGAACTAGCTATCATCAGCCCTAAAATAATGCATCTGAAGGCACTAGTTAGGTTGAGTGTTCTAGAGAGAAAAGTGGGGGATAATGCATGGGATAAATATATCTACTTATTAATTTTAGGATTGATGTTGGTTTAGTCCAAGGATCGAGTAGTTTAACCTAATTTATTCAAAGAGCATGAACTCTACCACCAGAGGCTCAATATATGTTTGATGAATTCTTGGAATTTGTATTAGTTGCTTACTCTTGATTGTTGATGAACCTAACCTTTCTAATTTTTAAAATAGGGGACAGTGTTTTGATTCTAAAATAAACATGAAAAGGGGAGATTAAGATAGGGTATAAAATGATGTTTCTAATCAAGAAAATGCTAATGTTTGAGAATTGAAGCATGCCAAGTCATAGTTATACCATTGTATATCTGGTTCAGTGATTGCACAAACAATATGAATATTCTACTTGACGGTCCTTCACAAGATGTAAACACTCAAAGATTTACATCAATGACACAAATATTTTAAAACACTTTATAATTGAAAGCACATAAAGCATGGATTATTCACAAATAAATTGAAAAGAGCACACAAGGAATTAGATTAGAAAATGAAAATTATAACTACAATATTCATCTCTATAAAAGAAGCATAAAATCACTCCTCTTGCATAAGTATGAACTCTAAACTAGAAACAATGGACCCCATTCAATGAGTAGAAGATAGAGTCAAAACAAATAAAAATATTTCATTATAGTTCTAATAGAGTTTCATTACATGGAAATGTCGACCCTTGAAAAGAGAAATTAGTCTACAATATATAGATAAGGATGAAGCTCACTCCCAAGTAGCAGGAGATTCCTATTTTTGTCCATGATGGCCATCCAAAGTTGTTATAATTGCATTGATTCAAAAAATAAGATTCTCCACTCCCCAAAATATGTTTGGGGCCCGCTCAAGTGATATGCTAAGAATCTAGAAAAGAACCACCTCCCAACTATTTAGGATATGCCTTATTGGCTACCAAGAAACTACCACCAAGTCAAATTCACTATCTAGCTTGGCCAAGATCATGGGAGGATCTTGAAAGATCACCTTAGACTAGGCCAATAGTCATTGGTGCACTTGGAGTGGGGCCTTAAGGGGAACTTTCACCTCCAACACCTAGTTGATACTCATCATGGATGGAGTTGAGAGATCTAGAATCACCTTGGCTCCATCCTTATTAGCCTTTGACACCTTTAACCTCATGACCTAGTTGAAATGAGTTAGGTGAACCTTGAATTATCCTCTATCCATCAAGGTGATATCTAGATGGAATGTAGGGAAATTACTTAGATGAATCACAATAGTAGAATTATATATGGAAGAATTAAGAGCAAGATAAGCAGATACACAACAAAATTTGGTGAAAGAGTAGAATACTTGAATATTATGACTAAGCCACTTTGAGGGAGCAACCTCCACAATAATACAATAAGAACAAAATTCACAATATGATGATGAAATACTAACCACTACCTCCTATATATACTCTATTTAGCCATGGTTATTTCATAGGCCAACCATACTAAGAACATTGAGAAATACAATAAGCTAATATGAAGGTGTGTAAGCCATAAGTCGGCCACACATATCCCTAGATGCAGTATATGTTAAGGGAATAACATGCTCCCTCCCTTAAAAACAATTTTATCCTCAAAATTTAATCAAACTAGGATGTTGTAGGAATTCTTCATCCTCCCATGTTGCATCTTTAGAATGTAAGTTTTTCTATTTGATCAAATACTGCTTAATGGCTCTTGTCCATAGTTGCTTAGTACACATGTGAAGGATCTCCTCAGGCTCTATAATGACACAGCCTTATTCATCTAATTTAGTTAACTCAATTTGAGTGAAAACTCTATGTCTAATTACTTTTTTTAGGAAAGATACATGGAATATTAGATGTATGTGAGTGGTTGGGGGTAATACTAGCTTGTAAGCCACACTACCAATTTTATGTAAGATCTAGTAAGGACCATAATACTTAGGTGATAGCTTGTTATCTTTTTTTTTTGCTTCAAATACATCTACTTATATGGATGGAAACACACAAAGACCTAATCACCTATGTCAAAATGTCACTCACTATAGTGTTGATCTATTTGTTGATTCATTCAATTTTGTGCCATTGATAAATTCTCTCAAAAAATAACTAATGCCTCATGTTGATGGTGAATGTGTTCCTCAACAGCTCAAACCTTAGGATACACTAGTAAAATTAAAGTTTTATATGGTGGGTGATACCCACACAATGCCACAAAGGAAGACATCTTGGAAGAAGTGTGAAAAGAAGTGTTATACCACCATTCAACAAGTGGCAACCAATGAACCTATTTGTTTTATTTGTCATAAACAAAATAATGAAGATACCCTTCAAGACATTTATTGACTACCTCTATTTATCTATTAGATTTGGGATGATAGGATTATCTATGAGCCAACTGGATACCCAAACATATAAATAATATAGTCCAAAAATTACTAATAAATATGGGATCTCGATCACTTACAATGATCTTTGGAGTGTCATGCAATTTTTGAGCCATATTGAAAGAAGCAAAAGCTATTATACCGGCAACAAATAGTTACGAAAGGATAAAAAATGAGCATACTTAGTGAGTTGATCCATAACTATTATGATAACATTTTTACCCTCAGACTGTGGTAACCCCATAATGGAATCCATGGAAACCTCTTCCCAATGCTAGCTAGGGATGGATAAAGACTACAAAAGACTTACAATCTGAATGTTTTCACATTTATTTTGTTGGTATATCATGCATTCAACCACATATTTTTTTAAATCCCCTTTGAGTCCTTCCCAAAAAAATCTTGCTTGATTTTATGATATGTTTTTAAAAATCTCAAGTGACCTCATAGTGGAGAGGCATGAAGTTCTTGAAGAATTTTATGTTTGAGGAGAGAATGCTTAAAAAGGTATAATCTATCTTTATACCATAATGTGTTTCCCTTCCATGTAAAATTTTTAGATTCATTAGAACCCTATTGAAGATTGTGAATCAAACCCTTGGTAGCACTCTCATTCTGATCTTGCTTCCTCTTGCCAATCTGCCTATCACATGTTCATGGTGCATAACAATGCCTCAGTGCCTCAACTGATTCATCCCACTATTAGAGGGCATATGACACCACATTCTCTTTTTCTTTCTTATACACTATTTCAAAATCATAGCCTAACATTTTAGTCAATAATTTTTTTTGTTCTCTAGATGGAAAGTGTTATTTCAAAAAATATTTGGGCTATCATGCTCAGTATATACCTGAAAGTGATAACCCATTAGATAAGGTCTCCATTGTTTCAATACATGCAGAATGGCCATCATCTCTTTCTCATATATTGGTCTAAGCCTATTTTTTCTCTTCTTTTAGTGACTTTCAAATGCCAATGGTGTCCCTTATTGCATGAGTATAGCCCCCATGCCATATACTAATGCATCACACTCCACAACAAATATGTTTGAAAAATTAGGAGTAGCCAAAATTGGAGTTGTGCACATTACCATTTTCAATTGTTCAAATGTCTTGGTAGCTAAATCAGTCAACTAGAAGGATTCTTTATTCAACAAAGAGGTGATTGGGGTTATAATGCTACCATAATTTTTGACAAACTTGTGATAGTAACCGATTAACTCCAAAAATCCATAAAGGTTCTTGAAGGTCTTAGGAACTTGTCACTCCATAATTACTTGGATTTTCTTAGGATCAACTTTCACTCCTTCATTTGAAACAATATGACCCAAGTTATCCACCTCTGGATACCAAAAGCACATTTGGAATGTTTAGCATAAAGCTAATGTTGTTCCATAACTAAAAGCACCTATTTCACATGCTTTGAATGTTCTTCCAAAATTTTGTTGTAAATGAGGATATCATCAAAAAAAACTAATACAAACTTTCTCAAAAATGGCCTAAAATAGTATTCATCAAAATTTGAAATGTATATGGTGCATTTGTGAGGCCAAAAGGCATGATTATAAGTTCATAATGGCCTTCATGAGTTTTGAAAGTTATTTTAGGTATTTTCTCATCACGGATATGAATCTGATGATATCTAGAGTGAAGATCTAACTCAGTAAAATAAATATCACCATGAAATTCATCTATAAAATCATCAATTACTAGAATAGGAAACTTATCTTTATTGGTGTATTTGTTGAGTTCTCTATAGTCAAGACACATCCTCTAACTGTCATCTTTTTTCTGCACCATGACTACTAGGGAGGAATATTCACTTTGACTATGTCAGATGATTCATGCCTTCAACATCTCTTGTACCATATTTTTAATTTCATTCTTTTAGGCATAGGGATACTTGTAAGGTCTGATAATAGGTGGTGTACTTCTTGGAATGAGTCTGATGGCATAATTATGTGTATGACTTAGAGGAAGTCATTTTGGTAGGTCACCAAAAATAATAGAATGGTCATCCAACACCTTTTGCAAATCAAGATGTGTAGACTCCTTGGTTGGTTTAACCTCCATGGAAAATAAGTGTGCCATAAAACTTTTTGTACCTTTTTTGATAATTTTTGTCATCTGGTGGGAACTAACCAGTTGTGGAGATTTAGCCCATAATCCATGTAGTTCAAAATTCCTTCCTTCTAAATGAAACCTCGTGAATAATTCCTATAAATTCATCTTAATAGTGCCCAAAGTGGTGAGCCACTGCACTCCCAAAACAATGTCATCTCTTCCCATGGGAATAGAAAACATAGGGGAATCTAACAAATAATCTCTCGTAGCAAGCTTAATACTATAAAATTTTCCATAATAATTGATCGTACCACCATCTACAATCATGACCTAAAAGTTTGAAGCTAGGTAAATGAAATAATTCAAACAAGTAGCCAACTTACTATTGATGAAGTTATGTGTACTCCCAAAGTCAATTAACACAATCACCTTTTGTTTCTTTAGGAACCCCACCACCTTAAGAGTTTTAGGAGTACTAATCCTTGAAAATGCATGATAAGAAATAGTAGGTTGAGAATCTTCAAATTCATCCTCAAGTTCTTCTAACCCTTCCCTTGAAGCCTCTTCATCTTCTTTCTTCTCATTGGCACCATCAATGTAAAATAATTTCTTTTCAACACATCAATGTCATTTGCTCCATTTATTATCATAACCAAAACACAAAACTTTTGCATGCTTTTCTTCTACTTCTTGAAGTGTCAATCTAGTAGACTGATGAAATGATGGTGTTGATAAGGTGAATTCACAAACATTGGTGAAAGGTCTTTATCTGATCAGCTCTTTTTCCTCAACCATGTGTGTCCTTAGTATGGATTTAGATACAGAACTAGGATGAAACATGTGAACCTCTAATTGGATGTTATGTTTGAGGCCACCAAAAATAGGTCAATCAAATTTTCCTTAGTGATGTCTCCCATATGTAAAAAGAGATTTTGAAATTGATGAATGTAGTCCTTGACAATCCCAGTTTGGCATAACTTGGCTAGCTGACTAAAGTAGTTTTCAAAGACATTATTGCAATAGTAGAGTTACAACTCCTTAGAAATTATGGACCATTGATAGCCCAGGGAGCAGGGGGAAAAAAAACTCAAAAACTATATTGTGAATGGCCTATTTGATAATAATATAATATTATATTGTTTTAGGATAGATTTACAAAGAGAAGTGAAAGCATATAAAATTTTCACCAAGTCATTACAAGATAAAACCAATTCCCATGAACCAATTCATTTAATAAAAACTAAACAAAACTAACTAAAAACAATATACTTTTGGATCATAAAATAATCCAACAAAATCCTCCTTTATACAAAGGGGTATAGAAAGACTGAAACAATGAACTATGAGTCATCCAAGTAGAATTTATTGCAATTACAAATGGTACACTATGCATCCTAGACTGATCAACACCCTGATCATCCCCGCACTGAAGTAGAATGAGATCACGCTCTGTCCAACTACATCAATCCTCATGTATAATCCATCCAACAAGTGATTGTATTAGTACTATGTATGGCACATCTCAAACTGATGCCCAACAATCACCAACATCTCCCGCAAGCCTTTGCTCAGAACTAATAATTCTAACAACTCAATTCTGACTCGTATCATAACCAATGATGATTGATCAAAACCCAATATGCAATATATTCTCCCCCTATCATATGACAGGTGAGAAGCCATGCAACAAATAAACCAAGTAAAAACCACTAAAATTATCTACATCAAAGATCATATCAACACTAGATCTATGAAAGTAAATTACACAAGCCAAAAAATGTTATCCTATTAATGAACCCATACTCTGAGCTAATAGTGAACCGGAGAAGGGAAACTATCCTCCAACCTTTAGTTGGCTTTGTTTGGCCTGTTAGATCCTCAGAGACCTGTAAACATTGAAATATAAAACCATCATCACTGATAACATAAGAAATGGAACACATCATTATGATATTTTTTATATGTATACAACACATTTTTACTATTTGAGAAAACCTTGAGGTGTCAGATTTCATCGAAAATGCACTCAATTTCATTACAATTTGTAATTTATTCAAAATATGAAGAAAAAAATATATTTACACATGCCAAAATAAAAAATTACTCATTTTAATGCTCTTATAAATCCATTTCCATGAAAAATGAGTGATCATATAAATAATTTGGCCATCGTATGTAAAATATATGACAATTTGAAATTTGACTTCTTTGTCAGGCTAGGCAGACCCCTCCTCAATGCTAATTCTAAAAATTTGACTAGTTTACGAGGATTAAAATAACATAAAAATACATTATATACCCATACTTTTTATACTATTTAAAAATCTATCTGAGTCTATTTTCCAAAAAGATAACTTTAACAAAAAAATATGATAATGTGTTCAAAATATGGTGAAAATGGTCAAAGTAGGTGCAGATTTTCTTGATTTTCACAATTAATTCAAATAAGCCCTTTAAAAAAAGGATTTTTGGCACTTTTTAGGGTTTAACCCTTGACTTCTTGTTGAAAGTGACTTAAAAAATAATCTCTAACCAACTTTCCTTTAACAAAGTCAAATACATATCAGCAAGCTTTATCACATGACCTTGATTTTTTTGATTTTTGACAAATAAATCATATAGATGTAAAAAATTATTTACCCATGCATGTAAAATAAACTGTGAATAGATTTAACACTTCCAAATCCACCGTCCTTATCTCATGAGGCCCATGTAACAAGGTAAAGATAGATTTAATCAAAACCAAAAAAACTTACTACACTGTACCGTAATAGGGCTACATTTTGAATTTAAATCAGGTCTACTAGAAATTACGTTGAATCTAGAATTAATTCTTGTTGTCATACTTCAAGATTAACAATATACTTCACCACCATACTTAAGGATTTATTTTTAGGGGGTGTGTAATAGGAGATAATGCAAGACATAGGTATAGATTTTGTTCTAATCTAATCTGATGGCATGGTACAGGTTATGCCATATGCTATAACAAGTGTCACACTTTAATAGAAACTTTTGGTAGAAAATTACGTAGCCACCAAAATTTGATCTCCAAAATTCAAAGTTTCTCTTGTTGATGTGGATTGAGGAATTTATAAAAAAAATTAAAATTCATAATCACTTTTAAACATCATACTCAATCGCTTACGCAATGATAAATTTATATTAGCGAATCATAAATACCAGTCATACAACCATAGGCAGATTTAGCCTTTCACGCTTGGATAAATCATGATTTTAGATTCATTATGTAATCAAAAAATAAGTGAACAGAAATATAGTGAGTAGATTTAACCTTTGATGTTGATAACCTTTGATGTCTATGTCTTTCTTCACCACATAAAACCACTAGTACTTTGTTGGTTTCCTTGATGAAGCATCATACGGATTTAGATTTTAATTAATCTCTTTCCTCCATTAATCTCTTGTGGCTTTGATACCATTGAGAGGTCATAACCAATTTTTGTGAACATGGATTCTAATGTAGATTAAATAAATTTTTAATTTGAGTGAGCCAAGTGAGTGGATCATGACCATCAAACTTGCACATGTCCATTTTTGGCAACATCAACTTAGGGCCAAAATTGGTGTTGGTATTATTTGGATGAGAAGAACCAAAATAAAGTGGTAGAGGATTATTTTACAATTGTTGAGCTAAAAAGTTAGCCAATTTCTTAGATATTTGTTGTAATTGATCCTTCATGTTATCCAAGTCCCCTCTCAAACCTGTAATGTCCCCTTAAACCATATCAAAATCATCTTTTTTCACCATGCCCTACAACTCTAACTTAAGTTGTTAAACTACCTATGAAATAGATGGATCAAAAGTGTCATATTCCATGTCATCCTTGTGAGGAGATTTTAAATTTTCTTGCCCTTTCCTACATCTACGAGTGTTTGGACCACCCATGTACAAACCCTAGGAGGGTTTCAGCCCTGAAAAAAATATACCAGTGGAATACACCATTATGATCATCTCACTGAGATGAATCCAACTACTATTATTATGCACAAAGATGAAAAAAATTGAACTACAAAAGTGTACCACTAGAATATACCATTATAGTCATCTCATAGAGATGAATCCAATGATTATTAATTTACACAAGGTAAAAAAAAAATCAGAGTTTTTTTATTTATTAAAAAATATTTCTTTTTTTTTTTTGTAAACCTCATGAACAAAATTATGGTGATGAAAAAAATCAATTCCTCCTAGGTCACAAGTTATGTTTTTTCAACCTTTTGGTGATCATGACGTTAGATCCATAAAAAAAAATCCACTGCAAAAACTTTCCAAAATTGATGCTCTTATACCACTTGTGATGAAATTATTTAGATGAATCATAAAAGTCGAATTATATATGGCAAAATTAAGAGCAGAATAAGTAGATCCATAACAACAATTGGTGAAAGCGCATAATACTTGAATATTATGATTGAGCCACTTTGAGGGGCCAACCTCCACAACAATGCAATAAGAATAGAATTCACAATATGATGATGAAATACTAATACTACCTCATAAATATACTCTAATTAAACATGGTTATTCCATAGGCTAACCATACTAAAAATATTAAAAAATGCAACAAGCTAATATGAAGGTGTGTAAGCCACAAATCAGCCATACATATCCCTAGACACATTATAGGTTAAAGGTATAACATGGAATAGCATCATGTTGTTGACTTCCTTGAAGTAAGTCAGCATCCATTCTTTTCCTTTTTTCATAGGTTCCATGACTATTTATGTCATGTCCAACCACTCTTCAATCAAAGCTTTCATGTTTATGTCATAGATTTGATACATGTTCAGGTCTGAGAGAGGCATGAGTTTGAGCTCCAGGAACATGAGCTTATGCATAACCACAATGAGACTTTTACACTTATTGTCTATAAAATTTATCATCTCTAAGTATGCATGTGCTCATTGGAGGTGTTATTTATTCATGGTTAGTGTCCTAACCACTTCCTTGAGGTGCAGGTGAAGAGCATTTTTCCTGCAAAGATAATTGGTTAGTTAAAAGAGGCCCTCATGCAACTCTTCACAGCGTTCATAGAAGTGGTCAGGACACTATCCATGAGCAAAGATCACCTCCAATGAGTGCAGGCATACTTAGAGAGGATCACTTGCATGGATAGCAAGTGCAAAAGGATCATTGTAGTTCTCCACAAGGGCATGTTCTAGGAGCTCAAACTCATGCCTCTCTTAGACCTGAACCTATATCAAACCTATGCTAAGAGCATGAGAGCCTCAATTGAAGAGTGTTTGGTCATGGAACAGACAATCATGGAACCTCTAGAGGATGGTAAGGAATAGATGTTGACTTATTTCAAAGAAGTCAACATCATGGTGTTATTCCATCTAGGTGGCACCTTGCTAGATAGAGGAGAATTTGAGGTTCACCTTGGTCATTTTGACTAGGTCATGATGAGAAAGGTGGCGAAGGTCAATAAGGATAGAGCCAAGCCATAAATAGAGCTCTCAACTTAATCCATGGTGAGTATCAGCCAGGTGTTGAAGGTGAAAATTTCTCTTGAGGTCCCACTCCAAGAACACCAATGACTATTGGCCTAGTTTGAGGTGATCTTTCAAGATCTTCCCATGAAGTTGTCCAAGTTAGACAATGAATTTGACTTGGTGGTAGATTCCCTAGCAACCAACAAGGTGCAACCTAAGCAACTAGGAGGTGGTTCTTCTTCATAGCCTTAGCGTATCACTTGAGTGGGCCTCAGGCATCTTTTGGGGAGTGGGGAATCTTTTATTTTTTGAATCAATGTAGTTGTAACAATTTTGAATGGCCATCATGGAAAAATATGGGAATTTAATGATATTTGGAGAGCCCCATCCTTCTATATATATTGTAGACTACTTTCTCTTTTTAAGGGTCGGTATTTCCATGTAATGAAACTCTATCAAAACTATAATATAATCTTTTTATTTGTTTGGACCCTATCTTCTGCTCATTGAATGTGGTCCATTGTTTCTATTTTAGAGTTTATTCTTATGCAAGAGGAGTGATTTTATAATTATTTTACATAGATGAATATGGTAGTTAGATTGTGCATTTGCTAATCTAATTCCTTGTGTACTCTTTTTAGTTTCCTTAGGAACAATCCATGCTTTATGTGCTTTTAATTATAAAGTGTTTCAAATCATTTATGTCATTTTAGATTAAGGTAAAAGCAGGTTTTGAAGGGACCTCGAAACCCTTTTACAAAGAAAAAAAGATGAAGCAATGACGCCCAAAGGAAGATCATTCCTAAAACTTACTGTAAAACAGTATCAAAATCAGGTTTTACAGGGACCTGAAACCATAGACCGATACCATAAAATAGGATCACAGATTTTACAGAGACCTGAAAACTCAAAATAAGTTTTTAAAACTAAGAGCCAACTTTCAGAACTAGTTATAACATCCATCAAAAAAGACCAGACCAAAATCAGTAGCAACAAAGAATACCAGTCTTCTAATTCCAGGATCATCTTCACAGCCTCATTTCCAACCATTACTCTATCCTGTATGGATATTGCAGCCAATGTAGCAGCTTCTTACTGGGCTTTCTTCCTCGAGCTCTGCCTAGTTCTCTTACTAGGCCCCTCCAAAGATTTTATTTCTTCATTAGCTCATTCTCCAAGGTTAGATGCAGCCGCACATATGCTAGAAGTAACATCTTCCATTTTCATTCTATTTTCCTTGATGATCCTTCTTAGATTATTATCATAATCCTTAAGTTTAGTTGGAATATCATTCATTTGCTTCTCCAAATTATTGATTTTGATCCTATCAGCTTCTTGGTTATGTTGCATTATTTCTACTTTCTTATTCAGCTCCATCATTTCCTTATATATCCACGAATCAACTTGGGAAATTGCAGCTTTGAATTTGGTCGAATTCATGAAGGAGAGCTTAGTGTCCCTCTGCCAAGCGTCACAACTGTCATCTGCATTCTCCTGTGGAAAGGCTTCATCTTTTTCTATTTGGTTCTCCCTTTCCATCATTTTCTCCTCTTTTGTCTCTGTAGGGTCTTTATGTTGTTCATGATCATCCTTTTCTTTTTCTCTAATCTCCATAGCATGATTGGAAACCAAAACCAAATGTTCTTTTTCTCTTGTCAAGGCTGGATCATCAAGTAAAATATTTGTGTCTTTAACACTTCCCCCACCACAGTCTGATTGTAATGTCCCCAAATTTCTGTTAAAATGGTTTAATTAATTTTAGTTGTCCAAAAATTAAGATTTTCTTTAAAAGGATAACTTTAATTAATTAATTTAATTATTATGGAAATAAATAAAATAGCTTAATAAAATAAATTTAACTTCTTCTAGAAGTCTCCTGGAAGCCTTTAAAAGAAGGGGAAGGCAAAGCATTTGGATCATCTAATATCTTTGTTGCAAAAAAATTATTTTGAGTATTGTGAAGCTTGAATCGGTGATTCAGCTGAAATCTCTGAGGATGCAAACCTTCAATAGATTGGAGAAGAGTTGGATGAAAACCCAGCCCTTTTCAGAGGTGGATTCGTGACGGAATTCAGATTGGACATATTGATCAGATCTGGAGCTTCAGAGGCTATTCACTGAGTATATCAGGGTTTAGCCTATGCAAGGGTTTCCAGGTATTTATTCATTGTTTTGATTTCAGATTTATATATTTATATCATTAGATCAGGTTCGGTACGGAATCCGTACAAGATCGGCACTAGGCCATACCAGCAGATTCAGAAAAGGGAAGGGCACAGTTCGCAGTTGTGGGCCGAGGTTATTACAGAGGCCGGCATTGGCATATAGACCGACATCGGCCGATCAGCGACCAACGTCGGCAGTCAGGCAGTCACAGGCAGAGTCACCAGCAGGCAGAGATCGCCACTAGACGACCGACGGTGGCAGTGTGTCGATCGACGTCGGCATCATCCTCACCGACGTCGGCGACTGTGTTTTTTGGGACACAGCAGGTCGAGCACGCAGACCCAGGTTTTTATTTCCAGTTTGGTAGTTTGATCTAATAATTGGGTTTTGAGACCACATCTGTAATAATTTTATGACATCTGGACTATATTATCAATTACATTCAGATTTATATCTTTGTCCATTTGATTAAATGCTGCAAGTAGTTGAAATCAATTTTATTTGCATTCAATTCTAGTTTGAGATCTTTCAGTGGTATCAGAGCATCCAGATTGATTCTTCTCACACATTTGACAGTGTGGTACACTTAGTTGTGCCACCATTATAGAGGGAGAAGTTATGGGATGGATTAACACCATCTTTTGTAGATGAAATTTGCAGTTACCAATTACACAGCCTACAGTATCGACGCACCCAGGGCAGTTGTGATTTCAGAGATGGGTTGAGTTGTGTTCGCCAATTTGATTATGGGTTCCTCTTTGTTTTACTTCTGATGATATTGCAGGTACTTACATTGATTTACAGCAGTGCAGAGCATAACTACATTTGGGATCCAAGAGGATCGAGTGGTTCATTGTTCTGAGATTGCTTGGGACAAGCAATCTCCAGGAAGGGAGGACTGTAATGTCCCCAAATTTCTGTTAAAATGGTTTAATTAATTTAATTAATTTTAGTTGTCCAAAAATTAAGATTTTCTTCAAAAGGATAACTTTAATTAATTAATTTAATTATTATGGAAATAAATAAAATAGCTTAATAAAATAAATTTAACTTCTTCTAGAAGTCTCCTGGAAGCCTTTAAAAGAAGGGGAAGGCAAAGCATTTGGATCATCTAATATCTTTGTTGCAAAAAAATTATTCTGAGTATTGTGAAGCTTGAATCGGTGATTCAGCTGAAATCTCTGAGGACGCAAACCTTCAGTAGATTGGAGAAGAGTTGGACGAAAACCCAGCCCTTTTCAGAGGTGGATTCGTGACGGAATTCAGATTGGGCATATTGATCAGATCTGGAGCTTCAAAGGCCATTCACTGAGTATATCAGGGTTCAGCCTATGCAAGGGTTTCTAGGTATTTATTCATTATTTTGATTTCAAATTTATATATTTATATCATCAGATCAGGTTCGGTACAGAATCCATACAATATCGGCACTAGGCTGTACCAGCAGATTCAAGAAAGGGAAGGGCACAGTTCGCAATTGTGGGCCGAGGTTATTACAGAGGCCGGCATCAGCATATAGACCGACATCGGCCGATCAGCAACCGACGTCGGCAGTCAGGTAGTCACAGGCAGAGTCACCAGCAAGCAGAGATTGCCACCAGACGACCGACGGCGGCAGTGTGTCGATCGACGTCGGCATCATCCTCACCGACGTCGGTGACTGTGTTTTTTGGGACACAGCAGGCCGAGCATGCAGACCCAAGTTTTTATTTCCAGTTTGGTAGTTTGATCTAATAATTGGGTTTTGAGACCACATCTGTAATAATTTTATGACATCTGGACTATATTATCAATTACATTCAGATTTATATCTTTGTCCATTTGATTAAATGCTGCAAGTAGTTGAAATCAATTTTATTTGCATTCAATTCTAGTTTGGGATCTTTCACTGATTATCTTCATGATTGGAATTATTCTGTTCTGTATTGTCCTCTGTTTTATCCCCTTCATTTTCTTTCTCACTTTTATCTTCATTTTCCTAATACCCTTCCAGATTTGAACTAAAATCCCCAATTTTCGTCCCTTCTTCCTCCAAAACATTCTTCTCAGAACTTTTTGTGCTTTCCCATTCAAATTCCTCTTCAACATTTTGTTTTTTTAAACTGGAGGGTTTAGGTTTTACTTTTTCTTTCCCCTTCACTTTTCCACTCTTCCTACACTGTGAATCCTTATTTTTGTCAGAATAAGGATTGGAGACTATGGCATTGTTTTTGCAATAGCCCTCTATGATAAGAATCAGTCCTTCATGCAAAATTGGTTGAGAATCCTTCTTTCTATGAGCAAACAGACTTTGAAGCAGGGAAAAGTGCAAATAGAAGGGGAAAGAAATTATGTCTTTATGCCTAAAATGATTAAGAAAGACAAAATGAAATTTATGAACTCTTTTGCTTCTACCATCTAGGATAAAATACTCACGAATGTAGCATAATACGTCTCTCCAGATTCCTTTTATCTGCTCCAAATTGAAGAAATCTCCACTCTTTTCCAATTTTTTCTCCTCTGCATCCATTTTCAGAAATTTTTTGTAAGCCGCATTGGAGATACTAGTCTGATTAGAGAATTTAATGCCATCCATGGGGAGCCCTGCAACCTCAGCGATGAACTCCTCTGTAAGCTTCACAATAACACCATGGAGCGTTACTCTGTCATCAACCCAGTTTTTGAATAATGCCATCGTGATATGGGGTTTTGACCCATGCAATCGCTCCATGTAACTTACCACTCTCCCTTTCTAAAGAATCTTCCATACATCATGTTTATCCTTCCAATCTTCACAATTTTTTGGCTCTTGCTTCCATGGTTCACCCTTCATTTTTCAAAACAAACAATATTCCAACAACACCCAAACACTGAGAGCAGAAAAATGGACCCAATTGTTCTTTACATGAAATGGAAGTCGCGTATATGCTGGCACATGCGAAATCCACGTTACATTCTCATAACTGTACCTGTTCAGTGAAGGTAATCTATCCACTTTAAGTCCACTCCTCTGAATCATTAATTTACTAATCCAGGTAGATCTTTCCCTCTTTTGAATGAATGGCATCATAATTGATAAGCGCTTTGAGATCAACGTGCTTATTTAATGCATTATGCCATCTCACCTTTTGCCCCGTTTGAATAGCATGATTTGTTATCCAGTCAGCAACCCCATTGACTTCTCTATATGTATGGGATATGGTCACTACTTCAAATTTTAGGATTAAAGTTTTAATTTCCATCACCATAGCCTCAATAGACCATGAACTTGAGTTTTTGTTATTTAGGATATTTACAATTTTCAAATAATCACCTTCCAACCATAATTTGGAAAATCCCAATTCAACAGCAAGTTTAATAGTGTATAGGGCTGCAGTAGCTTCTACAATATGACTATTCGACTTACCAATTGGAATAGCAATGGCATCAACTACATTTCCCATATGATCTCTCAGAATTCCTCCACATTCCGCTCTTCCCGGATTCCCTTTAGCTGCTCTATCAAAATATTCCTTTGATCCATCCAGTAGGAGGAACATTCCATTTTACATTCAATATTGGATTATATATTTTTAGATTAGGCCTTTTAGATCGTAAGGGGTTATCAAATTGAAAGGTTTGATCAGGATCCCTCTATGATTTAAAATTCTCCTTTATATCTCTAATAATATTCTGACCAAGCACCCATCCTGGTAGTTCTTTACTTCTGAAAATTCTATTATTTCTTTCTTTCCATATACCCCACCATATATGAGGAAGTGTTAGTTTTCAGAAAAAATTAACATTAGGATTTTTTGAGGGACAACACCGGCTTTTAAAAGATAGATCCACACTTTTTTGATGTACCCATGTTATACCCCAGAAATTAAGGATCTCAGTCCAAACTTGTTGAGTGTAGGGACAGTTCAAGAACATATGGTCTCTATCTTCAAAACCATTTTTATATAAAATACACCTATTAACCACATTAATTCCTCTTTTCTGTAAATTATCAAGGGTCAGGATTTTATTTTGAAGCAAAGTCCAGAACAAAATATTTATTTTAGGGATGAGCCCCTTCATCCAGGCTCGAGACCACAAAGGTTTATTTCCCTTTTACTTTGAAGTAAAGATAGTAGAGACTTTAAATTGTCCACTAGGATCATCATGCCAAATAATCTTATCCTCCAGATAGGGATAAAGAGAGACAACATTGAGAGATAATTGGATGTTGATAAAGCCTTGATTAATATTAGTTAAATTCACCCAGGAATTATTCTGCCAATACTGACTAACTAGTATACCATATCTCTGCTTACATCGATCAACTAAATCCTTATCTTGGAAATCTTCCATCAAAGGATAATCCTTTAACCAGACATCATCCCAGAATTTCACTTTTAGTCCATTACCCACTTTCCAGGAACATCCTTTTTCTAAAGTTTTTTTGGTCCCCTGAACTGCCCCCCATATGGAAGAGGGACGAATTACATCAGAATAAGAAAAGAAATCAAAAAAGGATTTTGCATTGAAGAGGTACTTATGTTTCCATATAGTACTTCACTCTTTGTTTTCATGATAAACTCTCCATCCCAATTTGGCTAAAAGAGCTTTATTCATACTTATGATTTTCCTGATTCCTAATCCCCCTTCCCTGAAAGGTTTGCAAACTTTATCCCAAGCAATTAAAAGCATTCTCCTTTTTTCCTCAATACCAGACCATAGAAAATTTCTTCGAATTTTTTCAATAGCCTCTGCAAATTTAATAGGAATTATAAATAGACTTAAAACATAAGTAGGTATGCTTTGAAGACAAGTTTTGAGAAGAGTTAACTTGCCTGCCTGACTTAAAAGGTTTCCTTTCCATCCCACAAGTTTCTTGCTGAACTTGTTAATAGATCCTCCCAAAATGCATCAGGGACTTTCAGACCAAGAGGAAGACCCAAGTAAGAAGAGGGGAGAGATCCTATAGAACATTCAAGAATTTTAGCAATTTTATTGTCTTTGGATAGGAGTGTTAATAAAGAACACTGCACTTTTATTCCAGTTAATCAATTGACCAAAGACCGAAGAATATAAATTAATAGCTTGCTTCAGAATTCTTGCTTCTTTGACTTCAGCTTTCCCCATAAAGATGGTATCATCAACAAATTGTCCATGAGAACAAATTAGAGGCTGGGAAGAAGGCTTTAAACCCTTAAATAAACCTTTATGGACTGAATCCCAAATATATCTCCCCAAGCAATCAGCCATAATTACAAAAAGGATGGGGGATAAAGGGTCCCCTTGTCTCAATCCCCGAGATGGATAAAAGAAATGGGAAGAGCTACCATTTACCAAAACAGCAATAGAGGAAGTAGAAATCAATTGATAAATAATACCAACCACCTTTTGGTCAAAACCAAAAGCTAAAAGACTGTTTGAAAGGAATAACCAATCAACCCTGTCATAGGCTTTAGCAATGTCAACTTTCATAATAAACCTTTGATTATTAGAACATGACAATGAGTGAATATTCTCATGAGCAGTAATAATAGAGTTGAGAATTCGTCTACCTGGGATAAATCCATTTTGTTGATCAGCAATTATCAGAGGAATCACTTGAATAAGTCTAGAAGTAAGAACTTTGGAAATAATTTTATAGAAAGAATTACAGAGGCTGATCGGTCTAAATTGATCAGGCGAATCAGCACCAATTTTCTTGGGAATCAAACACAGAAAGGTAGAATTCACTTCTTTAAGCATTTGTTTTGCTCCATAAAATTATTTCACAGCATCACTAACATCTTTTCCAACATATTTTCAAAGTTTTTGAAATAAAAACATGGGGAAACCATCTGGTCTAGGAGCTTTATCTCCTCCTACAGAGCATACAGCTTTGAAGATTTCCTCGTCCTTAGGAATTGAGCTTAACATTTTATTATGTTCCTTCGAGACCAACAGAGGAATCACTCTTAGGATTTCAGGTTGACTATCCAAATTGATATTGGGATCAGCCTTCATTAAGGATGAGAAAAAAGACTCCATTTCCTCCTTTATATCCTTTTCCTCCATAACCTTCAAATTTCCCTTTTTTAGGTGTGATATGTGAATTTTGGCTCTATGCTTTAGAGTTGATAGATGGAAAAATTTTGTGTTTTAATCTCCTTCTTTCAACCATAACAACCTAGATCTTTGTCTCTAGTAGATTTCTTCTTTTGTGATAATATCATGATATTGAGCCAACTTTTCATTTTCTTCAATAAGGAGATCATGAGTATATCCATCCTTCTGAATTTTTTCCTGAGTTTTAAGAATTTCCTCTTTAATGGAAACTTTATTCTCAAAAATGTTTCCAAAGCTATTCTTATTCCATTTTTTAACTTCCCTTTTTAACATTTTTGAGCTTAGACACAACTCTAAAGAGTGTTGTACCCTCAATATCAATATTCCACCATTCTTCCAATTTACTTTCAAACTGTGGATGTTGCATCCACATCTTCTCAAATCTAAAAGGAAAATTCTTCTTAGAATTTATTTGAATAGCAGTGAAGATGAGAGGAAAATGATTCGATCCAATTTTCTTGCACACTTCCAGCTTGCATATGAATTTTTTTATCCAATCAGGAGAAATTACGACACGATCAAGCCTAGCCTGAATACATTCATTCCCTACTCTCTTATTACTCCAGGTATACTGAATTCCTTGTAGTTCCATATCCATTAGTCCCTCTTTATTTATAAACTCCAGTAAGTCTAACCTCCCTTCCATTTGAGTAGCATTACCTCCCATTTTCTCATGATCATAGAGAGGCACATTGAAGTCTCCCATTATAATCCATTGTCCAAAATAGTCTTTACTTTTAAAACTGGAAACAGACTCCCATACCTTTTTCCTTAGGTTCTTAATATTAGGAGCATAAATATTTAGAATATACCAATCCTCCTTCTGGTCCACTGTAGTAATTTTTACAATCATAAGATATTTATTAGCCATCATAATAGTTCCATAATAATAATTCTTCTTCCATAATATCAGAGTTCCCCCTGATGCACCTTCTGAACTACTGGCATTTATAGAATAATTTTTAAAATCTTTCATCTGTTCTGCTTTCTCTTTATTCATTTTGGTTTCTTAGAGTAAGAGAAAATTAGGATTTTGTTCTCTAAAAAAATTATTAACAATATCCATTTTATGAATACTGTTCAACCCCCTAATATTCCAACTTATGATTTTCATATCTATTTTTTAGGGGCAAAATCCAGAATAGTTGCCTGCCTACCATCATCAATATTCTGAATACTTTCTATCTCTCTGGTTTTCTTTATGGATCTTCTTCCAATTTTGTCTGGGGAGCCAACATCTGGTTTCACCTTAGAGTGTTGTTCTGTTCCTTTTCCAAATTTATTCGGAGTAGAAGTAATAGATTTCGTCTTTGTCTGCTGGTCTAATTTGCTACTTCTAGTTTCTACTCCCTTGGTATTGTTCTTTTTTTCAACCCTTTTCCTTTGATTTAGTTTATGATTTGAGTTTTCTCCAATCTCTCTCCCTTCTTTAAAAGGAAGCTCATCCAAAGGAAAATCATTATCATCCTTAGATAACACCTGTCTCTCCCTAGGTAGAGAAGTAAGAAGCTCTCCCTCCTCTGTTTTATTTCCATCTTCAGGCATAAATTCACCTTCTTCTAACACATTTTTGTCTTCTTCATCTCTACATCGATCTTCTACACTTTGGTAGAAAACAATTTGTTTTGATAGATCTGTCAGATCCTTTATTATTTATTCAGATTTTATGATCTCTATTTGCAAATCATGTCCTCCTTTCTGAGAGTTTACTTTCTTTAAAGAAAGCTCTTTATCCCTCTCTGTATATATAGCATTAGAGTCTTCAATAGAAGAGTCTTTGCTCGTTTCTACATTTAGAACTTTTGGATCTTCATTATTCTTTTGCTCCTACCGATGATCTTCCTTGATTTTCCATATTTTTTTTTGTTGGGTCTTAATTTCTTTCACTTCCGATACATTTTTTGGATGATTTTTACTCCTAAAAGGACAATTCTTAACCCAATGCCCCTGTTTCTTACAAGCATAGCATGAATTGGGCAAATCTTCAAAAAATATTTCTTAAGTTTTCTTACCAAACTTGGATATTAATTTGACCTTTTCTGGGAGATGATTCAGATCTGCCACTTTAACATAAAGTCTAGCACTTTGAAGTTTAGTTCTAGAAGTCGTAGCATTATCCAATGCCACAAGTTCACCAAAAGAACTGGCAATTCCTTTAAAAATGTCCTCGTGCCAAAATTCTAGAGGGAGACCAGGAAGTCTTGCCCATTTGGGCGTATTTAAGAAAAAAGAATCTGAGAGATCCATATTTGGCTCCCATTTCTTTATAGTGAGAGAACATTTACCAAAAAACCACGACCCTCCAATAAGAACCATGTTCATATCTTCCTTACAGTTGAATATAAATGAAAAGAACCCATTCAACATTGGTGCAATATCTACCTATCTAATAATCTAATTCCTTTTAACCATTTTTATGAGAGAATCTATATCTAGTCTTGCTCCTAAAAATTTACCTACTAAGGTAAATTCCATTGAAGACACTGAAAAATCAAGTAAAGGATCTGGGATAAAAACTTGAAACTCACCTTTCTCCCAACAGGATTTAGATGTCACCGATGGGAAAAGAGATTTTTCCGTAGGTTTCTTACCAAACAGAGATGACCAAGTCTTTCGTTCTAAGATCTCTGCCTGCATTCCTTCTGAAGCCTTTTCCTTATTAGATTCAATACTATCTTTATCCTTCTCGATATCCTGTCCCAACACATGATTCAATGGGGGACCACAATCCCGACTAAAAGGCACATTAACACATGAAGACTTTCCATCATTCAAAGATTCTGACCCTACATGCTTCCCAACACCCCCTACTATTCCTCCAGGGTCTGTACCTCCTACAAGATTCTCTCCAATCAGTTTTTCGCCTATATGCAAACCAGCTAATTCAAATTCTAAAAGAGCGCTCATTCTTCTTGTTAAAATCATTTATGTCATTATTGTAAATATTGTAAGTGTTTACATCTTGTGAAGGCCCTGTAAGTAGAATATTCATATTGGTGTCCCGTATAAGTTTGTCCACTAAGTGACTAAACATTTTTGCTATCACTGAACTAGGCAAATAGTGGTATAATTGTGACTCAGTGTTTTGTTATTTTTAGAATAATGGGGTTTTATTCCTAATTAAATAAATAGGTCTGAGTAAATTAAATTAGTAAATAATATGTAGGAACTAATCTACTGATTTGTGTAAATAAATTTGTATTTTTGTCTTTTTTAAATATAGTAATAAACAAGAGAAATATAACTTAGCTTATTCTGAATGATCCAGACTAGGACACGGTCTGATATTAGAAGAATAGAACTGAAAAACTATCAAAAACTAGATCCTAAAGTTTATTTTTGGATTAGACAGGAGCACCAAAAGTGGGACACCCCATAGTCTGGTGCTATAGCCCTTTTCTGGCACTATTGTCCAGGTGGTCTAAGCTTTTTGGGTTCTATTTGGTAGGCCTGTGTTACCCTATTAGTGAAATATCGAAGCCTGGAAGCTTATAGAGCTTGTTGTGCATCTATTTTTAATTTTCAAAGCCCTAGGAGCTCTTTGTGCTTGAACTTGAATGAAAATTTGAAAAATATAGAGAAGGGGTTAGTGTGTAAATAATATGCTAGATGCACTTCACACCCTGTGTGTTGGCATGCTACCTACATACCAATACTCTAAGGAGGGATCAAGCTAATGCAGTTCTCTCATTAAAGTGCTTGGTGCAATTGTGCATGATAAATGCAACTAGATGCGAAACTAGATGTACTTTGGATGGCTAAGGACTGATGAAAATATTTGAATAAGCTTGAAATGATCTTAAAAGGCTATATGCAAAGAATAAAGAAGAGTGCTTGAGTGTACATGATTGTATTCTTATTTCTTTTCTATCAATGAGTGTTAACCCTTCTAAATGGACTTTGAATGGTATTTTTATAGGAGAATTAATGATCATGATTTAAATGAATTTGTGTTAGGCCGACAAGGAAAAGGAAAAGGATCCAAAAGAATCTAACCATTAGGACCAATTTTGCACTTGGACAATAGCGCCAAAATCAGGACACCCTGGGTTTTAGTGCTCCTGTTCAAATTAGACATTGTTGTCCTAAGAGAATGAGACTTGGGGGATGGATCTGAGCTTAAAAGAGCTACTTGGGTCTGTTAGATTTAATTATAGAAGGTTATGGATGGCTGGGAATCAGTGAAAGAAGAGCCTAGAAAGGTTGTGTAAGCAAGTAGGAAGACCTATGGATTGGGTGCCATTAACCATGCTTAAGTCATCCAATTTCACATTTTATATGACTACGTTTGTCCCCCCTTTATTCTAGTGATACAGCAAAGCAAAATACTAGGATAAAGGAAAGTAAAAAGCATACTTGAACTTACCTATAAGGGAGAAACCCATGAAGCTATGTGATGTTGGATATGCATAGAGAAAGCATGTTGTGAAGTGTGAATCTATAATGAAAACATAAAGTAAATTAGTTCTTACTATATACTCTATATCTAAAATAAGAACATATAAAATTAGATAAGATAAAGAGGAATAGAAAGTAATGAATACACCTCACCAAGTACATGAACTAATACAAAACTTGTTTTGATGTTGGATTGTGCTAGGTGGTGTTGGGTATGTGTTGAATCAAGAGTAATATCATGAACAGAGTTGAGTGCTCAATTCTACAAAAGGTAGCTCAAGAATTCAAAGGTTGTCCCTTTGGCTCCATCATCTCCAACTAAATGAAGTTAACAAATCATGCATGTGTTAATTGATGTCTAGACTATGTGTCCAATCCCTCTGAATAGGTGGCTCAAGAATATAAAGGCTGGCCCTTTAGCTCCATCATTGCCACATAAAATGAAGATGTGAAGTGATATCAGTATATAGTATATATATCATATGAGATGACTCATAGAGTCCATGGATGTTCTAGAAATCTGACAATTTGGTGTGGATAGCCTGAATGTATGCTAGAAACTCAGCCACTTTTGGCCATTTCAAAATATGGAGGTTAGGCTTGTATGAAAGCCACTCTGAAACTGATGTATTAGGCTTATGTGAAATCCAACTCAGGAACTCAAGAACTCATAAAGTTAAACTTGTATGAAAGTTCAACTTGAAATTAATGCCAACCACCTACAGATGGAGTAAGGCACACAACTATTAAAAATACATGGATGATAACTGAACTCAAAAATAAAAGAAGACCAATTTGTCGTGCATATTGCCCCCAATCATTAATGCTTGAAACATGGATTTTGATCTAAAAGTTATGTCAACTACCTAATCTAAAACTGAAAGTGAGAATCATCATGTTGTGCATGATAACCCTCTATATCTAGATTCTCTAAGAAAATTGTAATGAATTGTTGATTATGACTGATCTGCATGTGCAAAAATTGTATATAAACTAAACTTTATGCCTATTTCTAGAAAGCTTGAGTGTTTTTATACCTAGATAGGAGCACCAAAATGAGGACACCCCTATGTTTGGTGCTACTATCTATTTATAGTGATGTTGTCCTGTACTGAAACTAGTTGCTGATCTAGAATTATCCTTATTTTTTTGCTCTATTCTGACTAGTTTGACCTATGGATTTTGAACTGGGTGATCTAAATCACTATTATTTTGACTGTTAGGAGCTCTGATCTCTATGACAAAACCTCTATTATTTCCCCCTCTTCTAAGGTTAAAAATTATGACCCTATAATGACTACCCTCAAAAGAAAGAGTCCTACAAGTGTGTTAAGTTATACAGATACATGATATAGCAATGATATTTGACAAGATATCTCTAGATATATCAATGTTTGTATTGAGATATTGGTAGATCAACAAGAGTATGTCTAGATATATGTAATAATGTAAAAGCATGTGTAATATACTAAACTTAGAACTAAAAATTTAGATGTTAGTTGTTAGTTACAAGGATAGAGCATAATGTCCATCATGGCATCCAAAAAAGAAAAATAAATGCATGATGTGGATCATAAAATTACACACATTGAGAAGCAAACAAGAAATGAATCAAACAAGCAAGAAGCAAGAAGCATACAGGGATGGCCAAGGGGCCAAGCAAACAAGGGACATGGGCATATGTCACTCAAATTAGAAAGCAAGCGTACAAGGCATGTTCAAATGCCACATACACATACAAGTAAAAAAAGCAAAGTTGGCATAGGGGCCACAGACACATGGAAGAGTATAATCAAAGGATATTGGTAAATATCATAAGGCACACACATGAATAGAAGTAAAGGACATTGGAAAATGTCTTACGGCACAAATAGGAGACAAGCAAGAGCTAGTAATGCAATCACACAAGCTATGCTAAGAAAGAAGAGAAAGCATGTAATAACTAGAAAGGTAGAATCACATCTTACTAATCAAAACAAATGTGAAAGTATTCAAAACATGTGTATTATAAGACTAGGTATAAGCTAAGAAATACATAAGTACTAGATACTAGTGAAATATCGATATAGTAATTTGTATAATCTAGAAAGGAATGTGCATCACCATGATAACTCAAAGTGTATAGTGTAGGAATGGCATAACCTAGATGGTGTAGTCATGTAGAATATGCTTCCATTGAGTATGTATATTGATGTGTGTCTCGAATGTAGAAGTAGGAATGCCCCCTCAATGGGTAGAGTAAAGCAATCGAGTAGTTGGATGTCACTACATACACTCAAATAAGATCAAGTGAAGCATGGTAATATAGAAAAATTGACATACAATAGCATGAAATAGCAAATTTAAATCTTAGAATGATAGTAGTAATATAAAACATGGATGATGCATACAATCAAAATGTTTTTGGTATTTTTGATATATTTGATTTTTTTTGTATATTTTGAGTTTTTTGTATTGTTTTTGTATTTTTATATAAGCTATGTATAGGTAAAACTGGGAAGAAATGATATTAACCAATGAGTCTTGAATAATACTCCCTCTCATAGTGTCCTATATCGAACAATTGAATCATGTGTGATCATGAGGCATGATTGAATGTCTGAGATTGTGAAGCTGAAATCTGTGTACATTATAACTACTTTGAAATCTATGAAGTGGAAACTGACTGTGAGGTCCCCCTATAACTCTAATAAGTGGATGTAATTGTAGGGATCTTAGGGACCCATGTAGAAGTAGAAAAAGCTTAATAAATAGGTGCTCTTTCTGTAGCTACATGAGACCTTAATGTTACTGCTTTGGGTGTGAACACTATATATGGAAGCTATCTAGAATCTTGAAACTATGGAGGTGTGTGAACCCTTTGTACTGGTGATGGATGACATAATTGTGACTAGATCTAAAGTGGAAGTGAAACTAAAACTAGAGGAGAAACAAAAATAGGTTGAAGAACTACAGCTAGTGTTTGTAAACTAATAGATGGCTCTGAAGTGGGGAGTAATGACTCATAAAAAACTTCACTAACTGTAATAACTAGATTAGCATGAATGAATTTCATGCATCTGTGAACTGTAGAGGATACTACCTTGAGTTTTTGAATCCACGGTCATCCAAGTAATATGTCAAAAACTCTTACATTGGGAACTATAGTGAATGGTGTTGCCAAATATGTAGGACCATCCTGTAATGGAAGTACTATCTTGCCCAATAAACTTTGTATATGCTTGTTGAAACCACTGATAACTATGTCTATCAAAGTGTTAGCTTGCTCTGAGTAACCCAAATGTTGTAGTAGTGTCAAGGTGCACATGGTAAGGTTGGAACCATTGTCAATAAGCACACTACAAATAGGTTGATTATGAATATGTGCTCTAATAAAAATTGCATTATAACTTGTATTATCCTCCGCAATCACCCAATCTAAAAAGGATATTGAAGTCCTAACTAGTACCCTAGACTCATACACACCTATAATAACTCTCAAAAGATGTGCCTCAATTGAAGGTGCCTGATATGTAGCTAGTGGAGGATGTGTATGATATGTATGGTGAACACCTGATATGTCCTCTTTCTCCTATTTAGAATGCTATGGAAATATATCTGAGAATATTTGTAAAGCTTTATCTTGTGTTGGTTTTGCCTTTGGAGGCTCAATTAAAGTGCCCAAATCAAGTAGATTATCATCTATCAAGTCTTGTATCTTATGTCTCAAACTGATGCATCTATTTTTTTTGTGGCCTGGTGCCCTGTGAAAATCATAAAATGCATGCTAATCATATCCTTGTGGAAGAGGCTTTGCTAGATAAACTTCTTGGATAGCAGGGAGAGTGATGATGTTACATTCCAATAGCTGTTGTAAAACCCTGGCTGGAGAAACTAATAGATTGGTAAATGCATGACGAGTAGGTGTTGATAAAACCACACGTGGAGGGGGCTCTGAGCTGCATTGACTGTTGGTTGATTCTAATTCTTATTGTTATTGATTTTGACCTTGTATGGGAGTTTGTTATTACTCTTGTTTGTTGTGTCTGAGATACTTGAGTACTTAAGTTTGCCCATTGAAATTAGCTTGACTTATCTTCCCTTGAGTGTATGACAAAATTCGTTAAAGGAAGAGGATCTTTTGAACATAATAGATTCATGCAATACTGGTAAAAGGCTCTATTTTAAGATGTCCTATACCTCTTGATTGGTTATGGGGCTGGTTAGCTTAGCCAAAATATTCTGGTATCTAAGAACATAATTTGTGAGGGGTTCATTTGACCTTTATTTATGTTGTGAAATTTGTGCATAAGAAAACGTATCACCAATGTTGATACTAAAATTTCTTAGGAACATGTATCTTAAATGATTGAATGTTGTGACCGACTAATTCGATAGACTATAAAACCATTGTAAAGCCTAATCCTTTAACTCTGTAGAAATATCTTGGTGAGTAGCCAGTCATTAAGTACATAATCCAAACATGCTATGTGAAAATCTCTCAAATGTGTCTTTGGATCACCCTCACCATCATATAAAGTGAGCTTGGGTTGAAAAAACCTTGGTGGTAAGGGTATAGAAATAATGTGACATGCCAATAGTGTATGTAGTAAAGCAAAAGAATCCAATGCCTATGTAGGTCTAGAAACACCTTGCTCAAGATGTTGCACCTTGGATTGAAGGGATCTTATCTCTTGCACAAGGGTTACCACATCAAGAGATAGGGATGTACTAGCTATAGTTGGTGGCATAGAAGAATTTTGGGCTTCTATAGGGGTTGTTGAAACATAGTTTCCCCCGTAGTGTCATTCTCAACTGGTTGTTCTGAATGACTAGAAGACTTAACTTGTTTAGCCTTTTTGATTTCCATGATGGATTGAAAAATTAGTGTATGATCTTTAGGTTTTTCCTTAAGTCTTTCTCTAAAATTTTTTAAAACCAAATCTTTGTTGAGGACAACTTCATTATCAATAATAGGTGGAAGTGAATCGGTAGTCCAATGTAGTGGAGTAGGAGCATTGGTGTGTACATCATCATTGGTATTTTCATACTGCTCATTATCATAGTTATCCTTATGAAAATTTGTATAATTTGGATGTGTAGAATCTATAGTTAGAATCTGATTTGGTTGTTTATATATGGTGTATGGTCGATTTGAAAGAATTTGAGTGAACTCAAGAAGATTTCCACTAAGTCTTGCACTTCATCTTGAGGGAAGAGATGCAAGGAACTTAGGTGGCATAAGGAAAACAATGTGGATAATAGCAGAAAAGGGTAAATTGATATAATCTAAACAAAGAACTAGAATATACATAAAAAGGATATAGAGCTCCCAAACATGTAAGGTGATACCTCATGAAGCAAATAGGTGCTAATATATACAATTAAGGATTTTTTGAAAATATTTATGCAAAATACTATGAATTTTTTAATTTAAAATTGATATTTTGAGTTTGATATGAAACTAAAAATTTAGAAAAAGATTGGAAAAGTACTCAAAAATAACTAAGAGCTAGTTAATGCAACTAGGGATTTTGAATGAATTTTTAAAATTAGTATGATAATTTTAAATTTTTGATTTGAATTTATAGAAAATTTGTAGAATTTTGCTTGAAAATTTTAGGAAAAATCAAAAAAAAATTATAAAATTAGAAATATATTTTTCCTAGTGTTTGGAATGTGTTTGTATGCAAAAAGCACTTAATATGTGCAAACTAGGGTTTTTATAAAATATATTAAAAAAATTGTAATTAATTTATAGATTTTTTATTTTTAAATATAATAAAAGTGAAGAAATTATGAAAAAAAATCAAAAATAATATACCCTAAGGGTTTTATGCGAAATTTGAAGTCAAGTTCAACAAATGTTTTATTATTTTCAAAATAATAGAGTTTTATTCCTAATTAAATAAATAGGTCTGAGCAAAGTAAATTAGTAAATAATATGCAAGAATTAAGCTATTGATTTGTGTAAACAAATTTGTATTGTTACCTTTTCTAACTATAGTAATAAACAAGATAAATCTAATTTATCTTATTTTGAATGATCTGGACTGGGATAGGGTTTGATAATAGACGAGCAGAACTAGGAACTATCAAAAACTAGATCTTGAGGTTCATTTCTGGATTGGATAGGAGCACCGAAAGTGGGACACTCTATTATTCTATGTTGTAATCCTTTTATAGTGTTGTTGTCCAAGTAGTCTAAGTTTTTTGGGTTCTATTTGGCATGCCTGTGTTATTCTATCAGTGAAATATCGAAGTCTGAAAGCCTATGGAGCTCGTTGTACATCTGTTTTTAATCTTCAAAGCCCTAGGAGCTCTTTGTGCTTGAACTTGAATGGAAATTTGGAAAAGATAGAGAAGGGGTTAGTGTGTAAAGAATACATTGGATGCACTTCACATCCCATGTGTGGGCACGCTGCTTACATACCAATACTCTGAGGAGGGATCGAGCTAATATAGTTCTCCCATTGAAGTGCTTGGTATAATTGTGTATGATAAATGTAACTAGATGCAAAAATAGATGTATTTCAGATGGATAGGGATTGATGCAAAGGTTTGAATAAGCTTAAAATTATCTTGGAAGGATGTATGTAGAGAATAGGGAAAAGTTCTTGAGTGTACTTCATTATATTCTTGCTTCTTTTTTATCAATGAGTGTCAACCCTTTTAAATAGACTTTAAATGGCCTTTTTATAGGAGAATTAATGATCATGGGTTAAATGAATTTGTGTTAGGCCAACAAGAAAAAGATAAGGATCCAAAATAATCTGACTATTAGGACCAATTTTGCACTCGGACAACAACACCAAAATCAAGACACCCTGGGTTTCAGCGCTCCTATCCAAATTAGGTGCTAATGTCCTAAGGGAATGAAACCTGGGGGGATGGATCTAGGTCTGAAAGAGTTGCTTAGATATATTAGGGTTAAGTCTGAAAGGTTGTGGATGACTAAGAATTAGTAAAATAAGAGCCTAGAAGGGTTGTGTAAGCAAGTAGGAAGACCTATGGATTGGGTGTCATTAGTCATGCTTAACTCATCCAATTTCACATTTTATATGACTACACTCAACATGTTTTAGTTCTCAATCATTAGTATTTTCTTGGTTAAAAACATCATTTTTTGCCCTACCTTACTCTCTTATTTTCATGTTTATTTGGGAATCAAAACACTCTCCTCTATTTTATAAATTGGCAAGGTCAAGCTCATCAACAATCAAGTTCAATAAACTAATAAAAATTCCAAGCATTCATCAAATAAATATTGATCCTTTGGTGATAGCAGTTCATGCTCTTTGAGTAAAGTAGGTTAAACTACTTGGTCCTTGGACTAAACTAGCATCAATCCTAAAATTAACGAGAGGATATCTTTATCCCATGCATTATCCCTCACTTTTCTTTCTGGAGCACTCAACCTCATGAGTGTCTTCAGATGCATGATTTTACGGGTAACAATAATGTCTTTTGGTGTGATCAAACTTTTAAGAGTGTATTTGCTTTTTGATCATTGCCTTTTGTCTATTATGATATGGCTTTTAACTTTTTTTATTTTTATATTCCTCCATACGAATTCAGTAAACCGAACATGAGTAAAATAGGTGACAAACACAAGAGATCTTACACCACTAGGGAGGATGACCTAAAGACCATGGTGTCTACAGACTCTTAAGACTTTCCCACAAGTAAGTGTGCAATCTCAAAACTAACTTATGTGTTCCTTGAATAAAAGGAAATAGGAGGAAGATGTGGATTGTGAGAGATTTTTTCATGTAATAACTAATATAATTACGTGTATGATCTTAGTTGATCACAAGAAGGTAAAATAGTGTTATGAAAGTAGTGGGGATATATTATGATATCCATGTCACTAGGAATTTGTACTAACCTATGAAAAATATAGCATAAACACTAATGAAATTACTAATCATCCCAAAAGAGGGGGAATAGAATTGGTCATCCCAAAATTAGGGGAAATGTAAATGGTTACCAAAGAATCACAAATAGACAAAGGCAAGAAATGATAAAAATAAACCTGAAGTTGTTATCTAGGTCAAATAGAAGTACCAAAGAGCAAAAAAAAGGAATGGTGGTTAAACAAGATGTCATAAATATAAAGTAAATGCTGAAAGGTAAAGTGTTGATATGAAAAAAAAACCATAATATAATCAAAATATATACAAGGCATCACAAAAGATAAAATGAAATGTAAATTTCAAATCTAATCATGTGACTATTGAGAGTAGCTACTGAGAAGGGGGGTGTATCGGTAGTTAACAATGGTTATTCACTTCCTTAAACTCATTCATCATACATGAACATGAAAGCTTATACATCAAAACATGAACAAGAGCATATATCACATGAACACATCATTTATGTGGGAAACCCTTTAGGGGGAGAAAACCTAATCTCAAGCCTAAAACAACAATGGACTACTATCCTATAATATGAATCAAACAAGAGACTTTAGACCAGCACCAACTGATCAAGGAGCATCCACCCCTTAATTTAGTCCAGCTCCAACTAGACCTTTAGCTAGCTCCAACTGGCAAGTAGGCTACAACCCCCTAGGTGATTAATCACCCACACAACCACCTCTACTTTTGATTTCCACCACTACTCTGATGTCTTATAAACTTGATGATAACCTTCTCTTTCTCTAACACTTGCAAGACTGCTTCTCTTTTCAAGGTAGGCACACCTACCTCATTCGCTCAACCAAATCACCCTTTAGACTGTAAGGTCTAATGACTTGTTAGCTCATGAACATGATCAATCAAACATGACTGATCCTCTTCACCCTGTGATGGTCCTCAATGACCCATCTCTTCTCTTTGACTAAGCTCTTCCCTTCTCTTGAATATACTCAGCTCTCACACCTATGCAAATAGGCCAATTTGACTTTGTATATATATATCACTCCATCTAACCTATCTTGGTCGGCCAAGATACTTCACATACTTGTATTACCCTTAGAAAATATCTCCATACATGTCATCAAGCCAACCCAAACACTCCATAGGTCATCCATAGTTCAAAACAATCTCAATTCTCCTTTATATCTCAATTAGGCCTAATGCATTAGCCCTTATAGATCATTCGCCACATATGACCATCTCCATGAATAATAGCCTTCACCAATGCTTCAAACACATCAAAACTACCTCCAATAGATCATTTTTCACTCCCACATGGGTCTACAACATTTTTAACTCTAATTCATACCTTGAACTAAGCCTTTTAGATTACTCGCTAATAGGTCTAGAAACCTAGAAAACACCGTCATATAGAACTGAAGCATACAGAAAATTTTCTCAAACAACCACCTAAACAAAACACATGGATAGGTCTTCTATGACTTAAAAAACACCTCCAAATACATTTTTCATCTTCACATATCTCACACAAGTCCAAACCAACTCAAACAAATTGATTACTCAAATTGGCTATGCACACCAAAAACTTAGTCAAAGATCTTTGGCTGCTTCAACCAAACTAAAGACAAAACATGAAGACCAAGGCCATGTACTAAAGATCTATAAATCATATAATACCCCCAAGCTCTCACTCACCTCAAACTCTACTCATAATGGCTCAAACTAGCCTCTCCAAATAGGCCACTTCAGACTGCCTAAAATCTCCAAAAACTAGTCATGATGAACATGACATCTAACACTTGTGCAGACACTTTTTTGATCTTTCAATGCATTCATGTGATCCTCCAACAACCTTAGAACATTTCCAATCACAAAATTCATATGCTTCAATGGCCACTTTGCTACTGCAAACCATTCTCACTGTCATGGGTTCAAATATCTTGTCTTACACAGACTAGTCATTTTGTGAGCTCCTTGTAACTATTTTATTAGAACCATTAACACTTACACATAAGTGCACTAGGAGGGATAGGTCTTGAACTAAGACCCCAAACCATCTATTCCATCCCTAAACACCTAAAATCAATCCTTAAATAGGTTCTCACTCTGACTAGCTTTTGTTCATTATTTACTCCATTTCCACTCTAGCGACTAGTTAACTTAATTGAATTAGATAATTGACATAGTGATTGTTTCTTGCCAAACCAACTCTATGGAATTCAAGAACAAGTCATGGCCTTAAATCTCCAACAACTCTTATGCGTTGACTTAGTCAAACCTATTTATAGCACTAAAATATTCAGAAACAAGCATATTTTTGTACCTTCTACTCACTACCCTCACACACCACTACCACCTAGAGATGCCTATAGGAGTCATCTATACCTTTCAATAGTCAAAATTGGTCAACCAATCCATTTTGGGTCTTTTTTATCAAGATCTCTCCAATCGCTCTATTATGAGGGTTTATAAAGGGTTTCTGACCAGTTTACATTCTTAACGAATGTTCATAAAGCTTTATCCCTCAATCCACTACAAAATACTTGGAAAGGCTTCTTAGGTCGATGTGCCACCTCTCCCAAAAGGCTCAGGTCCCCATGCAAAGTCTACATGAACTAGTGAACATTAAAAATTTCCTCTCGAGCTCAAAATGCACCATTTGAGCCTCATTTGAAGCTTCTAAACCATCTTTCTGACTTTGTAGCTCAATTTCTAACCTCAGACTTGATCAAAATGCTTGGACAAACTTTCCTGACCATTTCTCATGAAACAACAAGCTTAATCATCTTGAAAACACCCTTTGACCTTCACAAGGCCTCACAAACCCACCTAGGCCAACTAGGCCTATGGCCAAACTGTCTTGAAAACCACTAGCCACCTCTTGCAAAACCATACACCTGACCTCTCAACATCCTATACATGTCCAACATGCATATGCCAAGCATACTAAGCTCTACCAAGTTGGATCTTCTTCATGACTATTCACAAGGACCTCACTAGTCAACCTTGCCTATTAGGCCTAAAACCACCAGGCCAACTTACCTCTATATGCAACTATACATGATCAAGCCCATAAGGCATAGGATGACTTACACTCCACCTAAAGACCATATGAGAAGGCTTCTCCTCCTAGGATCATACCAAAAACATATCAAATTTTCTCTCTCCAAGCTTCATGCATATTTGACCAAGAGCACTCTCATACCACTTTGTTATCACCAATGCCACTTGACATCAATGACAACACATCACTGCCACCAATCTCCCAATAGTGACAATGTGAAGAATAATATGATATGACACATACATGTGCTAAAAAATGTTGATATAGATGTGCTTTTAGGTTTGGATTTGCCTTAGCTCTGGTGTATTCATATTTGGGTCATGGATAGTCGTTCTTTATGAAATAATAAAACCCTAGCTTTCCATCTTCAATGTGACTTTAGGTAAAAATAGGTTAGTAGGCACATAGTGTCAAGCTAACCCCAATGACATTGCTATCAAATTGTGCTACCTACATAGCCAATATTCCATAAGATGGTCTTAGACTCATGTAGTTCTCCCCTATGTATTGGATTATGTGTAAATTATGCAATGTGTGTAAAACAGGTGAAACAATTACCTAACTTATAACTTAGAAAATCGAGCTCTTGGGCTACTCCTTTAGTGTTTAAACCCTGTAGATGTGCAGTCTCTATGACTAGTTTGGAAATAAGAATAAATAGAGCGGCTTTGCTCAATTCAATATTCTTTGAGTGCTCTTTGGTCGGAATGCTAGTTGAGGAATGAATCAGGGTTGATCTTGTATTTATATCAATATCTTTAGAGTAATAACTCATATTAAATCATTTACATCGACTATTATAATTTGTTTTATTTATAAATTAGATGACTTTACGGCACTGGACACTTGCATCAGGGCATGACAGTAATGTAGATGTTATTGTTTGTCCTAGATGTTAGTGTCTAGGGAAAAACAAAATAGGTACAGGCTTAAAACTTGTAGATGTATAAGATAAATATATTTTTAGCATTTTAGGCAAGACAGAATGTCTATGTCATCCATATAAAATTGGTCGAACTAAGATATAGACAAAGGAGCACAAGATAGAGTGGAGGCAAGGCTTGTGGAAGTAAGGAGAGTGTAGAACTAAGAGGATCATCCAAGGTTTGACTTTGTCAAGTGTACAAAACTAAGGTGCTACATAATCACAAAATATCATATTTTCTACTCCTATATATATATATATATATATATATATATATATATATATATATATAAGATAGAAGTAGCAAATATGATAGAAGATTATAGTGATACATCTTTCTCAAGAGTATGCTATGTACAAAGCAAATATATAAGTAAATACATCAATTATTTCAATTTTATACACACACACACACACACACACACACACACATATATATACTATGTATATGTGTGTGTGTGTGTGTGTGTAGGGAAAAACAAAATAGGTATAGGCTTAGAACTTGTAGATGTATAAGATAAATATATTTTAAGCATTTTAGGCAAGACAGAATGTCTATGTCATCCATATAAAATTGGTCGAACTAAGAGATAGACAAAGGAGCACAAGATAGAGTGGAGGCAAGGCTTGTGGAAGTAAGGAGAGTGTATAACTAAGAGGATCATCCAAGGTTTGACTTTGTCAAGTGTACAAAACGAAGGTGCTACATAATCAAAAAATATCATATTTTCTACTCCTATCTTATATATATATATATATATATATATATATATATATATATATATATATAAGATAGAAGTAGCAAATATGATAGAAGATTATAGTGATACATCTTTCTCAAGAGTATGCTATGTACAAAGCAAATATATAAGTAAATACATTAATTATTTCAATTTTATACACACACACACACACACACACACACATATACTCTGTGTGTGTGTGTGTGTGTGTGTGTGTGTGTGTGTGTAGGGAAAAACAAAATAGGTACAGGCTTAGAACTTGTAGATGTATAAGATAAATATATTTTAAGCATTTTAGGCAAGACAGAATGTCTATGTCATCCATATAAAATTGGTCGAACTAAGAGATAGACAAAGGAGCACAAGATAGAGTGGAGGCAAGGCTTGTGGAAGTAAGGAGAGTGTAGAACTAAGAGGATCATCGAAGGTTTGACTTTGTCAAGTGTACAAAACTAAGGTGCTACATAATCACAAAATATCATATTTTCTACTCCTATCTTTTATATATATATATATATATAGAAGTAGCAAATATGATAGAAGATTATAGTGATACATCTTTCTCAAGAGTATGCTATGTACAAAGCAAATATATAAGTAAATACATTAATTATTTCAATTACACACACACACACACACACACACACACACACACACACACACATATATATGTTTGTTTTGCACTATCTCTCTCACAAAGCTTCCACACATGAAAAAATTGATTGGATCCTCATCTGGAGAGTTGTATATCAGTTCACCACCTGGGTGTTGGGCCATCTGTGAATTGAAAACTAAATGGTTCATTTAGGTGTGGCTCATCCTGTTTACATAGTCTACCATCACCCATTATCTCTAAAACATATTTTAAGTTCTACAAACATGCTCAATATCCCTGCAAATGGATTCATACCCTCTTTAAACCATTTTGTCTAGAATTTCTCACCTAGAAAATAGTGCTCTTAGGGGACTTGACCATCATCTATGCACAAAACTTACGAATTTGGTATATCTTTCATTCTGAAATTCCATTTCAGTTATAGAAAGATAGAAATAATGCTACTTTCAATCATGTTATGATGGATGATTATTTTTAGTTATTAATAAGGGTCAAGTGATATTTAATGTTATGTTACAAATTCAGGTTCAAGCGAAGAAGGTTTGACTACTTTACTGGATCATTGGGGGAGTGCCCCTTGCATTGTCAATCAAGGTTATGTGGTTGTAATTTTGAACAAATGAATAAAAACCATCAAACATAGGAATTTTACCCAAAATGCACAATACACTCAATAGGAGAGATTATGGAAGTAAATCAGAATCAACTAGACAACTCTTACCAATTCCTTGCTTCTCCTATCCTCCCTCCACGATTTTTAAACCAAATTGTTGGATTGTTAATTGAAATTAGACTCAAAATTTTGACATGGTGATGGCATGATCAATGATTATGATTATGGATTCATGGATTAAGTGGATTCATGGATTTAACATGGATATTGTATGGATTATTCTATTGGTTTGTAGTTAATTTCAATGGAATATTGGAGATGGTTAAATAGAAGAGATAGGGAGGGTTAAAAAGGAATTAAAATTTTCATGGAAGCCTCTAGAATAGAGGCTTATAAAGAAGAAGGTTAAAGTTGGAGAGGATTCTACAATTGGAGAATTCTAGAATCCATTTATGGGCTAATTAAGATTAGTAGGGGATAGGATAGGTGATTAGGAATTAGGGATGTATGAGAGCCTAGGAATAGGCTAGGGTAGGTGGGTAGGTGGGTCATGAAAATTTTAAATTCCCAAATAATTGATAAGTGGGATTAGGATAAGATTAAGAGATGATTATAAGTATTAATAGATTGTGGGATAAGGATAAGGTTAGTAGATGAAGATTATTGAAAGGGGATGGGATTAAATTATTTAATTAGGATTATGGTTATGAAATTTATTATATAAATAATGGGATTAGTAAAAGGGTTAAGGTGAGCATATTTAGGTGCATACATTTTCCCCCTCTTTGAATTGGCACTGCGAGTGGAGAGAAGTGGAAAGAGCAATGGTCTTTCAAAGAAAAACTATTTCATAGATGAATGTTAGTAGATGATGTTAGTGGTTATGATGCCCCTTTGAGGGGGCATGCAGGGAAGAATGAGATGGATGGCCACTTGAAATAGGAAACGAGGGGTGGGATGTGATAAATAGACAGGGAAATAGGATGCAAAGTGTGAGAATGAAGTTGATTTAAACAATTAGCTATAAATTGATGTTATCCCTAGCATAAACATATGCACAGGGAGTGGAAACAATTATGTTATAGTTGTTGACACATACCAAGGGTGAATCAACTATAACATGATGATGATAAGACAAAAAGCTGCAAGTTTTTGATGTATCCCAAGCAAGAATGCATGTAAGGGAGAGCTTTAGGTCAGGATAATACAATGATTTAATAATATTAGTGATGATTTTTGCTCAAATCTAAGGTTGAATGATAAGATGATGGAGATGAGATAGAATAGACAATGTGATTGAGTGACTAGAAGAGAAAGGGGATGAATTGGACATAATGCATCGAATCAATGAGCCATAGTGTGATTGATAGTGATGATGCCCCTAGCAAGGACACATGCAAGGGAGAAAGAGATGACAATAGAATTACGGTCTTGGTTATGCCCCAATAAAGGGAGGAACCATAAACTTTAAATGATAAATGGACCAATCAATGATAATGGATGATGGATGAAGAAAGTATGAATGTTGTGACTTGTCGGTACCAATCGATAGGTGTGGGAAATTGATGAAAACTATTAGGGAGATGATTGTGGGGATGATGATTAATCAATAGATTAATTGATTAAAGGTTGATATTATAGCTCAATGGTTTGCTTGATGCAAGACTTAAGAATGAGTAACGGATGTGAAGACAAAAGAGGAGAGAGTGGCCAAGCTGACTTTAGACATGTTATGTAACTAAGCACTGCCTACACAGTCTGAAAAGACATTAGTCCAATGTAATTTAGACTCGAGATGGATGACAATGATTGATTAAAAGATTAGGATGATGAGAGATGTTAGACATGTTAGTAAGTAGATAGAGGATGGGACTCAAATGATGGACTAGGATAAATGATGAGATGGTAGATCAAAGATGTAAGGGAAACGATTGGATGCTAGACGAATGGGCTAGGATGATCAGATCAAAGATGAGGATAAATGATTGGATATGGGTTGTTAGAAGTGATGATAGGTGATAAAAGCTAAGAGGAATGATGAGTGTAAGATCAAGAAATCATTGCTAAGGCTCATCATAGTCTAAGAAATTCAATAAAAATAGCACTTGGCAGTATGCTTCATGATATAAGTATGACTAGGAGGTCATTATGCTAAAGTGCATGGGTAAATAGCAAACTTTGCATCATCAAGGGTACCTAAAATCATCATTATATATTTTAGTGTCATTGTAGCATCATCATTCATTTCCCTATAAACAAAAAGAGACATGATGAAATACTAAAAATAAACACAAAACATAAGACAAACAAATATATACATGATAAAAGACATACAAACAAGTCAAACCACAAAGCAGACGAGTAACACACACAATTATCTATATACAGTGCCATTATGTCTTGTCCAATTGTCTTGATGAGAGACAATGGGATGATTGATTAGGTGATGAGTTGGACTAAGTTGGTTGTGATGATGTGAATTTGGATTAAGTTTATAGACTTGGATAAGGGTATGGATTTGGAGTAGACTAGGGACTTTGATTAGGATAAGGATGTGAAAGACAAAAGACAAGATGAGTAGGATGTTGAAATAAGGAAAGATGACAAAATGATAAGATGGACAAGACCTTAGATAGAATGACTGGGGTATTTAAGACATAGGACAAGATGACATATGATAAGGCAACTTAGATGTTTTTGGATTTTGGTGGATTTTATATTTTTTAGTGTTTTTAACATATGTATGAACACTATACAAATGGGGTTACTAGCAAAGGGAATGCCAAGCCTAGCAACCAAGATAAATTTGGATGAAAGGATGGATGTGATGACAAAAGGATGAGGATGATGGTGAAAAGGGGTGTACGACATCATCGTTTAGGAACCAGATATTTATTAACTCAAGTGTTCATTAGAGGATATGCCAAGATGATTATAGAACATATCTCAAGACATCTTCCAATCCTTTATGAAGGTCAAGAATAAAATAAAGGATGGACATAATGGGATACATGATACGGTGGCAGATGATGCATAGGAATAATGGATAGAGGGATATGATACAGATGGGATTGATAAGGGATAGATTTTGTGGATGAAATGGATTCACCCCCAAGTATTGAGGTGCAATGTAGACAATAATTTATTTTACCATGACGTCGGAAACCAATTTTCACCATGGTACTTGCCCAAGGTGCCAAAAAACTAGTTTTCACCATTTGACACATGATTTTTATTTCATTTTTATTTTTTACTTTTTTCATTTTTGTGATTTTTGATTTTTGAAAGGCATCTTGATTTATTATAGGTGGGTGAGATGCAAAATGTAGACACTTGTTGGATCTTTATCCAACACCTTTTCTAGAGATGTGTGATGTTAGGACCATGTTGTCGACATTGGATGTATTGATGTCCTTATGACTTTTGTTGGTTATTGATTTGGATCCCTCCAGATATCTAGACCATGTGTCTTAGTCACCCCTATAAGAGACAATGTTACTTGGAGAGGTGGTGTGAGATATGGATTGGATTAGATCTTGATGGGGTGTATAGGATTTGAATGGATGATAGGATCGTGAAAGGAACTTGTGGTGGGTGTTTGAGGACTAGCAACTACACACATTGTTGGAGATGTTGAACATGTTATATTTGATTGGTGCCATATGACAAAAGACTACATGAGATCCAAGATGTTTTGACTTTGTAATTCATCTTTGATCCAATTATTTGAATGATTATCAGTCGTACTAATAGTGCTTTTGACATTACTTTGATTTGTTGATTGGATTATTGTTTGATTGCCCCCTAGTTCCTGATTTTAGGCTTCACCAGAGGGGATTGATTTTTGACTTGATAAATGATGATTATTTTGACTTTAGTGGTCCCCTAGTGCATCGGAGAAGGTTTTGTATGCAAAGGGAAATGCAATTGATCTATAAATCAATACTAACTTGGAGAAGATAAATCCTACTTACACTTCTTATTGTTGATACATTAGATATTCAAGGCCATGACCAAGATGGATCCTCTAGACCTAGCCAACGGATCTCTTATCATAATAATATCACAAGGGCTCTGACAAAAACAAATTAGGTCTCAGTCTAGGTCGACTAGGGGCTGACCTAGAACCTAGATAAGTTTTATCAATTAGAGTACAAGGTCGATGGGGTTGATAGTGTAATGTAAACTATTAAGAAGGATTTTAGGCTAGGGAAGGGCTAATGAAGGCAAAAAATGACTAGAAGAGGGTGCAAAAAAGGAGAAAAAGCTTAGGAGAATGTTTTTAGGAGATGGTTGTGTAGATATCAAGTGGTAGTATAGGGTAAAAATCATGTGAAACACCAATGGTCTGCCCACCCCTTTCTCGGTGCACCCCTTAAGGTGTGCACTTAGAGAGATTGAGACTCGATAAGTTCCTGAAAGATAGAAAGCATCAGTAATTGATAAAGTTTGAAAATATTATGTGTATACAAGTTTCACTAGGGGAAGACACTTTTGGATTAGGCCAATGATTTATCATTTCTTGATTTTGACTTATGAGATCAAAAATGATTTGATTATCATGTATGACTTTTGGAATATGGCATTGGACCTTTGTATTTGTGGCCTATGTTATATTACTTGGGGAAGAGTCCAACGATTCATGTTCCTTTCATCCTTATAGAGGGAGGTGATTAAATGATCATTAATGGGAAGAAAAAGATATATGATGGATGAAGGAAATGGAGATGATATGATGATGTCAATGAGAAATGATGGGGCAACATGGTCCTCATAGGAGTTCCTAAGAGACCCAATTTCGACATCATAGAAAATCTCCTCAAGATCAACAAAAGGATCACTAAGACTAGTTGTAGTACACACAACCTAGGTAGGATAAGATCCACTCTGATAACCTTTGATAGATAAATCTTGCAAGAACTCTGTTATGACTTCATCTTGATTGGGATCAAAAGATATGCCCGATGACTGATTTTTATCTGAATTGGAAGTATCTTCAAAAGAGCAGACATAGTCTTCATCTTTTACAACATTTATGAGGGATGATGATTATAATGAGAAATCTAATTCAAACACGGGTGTTGGACATGATCCTAATGTAGATAATACCGGTGTTGACTCCAATGCTAGCTCTAATGACATGATGCTGATAGTAGAAGATTCTTTGTCCACAAGTGACCTCTCAACATGGGGTTTTTGAAATGATGGGTGAGAGGAAGATGATGGAGAGATAATGAATTCACCAAGGATAGGCCCACGAAAGGAATCATGAGGGAAGGGAGAACTAGGCTCACGGGGAACAGACTCATCTTCGATGAAGGATTTGTCAAATATGGGGGGACCATGGAAGATGGATGTAGTGTCTTGACCTTGGCTTGGAGAGGGAAGGGCTTGGTCATGATCAGGAACTAAATCTTGGCATTCCTTTTATTGTTCACCCAAGGATGTATACTTATCTAATTCATCCTCGATTTCTATGTCACCATGGTTGATGAGGTCTTGGACATAGTTTTGAAAATTACAACATTGATTAACGGTATGCCCCTAGGTTCGGTGATATACACAATATTGGTTAGATTAATACCAAGATGGCTTAGGCTTGGTAATTAATATGTCGTATGGGTGGATATACCATCATGTCATTGCCAATAAGTTGGTGGAAGAGGGATTCTAATTACATAGGAAGAGGAGTATAAAGGCTCTCTTCACCTTGTGACTTAGATGTGTAAATATTGGAACTTGGATCATATGGTTGTTGACATGATTAGGTGAGTAGACTAGTATTAGTAGGTGTTTCTAAGATAGGATTCCCTTTGTTAGTTTAAGAAGGGGTAGATGACAGGATATGACTAGTGGATAAAGATTTTAAATGGGACTAGATGGTGTGAAGACTAGGAGTTGACTGATGTGGATGGGTGCGAACTAGAGGTAATGTTGGATGGATGGGGTCAAAGTCTATAGGACATGGGGTACTCAACTCAAGGAGGTGAAAAATAGGTACATCCCTATTGGCCATGAGGCATTGTTTAATCAGGGTATTAACCAAATTTGTTTTGGATGCGATGGATGAAGATAGGATAAAGTACGGATGATGTGGTTTGTCATCCCCAATCCATAGGTGTAGGGGATTGAATGAAAAATTTAAGGGATGAGGATGTGTAGAACAAATTTGGACAAGGACTTTCTATAGTCTGATTTCAAATTTGATTTGATGTGTGATGTGAGGTGAGGTTTGACAAAGTAAGACAAGATCAAGTAGACCAAATTAGGACGTGAGCTAGACTTTGATGATTTGTGATTGGATTTGACTAGGTGAGCTATGATAAACTCTAATATTCGACGAGAGGGGAGTGATAGACTGGCCCAAGAGATGTGATTTTGACTAAGAATTAATGAGATTAAGACTAGCTCAAGACTAAGATGATCCACCTAAATAGGATGAAATGATTTGATTGATAAGTTGATATGTATGTGATTATGTGTATGATTCAAACTTGATTAGACACAAGCAATCTAGTGATGAGGAACCTATTATGGAAATAATTGTTTGCCCATGTGTATGTATGAATACAAACTTGACAGGATGATTAATATAGACAAGGGTATGACAAGGTAAGTATGGAGTGGACTATGATTTGGTTAGGTTGCAAGGGATAAAGTGATTAGACTAGAAAAAGTCAAGACAAGTGACAAGGGTTGACTAAGGTGAGTTTTGTGATGGGTAATATGGTTTGAAACAAGACTCTAAGGATGAGTAAGACAAGGCAAGATGATGTGGGAATATGGTGATGAAAGGACTAGGATGTGACCAAAATTGGTTATAGACAAGGTGGATTAAGTGATAAAGATGATGCTAGGGATGATTAATGTTAGGCTAAGTGAAGAATATGAGGTTGGACTATGATAAGATGTGATGGATGTGAGACAAGTTTAAAAGGATGTGTACAAAGAAAAATATGTACAAGAGAATGATACAATGATGAGACAAGGATATATAAGATGAAAATATGTCCAAGAGACCTAAATAGGTGTGTATAGGTTTGAGTGAAAGGTTAACTTGGCTCACAAACAAGACTGGTCTAGCATAACACTCACCAAATCAAGCAGACCATAATATAAGATTAATAAACTGATTGGGAGTGTAACTCAACAATTGCATCGTCTAATGGCTTTGTGAGTGAGTTTGTAGGCCAGTGACCTGTTATGGAATCTTCAGAACCTTCTCAACCTTGTCTGCACATAACGGTCAACTGGGAGCTGATACTGACTCTGATAGCAAGTCATCTATTGTGGCCACAATGTCTTAAGTTAGGTTGAACGGGCTCTCCAAGGAAATTCTTAATAAATGCAAGGTACGATGGGGCCCAAGTCTGTATAAGGTGTTGTCTAATGTCTGGTTCAAATAATTAACTCTTACCCTTCACGAATGACTTGTATGGGGTCAATCGCTTAGCCTAACGACAATTATCCATAATATTTATACTGTGTCAGAATATGGAGTGTGGATTAGTGCATGGTCATAAAATCTATGGTCACTATCCCCCTAAGACTATGGCAAGTGCATGGGTGTCAATTCCACATTATGTTGCCCCAAAAAATAAAAAATTTGGAGAGTTTGTTAATGGTTTTTAATCCTCCAAGAATCATCGCAAGGATGCAAGGAGGAGAGCATATACCATTGTAGCCCTTGCGTGACATACAAGCAGACAAAATATTTATTAACTGATTAATTTAAATGTGAGATATATATAAAATATCAAAGATATACGAGAATATATAAGATATATACAAAGGAATTTAGACAACATGATTTAAACAAAGTGATTAAAACGATTAAAATTCTTAGACAAATTAAATGATTTTCAAAATGCCAAAATATCTTTGATAGACGTCCTACAAGAAAATGATTAGTAGTTTGATTGGCACCCTTGAGGGGCAACCTATAAGACAAGACGTTAAATAAAATATATGACCAGCAAGAGAAGATGTTAGCAAGGCAAAATCACTACTAGATTCACCCCTACAAGAAACAAAATGTTAGTTTAATAGGCCTTAATAAAAACCACTAAAAAAATTGAGATTTGGCTCTATAAATTCTTTGGGTGAGGGGGCCATGATGTGGGAATCTGGGGGTGGTAGCCCCCAGTGAGGTCAGGTTAAGGGGAAGCGTCCCTGGCATGCTCCTTGGCACGATACAGGGCAAAGTCATGGGGAAACACCTCTAATGCCAAATACAATTTGGGTTTTGTGAAATGCTTAGAATGACCTGAAAATCACTAAAAATGACTTTAAAAATGCACTCAAAAAAGATAAATTGAAGCAAAAATGAGTACAAAAATACAAGTACAGAAAGTAAAACCATAGAGACACGATCCGTTTATTGCAAAATCACTTCTAGAAACTACAAAACCATGGATTTTATGTAATATTGCCACTGTCGAGTCATGATTTTACAAAAAGTGACTAATGGTGGTGATTATGGTATGGTTTTTTCAAAATTGTAAGTGTTTAGGCAATATCGCAACTTCATATGCAAAATCACAATTCACAATTTTATGGGAGGTTAGCAAGCTGTTAAGGGTTATTGCCTGGGTGTCTAGCAAAATCACAAGTCTCTTGGAAAAATCGCTATTCATCAAGCAATATCGCTACTCAAGATTAATGATTTTGGAATGGGTAAACAAGAAATATTTTTTAAATTAAAACTATTTACAGAGAGATAAACACAGATTTAATGCACATGCAGATAAAGATATTGTATAATGCCTAGGTTAATGATAAATAACCACTCAAGATTAACAAAATCACTAGTCAACCCTGCAAAATTGTAATTTTTGGGTTAATATTGCTTCTGAGGAGTGATGATTTTGCAGTATGCAATTGAGGGGTTTTGTATGATCTTGGACAATGCTTCTCCCTCTTCTGTAGATATATAAACAACAAACAGAGACCCAACGGTTATCAAAAGATAGAGTTAGTGATAAGATTTAATGACGTTAACACGAAGATCAAAATCATTTTTTTGGGGGCGATATCACCACTCTGATGCAATACCATGAGTGTATAATTGCAGTATTATGCCAGGTAGCTCCAGAGATAAGTTTGGGTGTTTTGATTTGACCTGTGTAGTTCTTCCCTTCTCTTCAAGCAAACGAGGTTAGTATTACCCTATAGGAACAATAGTCAAGTGAATAATACTGATATTTGACTTCAAAATTATGGGGTGGCAAAACTGTTGATCACGTGATAAAATTACAATTTTAATGTAAAACTGCGAATCGTGAATAGTGATTTTGAAAAATGGCCTAAAACCCTGTCAAGGTCACAAAAAATCTTAGTGTTTAGATCAAATGGTTAAATGCAAAAGCATGAGTCAAACATTGAAATCACCACTATTAGAGCAAAATTATAATTGTCGAGTAGTGATTTTGTAAGATGCCTGAAACTACCAAAATTGTAAGCTATTAGCAGTCAAGGTTAGCATAAAATCATGATTCTTGAGACAAAACCGCCACTATAATGTCATAACTTACAGGGAAATACCACAATTCCCCTGGGCATGCAAGTTTGATCAAAATTCGGAACTTCTTGTCTAGTCAGCCTTGCAAGCTAATTAAAAACACCATTAACAAGCAAAATGGTTAAATTAGGAGAGGTCTCCCACTGTGGTCGCCAAATGTGTGGTTGTAATTTTGATCAAATGAATAAAAACTACTGAAACATAAAAAATTTACCCAAAATGCACAATACACTCGATAGGAGAGATTATGGAATCAAATTAGAATCAACTCGACAACTCTTATAATTTCTTAATTCTCCTATCCTTCCTTCAAGATCTTCAAAACAAATTGTTGGATTGTTGGTTGCAGTTAGACTCAAAATTTTGACATGGTGATGGTATGATCAATGATTATGATTACAGATTCATGGATTTACCATGGATATTGTATGGCTTACTTTATTGGTTTCTAGTTAGTTTCAATGGAAGATTGGAGGTGTTTAAATAGAAGAGAAAGGAAAGATTAAAAAAGAATTAAATTTTTATTTTGAAGCCTTTAGAATAAAGGCTTCTAGAGAAGAAGGGCCAAGTTAGAAAGGATTCTATAATTAGATAATTCTATAATCCAGTTAGGGGCTAAGTAAGATTAGTAAGGGATTAGAATAGGTGATTAGGAACTACGGATGTAGTAGAGCCTAGGAATAGGCTATGGTAGGTGGGTCATGGAAATTTTAAATTCTCAAATAGTGGATAAGTGGGACTAGAATAGGATTAAGAGATTATTATAAGTATTAATAAATTGGTAGGATAAGGATAAGGTTAGTGGATGAAGATTATTGAAAGGGTATGGGATTAAATTATTTAATTAGGACTATGGTTATGGAATTTATTAGATAAATAACGGGATTAATAAAAGGGTTAGGGCGAGTAGATTTAGGTGCATACAAAGGTCCTCCAGATTCACCTCACCACCTGTCTCCCTCTCGGAGCTATAGCTTTAATACTCAAAGAAGGTATATACATATAATATTTTTAAAACTTTATCATTTGTTCACATTTTCTCTCTTGCAACAACTTATCAAGTTTTAATCTCTCTAAGTGCACGCCTTAAAGGGTGCAATGGAAAAGGGGTGGGCAAACCATTAGTGTTTTGCAAGATTGTTGTCTAAATCTATCATGTTTATATCCACTACAAAATCCTGCTTACTTGATCTCTTAAGCAATCTTCCTCCTAAATAGTCCATAACTAAGCCAATATTTATCTTTTTCGACTATATTGGCTTGAGTCGATATAGTGTATTCTAATTCTCACCAAAATTCAAGTTAGATCGACCCAGGTTGATGTAGTTCTAAAATTCATAATACACGCTTTGCAACTAGGTCAGCCCAAGCCAACTTAGTTTGAGGGTAAACCATAAATTTTTAACTACGTCGAGGTGGGTCAGTGTTGTTGGCTAAAATCCTAGAAGGGTTTAAGGTCAGGTTACCACTATAAATACATTGCTCATTTCAATTCAATAGAGAAAAGCATTCATTTTTTCACTATTATTGCTCACAATTTTACTTTAGTCTACATTTGGGAGAATTCATTACTTAGATCTTGTCTTAGATGGAAATAATTTGTCTTGTGGAGTCTTGGATTTCAATAGAAGCCTTGTAACCTAGCACTGATTTGAACCATTGTGATATTTACAACCACAACCACCTCTTGCAAATCACATTGGTCAAGTGAGATATTGAGGCTCGACAAGATTTATTTAAGGTTAGTATTTCTAATCTTACCTCTTTCACTTAGTAGATAGATATTGCATAATCAATAGTTTTGAATGTATAACTCTTTATTTGAATCTTCTCTACACTTAAACTTAGTGTGGCTATATGGTTATTCAAACTTATTATTTTCCCATCCTATGTAGCTTAGGCCTCCATTTGCCTACCATGATTTCTTACCCCTTTTAGTTGTGTTTTAACCATAACCTTATTTGTGTTGCAATTTTTGGTAACACTAGATTAGATTAATTTCATTATTATTAAGAGACTGGTTATTGCATTATATAATTTGGCTAAAGGCTTTGGAACCCTTCTCATTAATGTTATGTGATAAGTGTTCCTCTAGCTAGATTTAACGGATCCAATTGGTGATGCCCATATATAACTTCTAATTGGTCATGCCCAGATATAACTAAGTATCTAATAGGTTTTAGTTGATTTACCTTCTCCAAGTTTAGATCTTTTAAGTAGGATAAATTGCAGGTCTATCTTAATTTGTTACATACATTATGATGAACCTGGCATGAACTAATAATTATTTTTTCTCCTTCAGCAAACTATATCGATGTAGGTCAACACAGTTCTATTTCTCTAGGCCTCCATTTGCCTACCATGATTTCTTACCCATTTTAGTTGTGTTTTAACCATAACCTTATTTGTCTTGCAATTTTTGGTAACACTAGATTAGATTAATTTAATTATTATTAAGAGACTGGGTATTGCATTATATAATTTGGCTAAAGGCTTTGGAACCATTCTCATTAATGTTATGTGATAAGTGTTCCTCTAGCTAAATTTAACGGATCCAATTGGTCATGCCTATATATAACTTCTAATTGGCCATGCCCAGATATAACTAAGTATCTAATAGGTTTTAGTTGATTTACCTTCTCCAAGTTTAGATCTTTTAAGTAGGATAAATTACAGGTCTATCTTAATTTGTTATATACATTATGATGAACCTGGCATGAACTAATAATTATTTTTTCTCCTTCAACAAACTATATCAATGTAGGTCAATACAGTTCTATTTCTCTATATTTTTCAGTAGACTACATTGATTCAAGTTTATACATTCTAAATTTATGTGCATTTTGTGGAAACTATATCGGTGGGGTGGATACAATTTTAACTATGTATTTTTCAACAAGTTACATCGACACAAGTCAATAATATTACAATCATATCTACATTGTTTTCTTCAATCAGCCAACTATATCAACTAGGCCTAATCTAGTTTTATTTATTAGGTTATTTTATGCGCAAGTATATCGACCCTGTCCAATATAGTTTTATTTTTCTAGTTAGCTTTTTTAAGCAATTTGATTTAGTTTTGTATCTAAATTTTTTATTGTCTAAATTTATTTTATTTAGGCAACTATTTTGACCCTAGCCAATATAGTTATAAACTCATTTTTTCTCTCAATCAAACTATATCCACCCTAGTCAATATAGTTATAAACTCATTTTTCTCCCTATCACTGATATAGTTATAAACCCTGGCTAGTATAGTTATATAGTTTTGTATTTACATTTTTTTGTGACAAACTATATCGACTCTGTCTGATTTAGTTTATTATTCTTGTTTGCAATTGTTTTTCACACACTGTGTCGACCAACATTGATACAATTTAATACTATCTAAACAACTACATCGGCCTATGTTGATATAATTTTGTGTGTTTTTATTTTTCAACATACGCAAGGCAAATTAACTTTCTCTTTCATTAATTAATCAAACATTTACTTTCAAGTTGACTATCTATTTTTTTTCATTCATTAAACGATGCACATTGATTTTCAATTTTATTTTCTCTTTGTTTAATATTTCTGAGAAACTATGTTCTGATAGTTTTCAAACAACTTAACTATTGTGTAGGGCTATGTAGTGTTCTATTTACAAACTTTGTTTATTATTTATAGACATCGTGGTGTGGGAGCGTTACCCTAATACTCATAGCCACAATACAGAGCTAAACACATATTTAGTTTCTATATATCTCACGATATTTAGGAAACACCTAGGATTCCCTTTTTTATTGAACCTTAAGAATCCAATCATTTCTCTGATTATGTAGTGCACTGATTAGCAGTTAGCACCAAAAAGTTACTCTTAGTGTACCCTTGAAATCAGGGTTATTAGACTATGGAAACGGTACTTCCTCCATAGTGCTCTGAAATATTTTGTTGATATTATCCAACAAATAAACATGTTTGAGAACTTACAAATCAATCACATCCTTTTAGTACATCTACTTGATCTTCTTTTCGGATAAATAATTCGTAAAAATAGTTAATTTTTCAATTTGTTTTTTGTTATTGTATTATGTATTGTAGACTATATTGGTCAGTGTCGATACAGTTCTATGTTATGTTCCAACTACATTGATCAGCGACGAAAAAGTTGTCTTTGTGAATAGACTACATCGACTAGGTTCGATATAGTCTACTAAGTTTACTTCTCTCCTGCCTCTATTTATTAGACTAAATCACCCAGGAACAATGCATTTTATTCATAGTACTGTTAAATTTTTCTCATATCTAACTACATCGACCAAGGTTGATATAATTTTATCTCTGCCTTCCAGTCTATGTAACTACATTGACCATAGCTAATACATTACATTTTCCGGTCATTGTTTCTACTTATCTTTTTCCAACTACATCGATCGGGGTCGATATAGTTGTATCTCTGTCTTTTAATCTTTATAACTACATCAACCATAGTCGATATAATACATTTTATGAATATTGTCTCTGTTTATCCTTTACCAACTACATCGACCAAGCTCGATATAGTTTTATCTTTGTTTTTCAGTCTGTGTAACTACATCGACCGCATTCAGTTTCTTAGGATCAATTTTTTTATCAAAATTTTTAGTCACTATCATCATGATGTTACCTCTGAGAATCTTTCTTGCTAGCCTCAATCCCATCAAATCCTACATGGATTTTTTTTTCTTCTTGCTTTGTCCACCATGTAAGACAATTCTTCATGATGCGATTTTTCTCAAAATCATTCTAAATCTTCTCAACCCAACTCTCGATCTACCTCATACCATAAGTAGATCCAAAAAATACTCAAAAAATATTTTCAAAATCATAACAATTATACACCTTATACCATTTTTACACCTTTTAAACTTAGAGTTCATAAATTCATCAACAAATCTACATCAAGAGTTGGAACCTCACATTATGTTTCAAATGCTACAACCAATATTTGCAACCCTCTTGTTACATCCATAACAAGATAACCTAACATTATCACTTCACAAAGTAACATGGTTGAATCAATCAAACTAATGATCTAAATATTCTCAGTTTTTCAAGAACCTTGATGATAATACCATTTATACTTCTAATAAGAATGGTGATTATAACAAGCTTCCTTCTTCTTTTACCACATTTAGGACAACCAACATTAAAGTTGGAAATATTCCTCCCAATACAAATGTTGGCAATCCCCCTCCTAATATCTCTAGTCAAAATTCACCTATTGATACTATTCAAATTCTTGCTAAAATGGTTCAGTAGATGAACATTATGCAAACTTCTACTAACTCCTGAATGCTCCAAATGCAAAACTAAATTTTACAAATGGCTAGTCAACCTCAAGTTATCATGAGTCAACCAAATCATAATTTTGTTCCAACTCCTCTTAGAGATGCCAATGGAAATATCATCCATCAACCCTCTTTGCATTACAAAATGCTTCAACATCTTTAAAATGATCTTTTAACTCTTTTCATTATGTCCATAGACATTGGAAACATCTCTCCAATTATCACATATGATGGGACTAAAGATCTTGCTATCTTTCTCAAAATCTTTGGCAATCTCTGTAAAGAATGGGTCCAAAAGAACACCTTTGCTACCACCAAACTCCTAGCCAAAACCCTTGTTGGCGATGCATTTGAATTGTATAATTGATTTCCTAGACATTCCATTACACAACTAAAGGATTTAATCCGTGCTCTAGTGAAAAAATTCCAACATAATGACCTTCCTAAAAATTACCTTAGCCATTTCATCAATGTTAAGTAACTTTCTCATAAATCTGCTCCCACTTTCATCAAACAATGGAAGTCTCTAGCTCACAAAACAGATCATAACATCCTTGATCAAATTTTCCTTCTTAGACCTCTTGACTTATGGTTTGTGAGTTGCATTGTAATACCTAAGATAGGACCATGTTTTCTTTACAAACATTCATTCACATTTGCTTACCAAACCATCTCATTATCACACTAGTCATGTTAGTAGGTGGTGGTGTTTTCTTACATTGCATTTTAGTACAAGCACTAATTTTGAATCATCATTCTTTAGAGCTTTTGATTCATTTATCCATCATGTTCTTGTTTGATCTTTGTGGTTTTCACTTATCTTGCATAGAACATTTAACATACTTACACATTTTTCTTCATGTTTGACTTGACATACTTATCTTAAATTTTGATTTACATTCTTATTTTCAATTATTTATGTTTTCTTTGTGTTTGATTTGACATACTTATCTTACATAAGGTTATATTTCATTAAATTACATATCTTTGTTTGATTTTTTCTCACATATTTCATTTATTTACGATGTTTTACATGGTTTTTCACATAATTTAGTATGTTCTATTTTCATTTTTCATTATTTTTCATTACATGAATGGTGTTTTGGTTATAACCTAGCCTTCGCAATTCTGACTTGCCAATATTCCAAGTAATTTAATCAATGTTTAGAGTTATTCATTGCTACTTTGATCATATTGTGTGCGCATATACTGCTTCCAATTTTAGCCTTGTATCCCTAGGATTTCTCAAATACAAGTATTGTGCCTACCATGATCGAGACTATGATATTTCCATGCGGTCATTCAATAGAAAGATAAGTCAAAGTATGTCTATGGCATGTTCAGTTACTTTCATTTACTTTCAGCATTTATTTTTGTACTTCATTTAAATTAGTTCAGTTTTTTTTATTACTATGTTATTTCCTGAAGCACCATCCCATGTTATACTATTGTGACACATGATGAGCTACAAGTGAGACATATGTATACACAATATTTTTAAAATTTATTTATTTACTAAAATTTTCTCTCTTGTAGCAACCCGTCAAGTTTCAATCTCTTTGAGTGCACGTCTTAAGAGTGTACTATGAAAAGAGTGGGCAAACCATTGGTGCTTTGCAAGATTGTTGTCTAAATCTATCATGTCTATATTCACTACAAAATTCTGCTTAGTTGATCTCCTAAACAATCTTCCTCGTAAATAGCCCCTAACTAAGCCAAGATCTATCTTTTCCAACTATATCGATGCGGGTTGATGTAGTGTATTTCGCTTCGTGCCAAAATTCAAACTAGGTTGGCCTGGGTTGACGTAGTTCTGTAAGTCATGACGCACGCTTCGCAACTAGGTCGACCTAAGCCATCCTAATTCAAGGGTACATGGTAACTTTTTACCTACGTCGAAACGAGCCAATGTTGTCAACTAAAATTCTAAAAGGGTTTAGGGTCAATTTACCACTATAAATACAAAGTTCATTTCAATCCAATAAATAAAAACATTCATTTCTGCACTATTATTGCTCGCAATTTTACTTTAGTCTACATTTGGGAGAAGTAATTGCTTAGATCTTGTCTTGGAGGGAAATAGTTTGTCTTGTGAATTCTTGGACACAAATAAAAGTAGTCTTATAGCCTAGAGTTGATTTCAACTATTGTGATCCTTACAACCATAACAACCTCATGCAAAACACCATTGGCCAAGGGAGATATTGAGGCTAGACAAGTTCTATTCAAAGTAAATATTTCTGACTTTAGCTCTTCCATTTAGTAGATAGATATTGCATAATTAATAGTTTTGAATGTATAACTCATTGTTTGAATCTCCTCTACACGTAAACTTATTGTAGCTATAGGGTTATTCAAATTGTCATTTTCCCACCCTAGGTAACTTAGGCCTCAATTTGCCTACAATGGTTCCTTATATTTTTTAGTTGTGTTTTAACCATCCTCCTTATTTGTGTTATAAGCTTTGAAAACACTAGATTAGATTAATTTCATTATTATTAAGAGACTTAGTTTGGGTTATTACATTATATTGATTGCCTAGAGGCTTTGGAACCCTCCCCATTAATATTACGTAATAAGTGCCCATCTAGCTAGGTTTAGCAGATCCAATTGGTCATGCCCCAATATAGCTATCCAACGGGTTTTAGTTGATTTACTTTCTTTGAATTTGGCTTTATTAAGTAAGATAAGTTGCAAGTCTATTTTGATTTGTTGCATACAAAAGGCACCGCTCACACAATATGTGTCATAATGGCTCCCTGCCTTCACAACGACCCTTGCCAACTCATAGCTTTCATGGTAGTAGTGGCTATTTACATCCAACCCCTATTAGTTGGGGGGAGGGGGCGCAAGGGGAACACAACAACAAGGGAAATTCCCTCACCTAACCCTTGCTATTTCCCCTAATGGTCAAGGTCTTGCAAAGAAAACAAAATAAGGCAAATGATGGTGGAGAGCCTACACCTGATTCAATGTGTCTGCCAGCTACAAGTGGCTAGAGGGGTTGGGGTGATAACCCTAATGATCCTCTGCCTCTATCGCCCTTGCTTATTGCCGTTGTGGCTTGATGTTTATGCCTTGGTGCTTTCATGTTAAACTAGTTATTGTGTTCTCTTTGGTTATGTTCACTTTTTTGTATGAAAAGACATTATCTATTGTAATATTTAAATTTTCTTTTTTTTTTGATAAGTTAATCATTTGGCCATTCTTTTGGTCATGAGACCAATTTGATGAGACCAATTTGATGCTTAGAAGTGTGATATCATCCACTCAGTTTTTTGAGTATGAATAACAATGTATAACATGCATTATTAATAGAAAGGCACTTTTTGATCAAATAATAATAATTGGGATGTTTATCTACACTCCAAAATCTAATACTTTCAACTTTTCATTTCTTCATATTACATTGTATATATATGGCTTTGAATATATACTAATTACCTCAATTCTAAGGATGGCTTCCATGGAGGGAGCTGCAACTACTATTTATTTATTTTGTGCGTTGTTCCATTAAGATGTGTAATATGATTAAAAAGAATATTCTGTTTAAATTGTGGAGCAGCCATAATTTTAGGAAAAAACTTTCAGCTGCTGCTCAAGAGGGGGAACTCGAAATTTACAGAATTTACTGAGAATTTTTAGGAAGCTTTGTTGTCAAATGGCAACTAATAAATTGCAAGCTCTCTCTGATATTAATTTAAAACAAAAATCTTTAAAATGTGAATTTTGAAAGGGAAAAAATTAATAATTCACAGGACCATTTTGTTGCAAATAGCTCCGCATTTTACTGTGCAGCAGCTGCTGAGAAATTTCAGATGCTCTCCTCCATCAAACCACTGATCTAAGGCATGTTATTCCTTCATTTTTGCTCATGTATGCCATGGATCCCACGCAAAAGATTGAAGACCTCCCAAACAGTTCCTGTCAGTGAAGGGTCAACTCCATAATAACTCCATAAGAGAGCCTTGCCCACAATCTGAACAAGCGGAAGGAAAATAATGCATCTAGCTATTTCCACTTAAACCCTAGAGAGTCTTCCAAAGCCTTCTAACAACTCTTAATTGAAAAACTTTGACCCCCAAAATCAATTTTCTAGAACTGCAAGAACATGTGGAGCAAAGTAATCCTTCCCTCAAGATGAGATAAATTTGCTTTGTTTTTGGTCATAGGGTTTGTCTACTCAGCTTGTAATTCTTCCATCCGTTGGTTAATCATTCAAACTTGAGAAACTATTTTTGGTCATAGGATTTGTCTACTCATCTTGTAATTCTTCTATCTGTGGGTTACTCATTGTAAGAATTTAAAATTTTGTTCAGAAATTTTATTCAAATAGTTATCTCAAAGCATGTTTGCCAATTGGTTTTCATTTTTTGTAAATTTTTTTAAGTAAGCTTGATAGTGTCACTCAAAATGATCTATTCTCTTTCATAATGTCAATCTCCGGAATGATACATATCATGATCTACCTGTTTGTTTTGGTGCAACCCTTAAAACTTACAAAATGCATTCAAGATGGTACCTCTGAAACTCATAAAAGGCAGTCAAACTGAAAATTTGTCATACAAGTTTCAGTCACCCTTGACAATTACAAAGGTAATTTCTAGAAAATGTTAAAAGTTGCTAATCTAAATTACAAAGGTAACGAGTTAAATATATGTATATTTTCAGATATTTTATATTTTCCCAAATTCTTAAACCTTTTACCTAGCCTTTCAGATTGTTCAAAAACTCTCCTACTTTGACAGACGACCTCCGCTCAATCCATGGAACTATTTAATCACGCTGACTATGGTCCTAAACAAAGTCTCTTGATGTATCCAAATTTAATTAATGCATGCATGCATTGCTGATCATCATAAGGTTTTTTTCTTTGTGGTTTTGTTCTATGGAGCTTTTATCCTGATCTGTATTAGACACAGCAAATCAAGTTCATGTCAATGAATATACTGTTTTTTTCTGATTCTTTCAATTGTATAAGCTATGCACCATTCAATTGAGAATCAGATTATGTTTAGTCTTGAAATGTTTTCCGTTCTGAGTTGAGAGTTGTGAGACAGCAAGTCAATAATTGTTTGTCCGGTTCAATACTTTATATTTTTTGATTTAAGGATAAACATCCTGTTCCTTTGGAGTTTTTTAGCATCCGTTGGTATTGGGGGCACGAATCGGCCTTCTTTGGCTTAGTGCCAAGGACGGAGGGATTTATATTTTCAATTCAAAATGTGGTGACTAGTGTCTCAGGAAGCATTCCGTGCCTATATTCTCTAGCAGGTCTAAAACCATGTAAAATGGTCAATACCAACTTTTCATACAATCCTTAGCCTTCTATGTGCAGTACTGCAAGGCGAAAGCCTATAATTCCAAACTAGATAAGATGAACGACCATTTAAGTTGTACAAGGTGGAGTATAAAAGCAACATGTAGTCCACAGTGGAAGTGCTCATAGCGGTTGGATATTGTCATACAAGCAATGCAATTATTTCGCAATGAGTTTTCACCCATATCGATTGAACTTCAAATAAGTTGCGGAACACCTTTGCTACTTGAAATAATTGGTAGCAAGGACTTGTGATTTAGCTTCCTGCACGAGTATTGGCCACATAACAAAGTGTTTGTAGTCTAGACAGAAGTGATCATTTATCCACTGTCAATTCAAGCATATCTATGTTTTTTGAGAGGCCATTAGCAAACCCATTAGGATGGTTAGATACTAAAAATGGAGTAGAATAAATTTGTTGCATCACCTTGGCAGATCTCAGCTGCTTAGTTGCACGGTTAGGATTTTTTCAGAACCACCTAGAAGAAAATTTATAGTCCCAAACAACATCTCTTGCAAATGGAAATTTAAGAATTCAAAAACCACATTGCAAGCTCTCTTTATATAACTGATTTTCAAGTTATTAATTAATGAAGCAGCAGATGCACTCTTCACAGTGAAGCTTATGTGTGTTAGTTACCATATTTCTTACTCGCCAAGAAAGCTCTCCCACCTCAAGAAAGCTGTCCTAATAAGCCTCTGATTGAATTAAATATTGAAAATCATAAACTTAGACTAAACATGCATAAATATTTCCAAAAACTGTTCTCCGGGAAGAAAATTGTGATAGCACAACCCAATAGTTCAGACACGCAATTCCATTACATTCTTGCAAAGTTAGTTGCAATTTAAGTCAAGAGTGCTCTAGATTAGACAGTGTAAGTTAGATCCAGGCATATTCAAGTCCTCATAGACTGTGTGTATGAATAACATGAAAAAAAATGAATGGCCAGGTATGGCTTCAGTAACAGCACAAAAAAGTAAATATATAATTCCCCTAGCCCACTAATCTCCAGAACTATAGCACTGATCGTTTTAGGTATAACTTCTATTGTATCCTGAATAGACAATATTTATCATAAAAGATGCACCGTTGTCCAAAATAGCAGTTATTTGCACCGAAAATTGTAATCAGATATGCAATAAAAGGGAAGAACTTGCTACCTTGGATATCATCTACTGGAAAGGAAAATGCAAAGCAAACTAAAGAAGCTTGTTCTTTTGCTCTCACAGGTTTGGACAGTTCTTGATACTTAGTTTCTAATACAAATTAGCTTATACACGTTTTTCTACCACAGTTATAACAAGTACTAAAATAATATAAGGGACAGGGACATGTATCAAGCGTTTTGCTTGTGTTCTCAATTCAAATTAAATAAGGAAATATAGGCACCTCTAATTTCTTTACAAGATAATAACTATAATTATGTATCACATAAAATCATTACAGTTTGAAGATAGTAATAAATTGATGGATACATCAATGCAAGTTGCGTTTAATTGTTTAATATGAAACAATATGAGAAAAACTAATGCTTTTTACATAGCTCCTACAGAACAAATAACTGTCATCATTGAGATAAAACAATATTTCTTTTCCCTGATTATCATGAAGTAACAATCTACACATTTGAATGCATCTTGTTTAGGAGTTATATTGGCCAAACATGCGGTGGAAGATTAACAATTGTCCAAACTGCAAATGGCTCCTCTGTTCCTAGTTGATATCCCTGCAAGTCTTAATCTCCAAAGAGCTCTCCTTGTCATTCATATACACCAACAAATGTCTTAACAAGAAAGTACTTGTGCAGGAGGCCACAAGAAAGCATCCCACCGTTCAAAATATTGTTTGCACTTTGGAAGGGAAGAGAAGAGACACCTGAGAAAGATAGGATTGAAGCTTAGCTCTGTCACAGCAGGAATTTGTATGATGGATTTTTGAGCAATGAGGATTATCTAGTTCCATTACCAATTCATGGCTGAGATTATTGTTACTACAATTATGCTTTAGACTGTACATTGGGCAAGGCAGGATACTTCTTGCAACATTAAGTAGTCAACAATTTTTTGCATTCCTTGGTGTTCTTGTTTCACTGAACTTAAGCATCCCAGTTCAATTCATTAACTTAAGCAGGAGGGCTCCATGATCTGAGTGTGCTTCTTCTTGATAGGTGGCTCATGGAAGAAGCTAACTGCATGGACATAGCTAGATGAAGAGCTATCCATTGACCTTTCCCGCAGACTTGGTTCACTAGGTGCACCATTGGAAACATTTTTGGGTGCCTGTTATCATTAAGCTTTGCAAACTAACTTTTTAGTAGGTTCCTCTAAGTTGGCCTCATTGTTGACTGTTGTGGATATGTTCTTTATCTGGCCAGCTACTGGATTAATTAATTCTTGCTGTCTTTATGTGACCCTATTTAGAGATTTTTATTAGTCATCTGCCGTTAGTCAAGAGGCACATGGTGAGATGGTAGGTAAAGCCATGGAGAAACTGGTTCCCTTGATGATCGACCATAGGGCCATGCTCAAATCCTCGGTATGGCCGCGGAAGATGTCTTTGTCCAACCAGATGAGAGAAGTATGCCAATGAGCTTTTGAAGGAATGTCTGGTGTTGGCTAGCCACTGATAGGGAAAGCTACCACTATTCTCAACTTCTGGATTAACTGGAATTGCATAAGAGAATGTCTTTAAACATATGGGATTGTGAAACACTACTATGCAGCAATTTCAATGAAACGAAAACAATCAATAGTGAAGTTTGTTAACTAAGATGCCATGTCATACACATCAATTACAAGGAGTCTTCATCCTTATGCAGCGACATTGAAAATTTGTATAAAATACTAACCAAAGAAATTAGTGCTTAACAACCAATAAACTGTAGGTTGATAGTCAACAGGAAGACTAGAACTGAAGAGAATTGGAACATTGCTCAGAAGGAAAATGTTCAATGACTAGCAATTGATATTCATTTTCCAAGGAGCATCACTTGGTAGCATTAACTAGAAACTTGAAACAGGCTGGAGTCATTTAACATCTAATTCTGTCTGTGGGCAATGAAATCAGCTAAACGTATCAAAGGTGCTGTTTTGTTCATATCAAAAACAGAAAGCTGATCCTTGGCTTGCCTGTTCAGCTCCTCAGCGAATTCTCTCGATTTTTCTAGCCCTAACAATTTAGGGTATGTGACCTTATCAGCCACAAGATCCTTTCCAGCAGTCTTCCCAAGCTCCTCAGATGATTTAGTAACATCCAGAATGTCATCAACCACCTGGAAAAGCAGGCCTATACACCTTGCAAACGTCCTTAGTCTCCCAATCTCTTCATCAGTTCCACCACCTAAAATTACACCAATCACTACAGACCCTTCCAATAGAGCAGCTGTTTTATGGACATGAATGTACTCAAGCAGATCCAGACCCACATCAGAAACACCCCCACTGGTAATATCCACAACCTGCCCTGCAACAAGCCCTTCTGAACCAATTGCCTTGCCCAACTCAGAAATAACCCTCAATACCCTTTCTGCCTCAACTCCTTTGGTGGCAGAGGCAATATGCTCAAATGCAAATGCCAGCAGTGCATCCCCTGCCAACACAGCAACATCCTCACCAAACACCTTATGGTTTGTGGGTTTCCCTCTTCTCAAATCATCATTATCCATGCAGGGCAAATCATCATGCATAAGGGACATGGTATGAATAATCTCAACTGCACAGGCTGATGGAATGGCTGATTCCTCGGATCCACCAACAAGATCACAAGCAGCAAGGCACAAAATAGGTCTAACACGTTTCCCTCCAGCTAGAAGAGAGTACCTCATTGCTTCATGCAATTTCTCAGGGTACCTAAGGCTCACACACTTGTCTAGGGCCTCATTAATGACACTGGCCTTGGTGACCATATATTTTTTGAAGTCAAATTCAACAACCTTATCTTCATCTTTTTTATCAATTTCATTCACAAGCTGCGATTTTGCTGTTATATTGCAAATCGGGTTTTTCCTAATCAACCAAGATGCAGTAAGAGATGGTGAATTACAGAGAGAACCTGTGTTTTTCTTGTCTGGATTGCATATGGAACTTCTGAAGCTGCTGCTACTGCTGCCTGGAGACGTTGGGTTGGCATCGTTGGAAGGGAAACCACGCATCTCGTGCATACCAACTTTCAAAAATGCAGTCCTCATCTCCCCCTAACTTAACAATATTTCAATTTCTCTGCACACCAGAAACATACAATTTTGATTACAACCAAGAAGCGTTTGCATACCCAATAAATATTACATGTCATACCCAACATATATTAATTGTGTATATGTTATCAATACCGGAATTGCTTCACTGGCCTTCCTTTTTTAACTCGGTATGTAAGGAAATAGAGAGGAGCTTCATTCAATGTATATGATTTTACAGGACTAAATGAACACTTGGTCGCTTTGATGTGTGTCCAATAACAGCATGCCAAGTACACATTTCCTTATCTAAGTACACTTATCCATTTCTTGAGTGGGGAAAATAAGATTTTTTTTAAATTGAAATATGCACTACATTTCTATTGAAATAAATAAAAATATAATACATGCGTGATCAAAAAGGGGCAATACGAAAATACACTTTAAGTTAAAGTACAAATAAAATAAAAACGAATAAAATAAATAAGTTATTCTCTGAGACCAACAAAATCGTAAGTACAAAATTATATCATAATGATAGTAGCAACACAACAATAAAACACAAGAAATTAAGCTCCACATTGTAGGGGGAGGAGATGGTGGTGGATTGTCAAGGTTATCTCCTTTTCTGCCCCCACGGGATGTGGCTTATTAGATATAGGTTCTTGTGCATGCTAACCTTCATATACTTGATTTTTTGAGGTTTCATTGAGACAACTGATGAAATGATAACACAATGAGTGGCGTGTGGTTTTGTTGATTGGGTTAGTTTTATTGAAAGATTTGGATGGGAAGCGTTGGATGGTTAAGATGAATTATGAAAGCATGGTTTGAAGCAATAGGTAGCAAAGAATGCTTGTGGCGATACCAAAATAGTTCACCTACATCTCATTTGCTCATTTAAGGCAGTGAATTGGGATATGACAGTGTTTAAAGAATCTTTGGAATGGACAAGGACAAGGTAACAAAGTTTCTGATCTATAGTAGGTTCTGGGAATTAGGTGAAGTTGGGTTGAAGGACTGGGATTTGACTTGCTTTGTCGGGTTGGGTTTCCTTGGACAATGTCATCTGTAAAGTGAATGATATATGATGAAGCTGGCACGAGAATAAAGAGGAAACAAGTAGATTTACATGTTGATTTGGTGGGATAGAATACAAAATGATCTTGCTACTTGGCTACTGCTGGATAGGTTGCTTGTCAAGAGCATTTAGTTGGATGATGATAAGACTGGGAAGAGAAGTGGAACGAAATACTTCTATCATTAGCTTTGAGTTTATATCACTTTGGATGTTGTTTGTCGGTATGGACGTTGGCACTCTAAGAAATGTTCTTACTTTGTTCTAGGAGCGTCATCCAAGAGTGATGTAATGATTGTTTATAAGTTTAGAAACATATTTTCTTGTTTTGTTTAGATTTACTGTATAGTTAACTTGATTTGATTTGTAAAATGTCCACTTGTTGATTTTGAATGTTATATTTAACAAAGTTTTATTTTAGCTTGTTCTTGTTTTGACAAGGTTTTAGTTACGTTTGTTTGTGTTTACAACAAGGCTTTTTCAAATGAAAATAAAGTTATACTAGTGTTGAATTTATAGTACTTGAAAGCAAAGGGAATGAAATTTATCTTTTTATTCTTTTCAATAATATTTTCATGCAATGTTAATAAAAAATTGAATTATAATTATCAATGCAAGTTGATTTTTTATCTTTTTTCATGATTTTAAGAATGCAAAAATTTGTCTGTGTGCTAAAATGAAAGTTTTTATTTTAATGTTTTTAATATAAATGAAGCAAGAAGCTAATATACACTTTGAATTCTAAATATGCAAATAGAAAATCAACGCTGCAACTCAAATTTTTTAATGTGTAATGCAATTTTTAAATTTCAAAATCTAGTTTGAATAATGCAAAACTAATATGCAAGTTTTTTTTCTTTTTGTTGTATGAATTTTATGTGCAACTAAATTGATATGTAATTGAATGAATGTTGATCTATCAATTTGAATAGATTTTTTAATATGCAAAGAGATAAAACAATTATAGATGCAAGGAAAGTTTTTAAGATTTTGTGTAAATTATTTGTTTGTATTTATACTTTAAAAACTGAAAGTTGAAAGTAATTGGTTGGTTCTAACTAAATGTAAAGTTCATCTACCTCAATATGTAAATTATTGTTCCTTGAGATCTACAATGTATAGATATAACTAGAATGATAAAATAATTTCTCAATGCAAAGAGAAAAGGGAGAAATGAAAAAAAAAATTAAAGTTTTTTTTTGAATAATTCTTTTTGGAATGCAAGTTGATCTAATAACCAAGAAATATAATCTAATATGTAAAATAATTAACAATACAAAAAATAAAATAAACCCTCCAACCTTCGAAATGGACGAGGACAAGGTAGTGAAGTTTCTGATCTATACTAAGCTCAGAGACTTAGATGAAGTTGGGTTGAAGAACTCTTGAAATTTGGTTTGCTTTGTCATGTTGGGTTTTCTTGAATAATGCATATGTAAAGCAAATGATATATAATGAGGCTAGACTCGAGGATAAAGGAAAAATATCAGATTTGCAAGTTGTTGACTTGGTGTAATATAATACATATTGGCCTTCTTACTTTGGCTTTTACTAGACAGGGTTGTTCATCAAGAGTGTTTAGTTGACTGATGATAAGGTTGGGAAGAGGAGTGGAATGGAAGACTTCTATCCTAAGCTTTGAGTTTATGTCACTTTAGATATTGTTGATTGGTATGGGGGTTGGCACTATAGAAAATATTCCTATTTTGTGTATGAGTTTGTTTTGAAAGTATCATCCAAGAGTGATGCAACAATTGTTTGGAAGTTTGGAGGCATGTTTGTTTGCTTTATTTAGATTTTTTGTGTAGTTGACTTGATTTAATTTTTGAAGTGTATACTTACTGCTTTTGAATGTTGTGTTTAACAAGGTTTTATTTTATCTTTGTTTCATTTTAACAAGACTTTGGTTGGGCTTGTTTGTATTTACAAGAAGGCTTTTTGAAATGAAAATAAAGTCATGCTTCTATTGAATTTAAAGTACTTGAAAGTAAAGGGGATGATTTTTTTTCTCTTTTTGTTCTTTTCAATAATATTTTCATGCAATGTTAATAAAAATCCAAATTAGAATTATCAATGCAAGTTATTGATTTATTGTCTTTTTTCCGTGATTTAAAGAATGTCATGTCCCCTTTTTCGTGGACATTGACAGGCTTGATGATTAGCCTATTATGCGACCTTCGTAGGCTGATTGGATGGATAGAGGGTCATGATGGAGATTGGCTTGGCTTTGATTTACAGAATTCCTATAGTTGGCTCTCATTCAGGTTATTTCAGACACATTGGACTGAGCTCCTATTATTTAGGGATATTTGACATACAACAGAGCACCCTTGTTTTGATATGGTCATGTGCAGAATCACTCCCTGGTTCACCAGCTTCAGACGGTTTGAGGATCCGACATGTATTGAGGGAGATATTAATATTTGATTGATTTAATCAAATATTAATTATTTGGTCTAATTTGAAATTAGATATTAATTAATTATTAATTAATTAATTATTTGGTCTAATTTTAAATTAGATATTAATTAATTATTAATTATTAATTAATTGGTCTAATTTTAAGACCCAAATTCTAATTTAAGAAGCCCAAGTTCTAATTTGAGGAATTCTAATTTTAGAACCCCAAGTTCTAATTTGAGGGAATCTAATTTTAGCAAGCACACCTTTGGAAGGGTATAAGAGTTCTCATGGGAGAGAGTTTGGAATTATGCATAGATTATTGATTATTGAAAATTGAAGAATTTCTTCTGTGAAGACTGAGCCAAGGGTTCCAGGATTCCATTGTAGTGGAGAACGTCAACTCTTCATTGTGTGTGATTTAGAGGCTGTGAGATATCAGCTGATTTATTGCCAAATTGAGAGATAGCTTCATCCAGAAGTTATCACAGAGGTACAGATTTGAGAGATAGCTTTATCCAAAAGTTATCACAGAATTTCAGGGTTGAGAGATAACTTCACACAGAAGTTATTACAGATATTTCAGGGATTTATCTTTATTTAGTTTTTGATCCAATAAATTATACAGATAGAGATATTCTGTATTAGAATAGTATATCTTCAGATCAGATTGTTCAGCAATCAGGGATTAAGAACAGACAGGTTGGCGGCCGCACTAAGTCCATACAAGTCCGTACAGATCCACGCAGATACCGACACCGGTAGACAGAGATCCCCAGTGACCGACATCGGCCGTCTGAGGACCGACGTCGGCAGATAAGGACCTATAGAGACCGACGTCGACAGTATATCGACCGACGCCGGTGACTGTGTGTTCGACACAGCAGGCTGAGACTTCCAGAATTGCAAGTTTATTCCCAGTTTGCATAATTTTAGGGTTTTAAGACCATATCTGTAATATTCTTTGGTTTGCATAAGAAAGGACATCTATTGTAATCAGCTGGATGAATGAAAAGATCTGTGATTTGTTTATGCATGTTTGAATCTATTCTGCAAATTGTATCTTGTTCAGAGCTTTATATGTTTCTATATTCCCTGATTGAAGGGGATATTACAGTTGTTCAGAGCTTTTGTAGGAGAAAAAAGAGCCCCTAAGTAAGGGACATCACAGTGGTATCAGAGCCAGATTCTTGCCATCCTGTTGGGCACATCAGAGCCAATGTCTTGCCATCCTATTGCGTAGTTTGGGTAGATTGAATCAACAAAGTATCATAATGACTTCATATACTCAGAGACAGTGGGACAATGATATGAAGAAGATGGAACTAAGTTTGAAGAGGTTGAATGAATCTCTTTCATATCCTACATCCAAAAACAAACCTGCACGGTATATGATAGCGAATGAGGAGTGGGAGTTAGTACCACCTCGAGTTCAGAAGTTGTTGCCTTTTGATCACTTTGTTAAGCTGAGGAGAGAGCACTACAGATCACTTAGGCGAGAGAGCAGCATGTCCTATGATTATGATGAGATAGGAGATAGTGAAGATGAGGATGACTTAGATGCTCGCACTCAGAGTGTACAGGTGTGCTCAGATGTTAGTGCACTAAGGGTTGATGATCTCTCAGCTATGACAGAGATTGTAGAAGAGTCCCAGGATCCTATTATTGCGGATGACACTCAGGAGAATGCAGTGGACAGTTTTGAGGACTTAGTTTCACCAGTTGTTTCTTTCGGTATGGAAGAGTTAGACAGTGATGCTACAGTTGTTGATACTCCGTATGTTGATATGAGCTTTGGAGTTGATTCACAGAGTATGGATGGTAGTATTACAGTGGTCAGTGATTTTGAGTTTATTCTTTTGGACCATGCATCAGAGGAGGAGTGTGGGAGACAATCTAGCCAATGCCATCATGTGTCTAATCAGCTGAGAGTTAGTGAGCGAAACATTGCCACCGCTTGTAAGCATTTCGATGATGCTCGTCAGTTGTTAGCAGTTTATGGATGGGGTTCTCCTACTAGCATCGAGCAGGGAGGCAGTTATTTATCCTTGACAGAGATCCACTCTTTATGGGAGGCTATCCAGATTCTGAGACAGGACTATATGCAGTTGGTCACCAACAGAGATTATCTTATAGAGTGGGGCAGCACAGCATATGATGCATTATTGGCCAAGGAAGATAAGGTGAGTGAGCTTACTCAACAGCTTGAGGTGACTTCTGAGATTCTTGAGAGTACGCAGTTGGCATATGAGGAGTCACAATTTCATTTGGCTGAGATGACCATAGAGTTAGAGCATTTGCGGTCTTCACCAGTCCCAGATCCAGTTCATTTGTATATTGAGGCAGTTGGTGGTGAGTACATTCCTGTAGTTGTTGCTGAGGAGCATGTTGTTGATGCTGACACGCATGTTCAGGATTTGGGAGTACCTGATTCTAATGAGTTTGAGATACCAGTGGAGTCGAGTCTCCAGATTGATTCTTCTCACACATATGACAGTGTGGTACTGTTCGTTGTGCCACCTTTACAGAGGGATCAGTTATGGGATGGATTGACACCATCTTTTGTAGATGGAATTGGCAGTTGGAGTTGTCCATTCTACTTGGGTTATCATACTTCGAGAGTTTGCTTCTCATGCGTTCTTCACTATGGTATTTGTGATCTTAGAGATTGGTTGAGTTGCATCCGTCAGTTTGATTTCAGATTCCTCTTTATTCTACTTATGAGGATATTGCAGGTGTTTGCATTGACTAACAGCGATGCAGCTCATAACTACATTTGGGATCCAGGTAGATCGAGTGGTTCATTGTTCCGAGATTGCTTGGGGACAAGCAATTTTTGGAGGGGCAGATTGTCATGTCCCCTTTTTCGTGGACATTGACAGGCTTGATGATTAGCCTATTATGCGACCTTCGTAGGCTGATTGGATGGATAGAGGGTCATGATGGAGATTGGCTTGGCTTTGATTTACAGAATTCCTATAGTTGGCTCTCATTCAGGTTATTTCAGACACATTGGACTGAGCTCCTATTATTTAGGGATATTTGACATACAACGGAGCACCCTTGTTGTGATATGGTCATGTGCAGAATCACTCCCTGGTTCACCAGCTTCAGACGGTTTGAGGATCCGACATGTATTGAGGGAGATATTAATATTTGATTGATTTAATCAAATATTAATTATTTGGTCTAATTTGAAATTAGATATTAATTAATTATTAATTAATTAATTATTTGGTCTAATTTTAAATTAGATATTAATTAATTATTAATTATTAATTAATTGGTCTAATTTTAAGACCCAAATTCTAATTTAAGAAGCCCAAGTTCTAATTTGAGGAATTCTAATTTTAGAACCCCAAGTTCTAATTTGAGGAAATCTAATTTTAGCAAGCACACCTTTGGAAGGGTATAAGAGTTCTCATGGGAGAGAGTTTGGAATTATGCATAGATTATTGATTATTGAAAATTGAAGAATTTCTTCTGTGAAGACTGAGCCAAGGGTTCCAGGATTCCATTGCAGTGGAGAACGTCAACTCTTCATTGTGTGTGATTTAGAGGTTGTGATATATCAGCTGATTTATTGCCAAATTGAGAGATAGCTTCATCCAGAAGTTATCACAGAGGTACAGATTTGAGAGATAGCTTCATCCAAAAGTTATCACAGAGGTACAGATTTGAGAGATAGCTTCATCCAAAAGTTATCACATAATTTCAGGGTTGAGAGATAACTTCACACAGAAGTTATTACAGATATTTCAGGTATTTATCTTTATTTAGTTTTTGATCCAATAAATTATACAGATAGAGATATTCTGTATTAGAATAGTATATCTTCAGATCAGATTGTTCAGTAATCAGGGGTTAAGAACAGATAGGTTGGCGGCCGTACTAAGTCCGTACAAGTCCGTATAGATCCACGCAGATATCGACACCGGCAGACAGAGATCCCCAGTGACCGACATCGGCCGTCTGAGGACCGACGTCGGCAGATAAGGACCTATAGAGACCGACGTCGACAGTATATCGACCGACCCCGGGGACTGTGTGTTCGACACAGCAGGCTGAGACTTCCAGAATTGCAAGTTTATTCCCAGTTTGCATAATTTTAGGGTTTTAAGACCATATCTGTAATATTCTTTGGTTTGCATAAGAAAGGACATCTATTGTAATCAGCTGGATGAATGAAAAGATCTATGATTTGTTTATGCATGTTTGAATCTATTCTGCAAATTGTATCTTGTTCAGAGCTTTATATGTTTCTATATTCCCTGATTGAAGGGGATATTACAGTTGTTCAGAGCTTTTGTAGGAGAAAAAAGAGCCCCTAAGTAAGGGACATCACAAAGAATGCAAAAAATTACATATATGTGCTAAAATGAATGTTTTTGTTTTAATGGTTTCAATATGAATGAAGTGAAAAGCTAATATACACTTTGAATTCTAAATATGCAAATAGAAAATTAAACATGCAACTCACATTTTTGTGTGTGCGATGCAATTTCAAAATTTTAAAATATGGTTTGAACAATGCAAAACTAATATGTAAGTTTTTAGTTTTTTATTGTATGAATTTTATGTGCAACTAAATTGATATGTAATTGAATGAATGTTGACATATGATTATGATTTATGAATTTGAATATATTTTTTAGTATGCAAAGAGATAAAACAATTTGAGATGCAAGATTTCTCTTTTTAAGTTTTTTTAAGGATTTGTGTGCAAATTATTTATTTGTATTTGTGCTTTAAAACTGAAATTTGAAAGTGGTTAGTTGGTTGTAACTAAATGTAAAGTTTACCTTCCTATCTTTGATCCAATGTGTAAATTATTGTTCATTGAGATCTACAATGACTAGATGCAACTGGAACGATAAAACAATTTTCCAATGCAAAGAGAGAAGGAATGAATGCAATCTTCTTTTAGTTTTTTTTCTAAATAAAGATTTTTGGAATGCAAGTTGATATAATAACCAAGAAATATAATCTAATATGCAAAATAAGTAAAAAAAAAAGAATAAAATAAACCCTCCAACCTAACCAAAATAAAGATTAGATATAAAATAAGAAGTTGATGGAATTATTCGATCTTTAGGTAGTTAGTTCCATGTATATTACTCAATGGGTGACTCAAAAATTCTCTAATAATAAGAGATACAAAGAGGACAAAAGAAAAACAACAAACTCAAGGAAGAAATAGTTGAACAGTAGTTGGTTTCTCATGAAAGATAAAGTATTGGCTGAAAAACTCTTGGTATCTTTCTCCAACTTGTATGAATGACCAAAAGATTATTGTAAAACTTTGAATGAATTCTTCAAAATTAAGATAAGATAAATTGGAACTATGTATAACTTGTAGAATCCAATCTGTAACGTAATTTTTAGATCCAAAATTCAAATAAAATTAAATACTTTTAAGGAAGAAGAAGAATGTGTAAGGAGTTAATTGAAGTTTGGTTGGGAGCTTGTTGAAGTTAACTTAAAAATAGTCAAGATTGACTTAATCATGACTAAGAGTGTACTAGTGGATCATGAAGATGAACATAAGATAAAAGAATAAAAAATACGATCAAAATCATGAAAAATGCATCAAAACTTGTATTCTCAGGAGTTAGTTTTAAAAAACATCATATAATGGTAAAACTATCACTCTGTGTAGGCAGTGATTTCAAAAATACCACGATATTTCTATAAACTTACATAGTTTACAGAACCACTGCATTGGTTACGTAAATTGTCTTTTTAGTTTTACCATGCCACATTAGAATAAAAAATTGAAGATAAAAGACAAAATAAAAATATTGAGGTTTACAAGAGCTCAAAAGGGGAAGAAAGACTAAATAAAAGAGAGAGGACCAGGTTTGAGCATGTTTTAACTATGAAGATCCTTACATCATCATCGAATGATATAAATATTACATCATACAAAATTTAGGTGCGTACATATTTCCCATTCGAAGAAACACCTTGTCACGAGTTGGTGATAGTGTTTTCTTGAGTGGTGACACATTGGAAGGAAAATGAGGCCTACCTTACTTTCATGTGCAACGTAACAAAAAGCGGAGAGATTCTTATGACCTGCAAGCAATAAACTATAATCAAGTGTAGTTTTATAGTAAAAAATAAAATTAAAACAATTGATCAAAACATGGACAAACATTATTTACCATTTGTACAAGATGAAAATACTACCTAAACTTTCCCATTAAAGGAATAAGCTTGGTGTTGAGTGAGATGATATCAACTTGCAAAACTAAAATGGAAAAACAAGTTTTACAAAAATTACCCAAAAAAATACAATCTTTGACATTTAAGTTATATGACATAAGTTTAGGTTTGAAAAACTTATGAACACATCGTAATATGTAAAAAAAAATATAGTTTTTGAAGGAAAATTACAAAAAATGTAAACTTTTTGAAATGCAATAGCTAGAAAATCAAACTACATATTGAAAAACTTTCCAATTTTAGAATTCATTTATACATTTTTTGATCCATGTGAAAATTTTTTACCACACACACATCCTTTGTGCACTTATGTAACTTGCACATCTCCATTTAGAGTTCTACAAGCCATGGGCCTACTCACACTTATTCACAGTCCTGTTCACTCCTCCTCTGCACCAAATCTATTGTTGTTTATTCATACCCCATGATTACAACCTAATCAAACTTATTTTTAGAACTACACACCATGCTTGCACTTGCTCATAGTCCTACACACTCCCTTGCACCAATATTGCTTGTTTTCATGTGCACTACTCCCATGTGTGTTCGTAGACTCGCGTGCTTCACTCATACTTGTTGTAATCTTGTGGATCACACTCACACTTGCTCATAGTCATGAGCACTACCCCTACACCAAGATTTATTATTTTATTGTGTACTACTTGTATGCTTTTTCACAGACCCACATGCTTCACTCATGTTTGTTCATAATACCACACTCCTAACTCGCAATCATTCATAGTCTTGTGTGCTTCACTTTTGCTTGGTCAAACTACTATATATACTTACTCTAGTGTATCCATGTGTTAACCTTATCTAATCACATGGTTTTTCAAGTGGTGTTTATCAACCTATAACTTGTCAGACATCTAATTGGGTAGTTAGTTTTCATGTACTTGGAAGTTCAACTGTCACCCAACAAGGAAGATTAAATGACTTGTAATTATCTTATTTCTGACTGATAATAGTTTTAATTGCTCTTGTATTTTAATATAAATATGTAACATGTACATTTAGTCACAAACATGGGGGAAAGGCCCATGATTCAATGCCACACATATAAACATACACATAATCATAATTATAGGAAACATGCTTTGAGTATCTAACCATGCCATATAAGCATTGTAAGAACTCTTTAGTCTAGGAAAATTAGAGGAAGTGTTACCCCTTATGATCATAGGATCCTGCACTCCTAGCTTTGCTAAAACTTTGTACACCTTTTTACTATTTCCCTATTCTCTTCTCACTGAATAGAAGTTGTGTTTATACAAGCATCAAACTTTTTCTATTGTTGATTGTGTCTTGTTGGTTCTATTTTAATTATTTTGCATATTCACTCTTTACAACTTTAAGTTATATCTAATGTGCATTTATCCCTCATGCACCTAGTCCTAGGCACCCATAATACAGATCATTAGTATCAAATCACATGTACCCTTCACATCATTTTTGAGTGGCATTAACACACATGCTCCTTTTTCTCATATATTATAGTCATGGGCAAAGCAAGCAAGAAGGCAAATAACTCCTAGATGGAAATGGTGCTTTCAAAGTCTTTGGAAGAGAACACAATCTTGTTTAGAGAAATCCAACATCTCCAACACCATAATCAATATTTTTAAGATGCTCTCTAGTCTAAGGAGAAAGGTTCTAGTATTGTCATGGAACAACTAACATATCTCATGATGAACAACCTTAATATCACTAAATTATTTATCACAACCTTGTTCAAGACATAGATTGATGTCTCATTGTCATGTGGAATCTACAATAGGAGTTCTTTTCCATGGAGAAATAAATTGAGTGGCTCAAATCTAAGTGCATAGATTTTCAAGCAACCAATCATCCATTCATTAATGTACCCCCATGCCCAATCATGACATGTGATGTAGAGACAATGACAAAATAATACCTTGTGAGCCCTTGTCATTCACTACCATTTGATTTGTCAATAAACTTGTTTAGCAATTCAAGAAGCACACCAAAGAAATTAGTTCCAAGTTGTTGAAGCAAATAAATTATGAAGGCCAAGGCCTATGAAATAAGGGCCAAGGAATCATCAATCCCCTCCATATGGACATAAGGTTTCAAAGCATGGGCCTTGGATACACTAGTTATAACATAATCATAAAAGGATTTGTACACTTATTACTATATTTATATGGAAATGATGCATCCACATGACACTCTGCATAAGATAGTCCAAGTGTTTACACTTATACATCAAGTTACTAATGACATTTATGCTTGGTTAGCTAAGTTGGAGATTTGGGTCAGTTGACCAAGCATTGGACCAAAGATGCAAGGTGGATGAGGACATGGTCGAGTAGTGGGTCCCATGATTCCTCCTTGACGATGGTCAAAGAATGAGGTAGAGGTTGCATTCAAATTGGTAGATTAAATTGAATTTGAGTTGGCAAATGCATTTGGTTTGGATTTGGTTGATTTGTTAGTGCTTGGGGGAGATATGGTTTGACCTAGCTTTAGGGTTTGTTTGATTTTAGGTGAAATTTATGGGTAGATGTTAAAATTAGAAGGGTAGGTAGGTCAAGTAGGGTGGGGGTAGGATTAGGTAAGTTTATTTATGTTGAGTTTATTATTTGGGTGTGATTTTGGGTAGGTTAGGGTTGGGATGTCCACTAGTGGTCATGCACAATGACCGTCAGTGGTCATACCTGATCATCGATGGTCAATGATTGTCGACCAAATGGTGGCTTGACCATTGGAGGTTGACCAAATGACCAAGTGTTTTGACAAAAAGCTAGGGTAATTTATTAGTTAGAGTGTGATAGTGTGGGAATGTTAAGGGTAGTTCGTGATGTTAATGATCAAGGGGTAGTGGGTTTTCGATTTAGGGTAAGGTAATGTTAGATTTGTTAAATATTTGATTAATGGGATGTCAAAGGTAAACTTTAGGTAGTAGTCTAAGGATTATAGTGATGGATGAGGTCAAGGGTAGCATTAAAAGATAATGGTAGGTTTAAAGAGGGTGATATAGTTAATATAGGTAAAATAGGTGCTATTAGGTATGGTGAATGAGGTGAAAAGGTATATTCTAAAGGCAAAGTGTGGTAATGAACTAAGTTTTTTATTATCAAACTATGCAAGCATGGGAGTAGATCTAAATGTGTGATTGGGTTCCTCATATATTTTCAAAGATTCATCAAGGGATGACCATAGCAGACTAGGCACACATAGAGGAGGTTGGGCTTGGAACGATGTTGCACTACCATCATGTGTCATACGATGTAGTGATGATAGTGGCCTTCATTGAGAGATGGGATCTGGCCATTAACACCTTCTTACTACCCATTGGTGAGATGATGATCTTACCTGAGGATGTGCATAGGATTGCACAGATACCCATTTGGGGTGAGTTGATTTATCACATCGAGAGGGAGGAGAGAGATGAGCTGATGGAGCTACTGTATGATGATGATCATGATTTTGCTAGGTGGCATGAGAGAGGTTTTAGCTACACTCTAATATATCATAGGGCCAGGGATGATAAGAGATTGATGACCATGATGATGATGACATTCTCATGATTTGTCGTACCAGATTTGAGTAGTGGGAGGTCTTCATATCTATTACTAGGGGTTCTGATGGAGATAATATTGGGTCACACAATGTTTGGTTGGGTGCTTATGCTACTAGTTTAGATATAAAAGGAATTGTGGGGTTTCATAGCTCATAAGAGACATGATATCAATGTCAATTTTTTTATATACTAATGGTTGTATGAGAACATTTGAGTTCTATAACCGATGGGGATATCATGGGAGGGGTATGCAAAAATATATCTTATTATCAGCTTCATACGTGTTAGGATCCTCTTGGAGTACAATTGATTACCTTTGATATATAAGCAACTAAACACGGAATTGAACCCGAAGTAATAAGTAACTAGAATTACAAAATAGAAAATAATAGGAGATACAAGAAATAACCAATCTTGCATTAAACTATTCTAGAATACAATGAAGAAATCTCCACTCTTCCACACCTCTTGGGTGTACAATATTTCTCTCAAGATTTCTCTCTCTCTCAATTACAATCAACTCAATAACCGAGTTATTATTCCCTTGCTTCAGCTAATCTCCTTTATCTTGCACTTTGCAGATCTAATTGACCTTGCTTACTTGCTTACTTACAATACATGCCCCCATGGGTCTCTTAAATAGGATCCAAGGCATACAATAATTAGATTTCCCAATTACAATAATTAGAAACACAGACTCAAGACTAAAATTAGTCTTTACATGTAAACACTCTATCCGTCCTAAAATTAGAACAAATCTAATTCTGGAAATGCATGCAAACGCACACGCACACACAGGTGACCGATGCCGATTGTTGTCGGTCTGCATATGAACGACATCGATCGATCCCTGACTGATGTCAATCAGATCTGATCCATGCCTGACTGATGTCGGCAATACTACCAATGCCGATGATTGTGTTAGTCCAACAACCTTTGCTTGAACTCAATAGTGAAGCTTTTAGCTCCACAACTTAACAATCTCCCACTTGGAGATAAATAACTACACCTGTACCTGTACAGCAACATCCTCTATCTTGTTTTTCTGGCTTGTTTCTCCCTCTTCAAGTTCAATCTTGAATACCAACAAAAGTTGAATGAAGATTCAACTTCTCCTTTGTTACCAGCTTTGTTAACATATCTGCAGAGTTCTTATCTGTATGGATCTTTTCCAGCTTCAACTGTCTATCCTCCAATACCTGTCTAATGAAGTGGTACCTAAGTTGTGTATGTTTAGTTCTTGAATGAAAGGCTGAATTCTTTGCCAAATGAACTGCACTTTGACTATCACTGTACAATCTGCAACTCTCCTACTCCTTTCCCAACTCTTCCATGAACGGTGTCATCCATATCATTTCCTTGCTAGCCTCTATGGCTGTAATGTATTCTGCCTCTGTAGTAGATATGGAAACAACCTTCTGCAACTTTGAAATCTAGCTAACCACCATTCCACCAATAGTGAACACATATCCTGTGGTGCTTCTCCTGCCATCTAAGTCACCTGCCATATCCGAATCTACATACCCATGTAGAGAAATGCTTGACCCTGCATAGCATAAATACTTACTATTGGTCCCTCTCAGATATCTGAGAATCCACTGAACTGCTTTCCAGTGTTCCTTTCCTGGATTGGCCATAAACTTGCTGACAACTCCCACTGCTTGGGCAATATCAGGTCTAGTACATACCATTGCATACATTAAGCTCCCAAATACTAAAGCATATGGAACTTTGCTCATGTACTCAACCTCATAATGTGATTGAGGACACTATTCTTTACTCAACTTGAAGTGTCCAGCCATAGGTGTGCTTATCGATTTTGCATCCTGCATCTGGAACATCTCCAACACATTATTCACATAATCCTCTTGAGACTAAATTAGCCTGTGATTTTTTCTGTCTCTCTTAATACTCATGCCAAGGATTTTCTTTGTTGCTCCTAAATCCTTCATGACAAATGTGTGAGCTAATTTTACCTTTAGCTCAGTAATTACTTGCATGTGTGAACTTGCAACAAACATATCATCTACATACAACAACAGGATAATATAACTACCATTATCCAATCTGGTAAAATAAACACAATGGTCAGATTGACATTTACTAAAGCCATGCTCTGTCATAAACCTATCAAACCTTAAATACCACTGTCTTGGAGCTTTCTTAAGACCATATAAGCTTTTCTTCAACTTGCACAAAAGTTTCTCCTTACCTTTGACCTCAAAACCTTCTAGCTGATCCATATATATCTCTTCATCCAAATCTCCATGAAGAAACGCTGTCTTAACATCAAGCTGCTCAAGATGCAAATCCTCAATAACAACTAAAGACAATACAGTCTGAATAGAAGTCATCTTTACTACAGGAGAAAAAATTTCACCAAAATCAATACGTGGTTTCTGTGCAAATCCCTTTACTACCAACTTGGCCTTATGTCTCATTTGTCCATTCTCTCCTTCCTTTAACCTATATACCCATTTGTTTTTCAGTGCTTTCTTTTCGGCTGGCAACTCAACCAAATCCCACGTTTGGTTCTTTTCCAAGGAATCAATTTCCTCATTCATGCCATGCTCCCACTATTTCCTAGATTCTACCTGCATTGCCTCATCAAAACTTTTTGGTTCTCCACCATCAGTGAGCAACACATAATATAAAGAAGGGGAATAATGAATTGGAGGTTTACTTACCCTTTCAGTCCTCCTTATGGGTGTTTGAGACTCATTTACAGCTTGCTGTCTGCTCAAATTCTCTATCAGTGACCGATCTCGATCAACTCTTTGTCTGTACTTGACTGACATTGGTTCCACTTGATCGACATCGATTACTGTTTGACCGACGTTAGTTCCTGCTTGACCACCGACATCGGTTACCTGACTAACGTTGGTCTCTATGTTTTCTTGTGAGTGATGATTTTTACCCGTGAGCTCATTTTGGATCATTACCTCATCCAAATCAAGATTGCCCTGCTCAAAATTATTCAACCTCTTGAGTTGATCACTGTACATCACCTTCTCATTGAAAACTACATCACGGCTTCTAATAATTTTGTTAGTTTCTAAATTCCACAACTGGAATTCGAAATCTCTAAAGCCATAACCAATGAAAGTGCACTGCATAGATTTAGCATCCAGCTTCTTTCTATTTTCTTTATCAACGTGCTTAAAAGCTTCAGAACCAAAAACTCTAAGAAATGAAAGATCTACCTTTTTACCTGTCCAAGCCTCTTCTGTAATTCCACTATCCAGAGTAGTAGAAGGTCCTCTGTTAATCAGGTAAACCGCAATATCTACAGTTTCTGCCCAAAACTTTAAGGGCAAACCAACATGCAACCTCATACTCCGTGCACGCTCCATTATTGTTCTATTCATCCTTTCAACAACTCCATTTTGCTGAGGTGTCCTTGGAACCATCCTATCCCTGCATATTCCACTCATAGAACAGTTACTGTTGAATTTATTGCTGCAGTACTCACCACCATTGTTAGATCTAAGGCACTTCAATCTCAAACCTGTTTCATTCTCAACCAAAGCTTTCCATTTCTTAAATGTGTCAAAAACATTAGATTTCCTCTTTATGCAATAAACCCATACCTTTTTTGTAGCATCATCAATGAAAGAAACATAATATTGTGATCCTCCAATAGAAGCTACTTGAGCTGGTCCCCACACATTTGTGTGAACAAGCTCCAACCTGTGCTCCTTCTTTGTTGACCCAATCTTAAGAAACCTTACTTTCTTCTGTTTCCCAAAAATACAGTGCTCACAAAAATCTAGATCTATGCTTTTCAAATCTGAAAGATTACCTTTTGACTTAAGAACATTCATTCCCTTCTCACTCATGTGACCAAGCCTATAGTGCCACATCTTTGCATCTACATCTGAAGTAGATAAAATAGAAGGAGAATAATCAGTAACACAAGTAGATAGATAAAGTGTACCTACTCTCTTACCTCTTGCTAATACAAGTGCACCCTTGGAAACTTTCCAAGATTCTGCTGTGAGAGTTACTGTGCAACCCTCATCACCCAACTTTTTTGTAGAAATTAGATTCCTCTTCAAGATGGGTACATGCATGAAATATTTCAACACTCATGTGTTGCCATTCTACAATTTCAGCTGCACTTTTTCTTTGCCAACAATTTGACAAGGCTCACCATCCCCTAAATAAACTTTTCCAAAATCTCCATGGACATACTCATGGAAAAATACTCTATTTGGGGTTGCATGGAAAGAAGCAATAGAATCTAAAACCCAAGATTCTACTTTATCCAAGGAACATATAAGAGCATCTCGTGTAACAATACCTACATCATTTGCTTCTTTATTTCCTTCATGCTGATCTTCTACCAACCAACAATCTTTCTTTACCTACCTTTTCTTTCCACAATTTCATAATTGATCATTCTTGCCATTGAATTTCTCCATTCTTAGCTCACTTTTTTATGCCATTGCTATACTCCCACTCAAACAAAAACCCCTGAGAGTGACCTGTAATCAACAAACACTAACACGATCTGATACCACCTGTTAGTGAACCAATCTCTGATACCAACTATTAGGATCCTCTTGGAGTATAATTGATTACCTTTGATATATAAGCAACTAAACACGAAATTGAACTAGAAGTAATAAGTAACTAGAATTACGAAATAGCAAATAATAGGAGATACAAGAAACAACCAATCTTGCATTAAACTCTTCTAGAATACAATGAAGAAATCTCCACTCTTCCACACCTCTTGGGTGTATAGTATTTCTCTCAAGAGTTCTCTCTCTCAATTACAATCAACTCAATAACCGAGTTGTTATTCCCTTACTTCAGCTGATCTCCTTGATCTTGCACCTTGCAGATCTAATTGACCTTGCTTACTTGCTTACTTACAATACATGCCTCCATGGGTCTCTTAAATAGGATCCAAGGCATACAATAATTAGACTTCCCAATTACAATAATTAGAAACACAGACTCAAGACTAAAATTAGTCTTTACATGCAAACACTCTGTCCATCCTAAAATTAGAACAAATTTAATTTTGGAAACGCATGCAAATGCACACATACACATAGGTGACCGACACTGGTTGCTATCGGTCTACATATGACTGACGTCGGCCGATCCCTGACTGATGTCATTCAGATTTGATCCACGCTTGACCGATGTCAGTGATACTGTTGATGCTGGTGACTGTGTTAGTCCAGCAACCTTTGCATGAACTCAACAGTGAAGCTTTTAGCTCCACAAATTAACAATACAATGGAGAGATAATTTTTCCTTTTCAATACCAGGTGGAGGGGTGCATGACATTAACTAATTCAGAGGTGCACTAGATGCATTAGTTATTGGTGACATGATCTAGAGACCCTACATTAGGTTTCTAGAGTGGGATGGATACATGAGGTATACACTCTCCTTGTAGAGTTACAGGTGGATTTTTGGCAAGAGGGATGGTGAGATAGATCTTATCTTGTTTGATAGGGTGTAATGATAATTTGTCCTAGTGTAAGGTATCCCAAGTCCATTCCCAAGATATAGGTGGGAGGATGTAGAGCCTCTATTTCTTGAGCCACAACCCATATAGGTTTTTATTGATCATGAGGAGTTACCGACTAGGGTTGAGATATATAATGTAGGATTTTTGGATGGGTACCCAGCATGATACTAGGTACTCTATGTGGTAGTAGATTTTAGGGGTAATGATGGTGGTAGGCAGTCGATAGATGTTGACCCAAATAGTAGAGGTCAGCAAGCATAGGTACAAGGGACTACCCCAAATGTATAAATAGTGACTATAGAGAGAGATTAGGCACAAGTGGCACTAGCCATGCAATAGGCTACCATGGTATCACTACAGGGTCAGTTGGAAATGGCACAAGATCATGTGGTTATAGTTATAAGTGAGAGGGACTAGGTTAGAGCTACATTATCCTTGGCTACCCAAGAGAGATACTCCTTTAGACATACCAGAGGAGGGGCCACAACACCTGCATGACCACTAGGTACTATCCCTATTGCATGGTATCTAGCCACAGTGGAGGAGATACACTACTATGAGGCCATAGTTTCAAGACATTATTCTGATGAGCCTCGATGGGGTGAGTATAGAGCTAATTTGGTAGGTGGTGCTAGCATGGTGACACTAGGTCAGTGGGCTACTTCTATTGGTAGACAGACATGGACCTCTGGAGGACAAGCACCAAGAGGTAGTGGTGCCCCAGGGGCATAGTCATGATATGGTTTATATTTGGTTGTATATCATTTTGATACTGGCCTGTGAGCCAATGTGGTGAGATGTACGTTTTGAGAGAGATACATGTATATTTGTTGTATACACAATGATTATGGTTATTTATGATTATAGACTCATGATATATAGATATGTTCTTTGTTTATTGCCTATGATTCATGTTTATTATGTTCATGCTGATCATTTGGTGATGTTACATCGATTATGGTTATGATATGGCTATGGATGTTGATATCGACTCGCCTAGCTAGGCATGTGATGGCCTTTTATTTATGTTGATGATGATGCTTATGATATTAATGGTTATGATAATTTTTATTCATGCTAAAATTTAATGAGTATATGCTTCCTTATTTAGTTTTAGACATGTGGTGAAAATGGTTTATTGCTTTATTGTTCATGGATGGTATGATGTTGATGGTTGTGATTATGCTTATAGACATGGTTTATGCTAATGATGTCTATTTTTTTATGATATATGATGTGACATGGGTATGATTATGGTCATTATCCTTAAGGTAAAACACATAAAGGAAGTTAAACAAAAATACTATGTGTGAGAAAGAGAAGATAATCAAGAAATAAACATCTAAGTGAATATATCAACTAGTTATGAGAGGATAAGAAAAGGGAAAGATGCTTATTCTTTGGCAATGACAAAATAAATTTAAATTGGATTGGATTAAGGAACATAATCCCTTTGAATGTTTTGTATTAACATTCATTAGTTGGTTAAAAATCTATCTTATTCACATAATGTCAAGTAAGCTCAAAAATCCCTTGCTTATAGTGTATAAAGGGGAGATGGATGAAAATAGAACATTCTAGTGAGACTAGCCTACCTCTTCTGAAGGTTACCAAAAATTTAGTATAAACAAGTCTATGTTATAAGTTGTAGATTGATCGATGAGGGAATTTTACTCATGAGAGCCAATTGTGCATTTCAAAATTATTGCACTTATGAGAGTTGATTGTAGCTTTCAAAATTATTCTGGTTTTTTTGATGCTTGATAATGGGTCTTTTTCTTATTATATTATTGCTTGTGAGGGTTGGGAAAGATGATTGATGTGGGAATCTTCTAATAAATTTCTATGCTTTGACAGATGTTTTACCCAACCATCATTCAAGGGAGTGGTCTAAGTTCATGTGCTTTGCTTAATGCCTTTGATAGTTGTCCTTCAAGGGAGAAGTATATCATATTATGAGAAATTTTGATACGTTGTCAGTAGTTATCCTTCAAAGGAGTAGTCTACAAATGCTAGGAATGACCCATGATTATTTTTGGTTATGACTTTACTTTTCTTGTTTGATTTTTTGCTTGACATAGACTTGCTAATAGAGGCTTAAAGGTTGGCCTTTATGAAGGTAAAACTAAAAGCACAAGAAGGTGGATTAGGTGTAGGTGACAATGATCATGGGAATCCACCCTAAGAAAGGGGGGAAAGTACCATGAGAATCATGCCATGGGTAGAGCCATGGTACCCATTATTCAAGATTAGGCCATGATTGTGATGGATAATCACATGATTTAGTTTTAAGTAGTTGCCCCTAAAACAGGGAGATGAATGTGGTTTGAAATCAAGGGATGAGCTTAAGTTAGATAAAATGTGAGTGTGATCCTCTTTAATAAAATAAAGGATGCAGATGTGAAGCATTGAGGGGCTCAGGTTCTAGGTTACCTTCAAGAGAGGACAACATGTTGATTTTACTTTAGAATGAGGTCTCTGATATTGAATTCTTACAATTTAAAGTGCTTGTTATAGGAATGCTTAATTATCTCTTGATAGACATGAAGATGGGTAAGTGTAGTTAAATGATGTTCATCAAGTAGCTCAAGTTAGGGTAAATGGTGTTGATGATAATCACCTTTAGAAATGAGATCCTGTATAGATACGTGAAGAGAGGGAATTTGGAATTTGAAAGGCAAGAAAACCTCTACTCCAAAAACTAGAGAGAAAAGGGTAGCACTCGTAGGGGCTCGAATGCTAGTTTAATATTCCCATAAGGTGAAGGGGATATGCAAATGCTAATCCTGGCTAGATGTATTGATCATTTTAGTTAGCATGTTGTTAAGAGTTTTATTAGAGGCTTTTGCCTATCCATTCACTTGAGGATGATAGGGTGAGGAGAAACTTAAATTGATGTTGAGTGTATCACAAAGACCCTAAACTTGTTTATTTTTAAAATATTTGCCATTGTTGGTGATAATTTTATGAGGAACACTAAAATGGAAAATGATGTGATGGTTGATAAAGTAAAAAATATTTTCTACTTTGGTTGAGATAAGAGGAATAGCTTCTATCCATTTACTAAATTACTTGGTTACAATGATGATATAATGGTGTCACTGTGAACAATGGGGGTTAATTTCACCAATAAGGTCTGTTGTCCCCAAAAAATGTCACTCATTTTTGGGACAACATTTGAACTATTTTGGTCCTATAGACCAAGATCCTCTCTTCCCTTTTCAAAAATTATTCTGTGCATTCTAATTCTCCATTCTTCAAGCTTTTCAGAAATCTACAGACTCTACAGGCTTGAAACTACAGACTCTGTAGGCTCAAATCTACAGACTTCGCAGGTTTCTACAGAGTCTATAGGTTCATTTCTATGGACTCTGTAGGAAGAAATCTATGGACTCAAATCTATGGACTCCCCCAGTTCTACGAACTCATGTTTATGGACTCCCCTTAGTTTTACAGACTCAAATCTACAGACTCTATAGGAAAGAAATGGGTTCAACACTTAGCCATTTTTTCAATTGGGAAGTTCAAAGGAAAGTCTTCCAAGAGCCCAAAGGACAAGTGCTCTTGCAGAGGGCACGTAGGAGCCAAAATGGACCCTTGCAAATTTTTTGAAAGGCAACCTTGGAGGTCAGATATCCCTTGCGGAGGGCAGGTGAGGAATAGGTGGACTGTTTCAAAGGTTGAGCGAGCAAAGGAATTCCTTCAGAAGGAAATCCTATGGCAAAGTTGTTAAGGACATTTCCTTCAAACTTTTTTTTGAAGGAATTAACCCGATGGAAAGCAGAAGCAAGCGGGAAGAAACAACTAAGGAAAGGAACATTTCCTTCAGAGAAAATGTCTGAAGGAAAAGCCTGAAGAAAATCCAACCAAAAGAATTGTCAAGGAAAGTGACGGGTCCGCAGACATCAAAGTTAAACACTATGAACTAGCTATTGGGATCTAGACGTCCGGTGACGTCCTTGCAGCCATCAAATTTAGGGTAACAAACTAGCTATTGGTTTCCTAACAATGACGGGCTCGAAGGCGTCAATTCACAAAAATAAAATAGCCGTTCATCTTTGAAGGCTTGAGCACAGGCTCAAATGCATTTAAAGGTCAAAATGCCAAAGGGAAGAACCGCTAATGGAGGACCTGAAAGAGCTAGAAAAGCTAAGAATATAGCCCCGAGGGCTCAGTTTTTAGGAAAAGACAAAACAAAGAAGAGATAAAGAGGGAAATATCTATATAGAAGTTATTTTGATAACTGGAACAATCTGCAGAATAGATTTTTAAGCTTACAAACATTGAAGGCGTGCCCTATTAGTCTCCTTTAGAGTAAAGACAAAATGGATAGCTACGTAGATGTCAAAGGGGATAGACTAGAAAATCTAGACCTAGGAAAAGACATATTAGATGAATGGACATGCCATAGTTAAAGTAAGACATTGTTCCTAGCATAGCCCTCCAAATAGAACTGAAGACACATTGAAGGCATTGACTGCAGCATGGGCCATCCCATGGGAAAGAGTGCCAAGCCTTGCTTAGTTGCTATACATTGTAATTTCTCTCATTATGCAAAAGGAGATCTTTTTGATCACAGAAGTAAAACTCTGCCCAAATTGAAAGGCGAATACTGAGACTTTGAGCTCAGATTGTTGTTCATATTATTTGATCTAAATGAGAAAGCAAGTTACTTGCAGACTTTGTGCTATCATAGCTTGTGACATTTTAGGAGATTGTTCTTATGTCTATCTTCTAGACACATTCTTGTTTATTTAATCTAACAAGCTGAACTAGTGGAAGTGATAAGGAAGATGTCTTGAAGTCAGTTACTTTTAGACTTTGTGTTGTTATAGTTGTCTTTAGTGTGTGTTTTTCTTTTTCTATTTATGTGTTGAGGATTCTGGGATGACTTTGTGCCCCCATTATCCTTTGTATCTCACTCTTGGGCAGTCGAGGTGGAGACTTTGTGCTATATCTTAGGCTGTGGGTTACTACGTCCCTATTACTGGTTACTTATCATACCTAAAAGAACTCTTATTGTTCCCTGTAAGACCACTTCTAAAAGAAGAGAAGTGCCTTCAATGTTTTCACCAAGATTTTCTCTTTTGTTTGTGAACATCATCTCTAAAAGAAGAGAGATGGATGGTGTATCCTACCCCTGAGTGTTATTTTCTACATATATATAGTATATAGCTCCTACGTATTTATAGGGAACCTCCCCTTGATGAGAGGAGATATTTTTCCACCTCTAATGTAGTAAACCTGCACACTAGGCCGACCAATCTCCCTTGATATGGATGATAAGACCTATTTTTCTCAATTAGACAGCTGACTGACAAAATATTCACCCAACAGTCATTTTGGTGACTCTGCTGGGGATCAACATGTAGTTTGAAGCCTTAAGTTTTAGATTGAATCATTCCCTACCCTTATCTATTATAGACTTTTGCAACTCTATTCTATGTCTTAACCACTATCATTATAGCCTTACCATCTTCCTCCATCTCCATTATATAATCTAGTCTGCAAACCAGATCCATTGGGGAAGAATGCACAGTTTGAAGCCTCAAGCTCTAAGCTGAAGCAGGGCCAGTTCTTTTCCATTTTTGTTTTACAATCTGGTAGCTTCACGCTATATAAGAAATAAAAAATCTCAACGTGTTGTTGACCCTATTTTTGAGTTGGTGAAGCAGAGTAATTTTGATTTGTTTCCTCCACAACTTCACCTTCAACGAACTAGGAGTCTTCCTCCTACACATACCAGGACACCAACACAAGGCAGAGATACTTTTTATACTATTAGCAGAGCTTTGCCTATCCACACGCCACCCAAATTTGTTATCCCACTTCTACATAATCAAATCATGGCTCAAGGCCCCTGGGGTAACTCTTTTGGTTCACTAAATTTGACCCTACCTCTACATGAGATTCCATGCAGCTCAAGAAAGAATTTCCACAAATTTTTTGGGGATGGGAGAGTTCACCCTGATGAACACATTACAACCTTTAGCATAGCTTGTGGCATAATAGGAGTGGAATTTGAAGATGTGGAAGTCAATATTTTCATGGAAACACTATAAGGTGTTGTTGCAGACTGGTTCTACCATCTACAGGCTCGGTCAGTGACTAACTGGGACACACTCAAATCTAAATTCAAAGTAAGGTTCAAGCCTATAGAAGATGCACATGCCTTGCTGGCCCAGCTCACATAGATGAAGAAGGAACCTCATGAACCTATGAGGGATTTCATAGCAAAGTTTGACAAGCCGAGGAACCGAATTCTTGTAATTGCTTTGCCAGCACCTGAAAACCTCAAATGTTTCTTCATCAACTCTTAGCTACCTGAAGTGAGTTTTCTACTGAGACGTGCTGGCCATATACACCTTAAGGCTACTCAAGACTTGGCTACTGAGGTGGAAGATGACCTTATCTTGTTAGGAAAGATAAGGAGAGACCTAAACAAAGGTAAACCCTCTTCATCTTCTAAATAGTCACCTACAAGCACCACTGATCAAATGGTGCAAAAGCTGGAAAATGAACTGCTATCCTTGAAAAGACAAGTAACCCAAGGTATGTCTACTCCTCCTTATCAGGATATACCAAGGAGGACATTTTAAAACTAGCCATATCAAGGCAATGCTGCCAGGAATCAAGGACAGTTAAATTTCCTTCTTCTTCCATAGAGGAACCTCCCCCCAAAAGCACCTTCAACCAACTCAGCAGTTGGATATCTAGAAATTGAACATGATTTATCTTTCCAACCTAAGTTTGATCAATAAAATGATGCTGATCTCTTCACAGAGGGTCAAGAAGAGTCAGCTGGCGACTCCCACATTGGTTTCCTAAATTATCAAGATAAACCTAAAAGTAAAGGAGAAGCAGTTAAGGGATCATACGTAGTGTTCACCTGATCCAAGAACTAGTTAGCCCAGCAAGCTGATAAAGAAAGAAAAGATAGAGGAGTGACTTTAACCAGCAATTTCAATTGCTAAATGTGGGACTAGTCTGCCTTTCCAGCCAAAGGACCCATTGATTGCTAAGAAGGTAAGTACATCAAACATCCCTACACCTTCTACTTCAAATTCACATATCAGTCCTCCCCCCCTAAAAACAAAAAGGATGAACTCCCATCCTCTCTTCATAGTCCATTTCAGTCATTTGACATAATTGACCATGTCAAGAAAACCAAAATTCAAATGACTAAATTTGAATTCCTACAAGCCAACCCTGAGCAGTTGGACAGGTTGGTGGAGTGTGTGAAGAACATAGCCATCCCTATAGGACAAGAGATTAGAAAGGTAACTCATGATCCCCAAAAGAACATGCCCATCCTAAATAATCTTGTCATCACTCCTCCTACTGACCCTGGGAAAATAGAGCCTTTCTATGTTTCCTTGTTGATAAATGGTCACAAGCTGAGCAATTGCATCATTGATTTTGGTGCATCTAATAACGTCATGCCTACCAAAATGGTAGAATATCTTGGTCTTACACTAACCAAAACATTTGGTAGATGTTTCCCCATAGAGAATAAACAAGTGCCACTACTGGGATAGATCAAGGATGCCCAATTTGCATTTGCAGCATTCCTAAAAAAGAGAACCAAGATGACAGTCTTGGTGGCCAACGTCCCAACCTCATACGGCATTTTGTTGGGATGAAAATTTTATAAGGATGTTAGAGAAGAGTTGAGCATCGACCTGTCTAAGGCAAGGATCCCTGTCAAAGGCATCATGAAAAGGCTACTCCCTAAAAAGGAGGCAAAATATGTTGTCACTCAGACATCAGCACCTGAAGCTCAAATTATGTTTGAGTCTTCAGGCAGGGGTAATTATTTTTTGTCTAATGAGGATGTTCATGTTTTATTAGATGAAAGTCTTGTAGGTGGCAATCCAAAGATTGATTCAAGAAAAACATTAGAAGAATCAGTAGGGCACAGTATAGATGAAAAAGGATCTTCCTTCTCTAATGAAGACAAATTTGATAGAAGATTAGTTTTTGATGATGTTTGGATCCGATAATTTGATGGCAACAATTCCTCTATTGGTGTTGGATCTGGGATGGTGTTGATATCTCCTCAAGGGGATATTCTTCCTCCTTCACATGAGTTGTAGTTCAAAAACACCAACAACACTGTTGAGTATGAATCTCTGTTACTCAGGTTGAAAGATGCTCAAGACAAAGATGTCAAACTCCTTCATGACAAAGGAGATGCTGAGTCAATGGTTTGTCAGATGTTTGATGCTGATAATCAAGATATGTGCTGGACTGAACTAGAAGAATAGCAAGCTATGGTAGTGGACCATACTACTGCGTGCCAAAGTTAGGAGTAGGAACTCTTCACCGAGAGAGCAAAGATTTATGGTTTTCATATTGAAGACCACGTCTTGCCATGGGGAAAGAAGAAAGAACCAAAAGGAGTGCACAAGAAATGTGATTCCTGGTGGAGAGTTCCATTCGCCCATCATTGATTCTGGGGACAAAATGGTTTCCTACTAGTTTATCAAGATGAAACACCATTTTCATTGTCTCACAATGGGCAACATCTAATTCACTTCAATTCTTGAAGTATCAGATAAGTTCACCTATACATGTGTACATTTGTATATTCTTTAGTTATTTTTTATGCTTTTTGTTTTCATTTTTTAGAGCCTTTCTTTTTGGGTAGCATGACTCCATAGCCCAATGACATACTTCAAGGCACTGGAGATTCTGGTTTCTACTCCCCTCAGTTGTTCCAAGTTTTCAACTGAAGGAAGTTCCCCAACTGCAGCCAACTATTGTCCCCAAAAAATGTCACTCATTTTTGGGACAACATTTGAACTATTTTGGTCCTACAGACCAAGATCCTCTCTTCCCTTTTCAAAAATTATTCCGTGCATTCTAATTCTCCATTCTTCAAGCTTTTCATAAATATATGGACTCTGCAGGCTTGAAACTATGGACTCCACAGGCTCAAATATATGGACTTCGCAGGATTCTACAGACTTTACAGGTTCATTTCTATGGACTCTGTAGGAAGAAATCTACGGAATCAAATCTATAGACTCCCCCATTTCTATGAACTCAAATCTATGAACTCATGTCTACAGACTCCCCTCAATTCTATGGACTCAAATCTACAAACTCTGAAGGAAAGAAACGGGTTCAACACTTAGCCATTTTTTCAATCGAGAAGTTCAAAGGAAAGTCTTCCAAGAGCCTAAAGGACAAGTGCCCTTGTGGAGGGCACATAGGAGCCAAAATGGACCCTTTCAATTTTTTTGAAAGGCAACCTTGGAGGTCAAACAATCCTTGCAGAGGGAAGGTGGGGAGCAGGTGGACCATTTCAAAGGTCGAGTGAGCAAAGGAATTCATTTGGAAGGAAATCATGTGGCAAAGTTGTTAAGGACATTTCCTTTGGACAAAAAGTCTGAAGGAATTCCTTCAAACTTTTTTTCAAAAGAATTAACCTGACAAAAAGTAGAAGCAAGTGGGATGAAACAACTAAGGAAAGGAACATTTCCTTTAGATAAAATGTCTGAAGGAATTCCTTCAGACTTTTGTCTGAAGGAAAATCCCAAAGAAAAGCCCACCGAAGGAATTGTCAAAGAAAGCGACGGGTTTGCAGATGTCAAAGTTAAACACTATGAACTAGCTATTGGGATCTAGAAATTTGGTGATGTCCCCATAGCCATCAAATTCAGGGCAATAAACTAGCCATTGGTTTCCTAACAATGACGGGCCTGAAGGTGTCAAATTCATAGAAATGAAATAGCCATTGATCTTTGAAGGCTTGAGCACGGGCTCGTATGCATTTAAAGGTCAAAATGCCAAAGGGAGGAACCACTGATCGAGGAGCCAAAAGAGCTGACAAAGCTAAGAATATAGCCCTGAGGGCTCATTTTCTAGGAAAAGACAAAACAAAGAAGAGATAAAGAGGGAAATATCTACATAGAAGTTATTCTAGTGGCTGGAACAGTCTGCATAATAGATTTTTGAGCTTACAAACATTGAAGGCATGGCCTGTCAGTCTCCTTTAGAGTAAATAAAAAATGGACAACTGTACAGATGTCAAAAGGGACATACCAGATGATCTAGACCTAGGAAAAGACCTATTAGATGAATAGACATGCCATAGTTAAAGCAAGACACTGTTCCTAGCATGGCCCTCCAGACAGAACTGAAGACACATTAAAGGTGTTGACTATAGCATGGGCCATCCCATAGGAAAGAGTTTCAAGCCTTGCTTGGTTGCTATACATTGTAATTTATCTCATTATGTAAAAGGAGATCTTTTTGATCACATAAGCAAAACTCTGCCCAAATTGAAAGGCGAATACTGAGACTTTGAGCTCAGATTGTTTTTCATATTATTTTATCTAAATGAGAAAGTGAGTTACTTGCAGACTTTGTGCTGTCATAGCTTGTGCCATTTTAAGAGATTGTTCTTATGTCTATCTTCTAGACGCATTCTTGTTTATTTAATCTAACAAGCAGAACTAGTGGAAGTGATAAGGAAGATGTCTTAACGTCAATTACTTTCAGACTTTGTGCTGTTATAATTGTATTCAATGTGTGTTTTTCTTTTTCTATTTCTGTGTCGAGGATTCTGGGATGACTTTGTGCCCCCATTATCCTTTGTATCTCACTCTTGGGCAGTCGAGGTGGAGACTTTGTGCTATATCTTAGGCTGCTGGTTACTACATCCCTGTTACTAGTTACTTATCATACTTGAAAGAACTCTTGTTGTTCCCTGTAAGACCACTTCTGAAAGAAGAGAAGTGCCTTCAGTGTTTTCACCAAGATTTTCTCCTTTGTTTATGAACATCATCTCTAAAATAAGAGATATGGATGGTGTATCCTACCCCTGAGTGTTATTTTTTGCATATATATATATATAGTATATAGCTCCTGTGTATTTATAGGGAACCTCCCCTTGATGAGAGGAGAGAGTTGTCCACCTCTGATGTAGTAAACCTACACACTGGACCAACCAATATCCCTTGCTATGGATGATAAGACCTATTTTGCTCAATCAGATCGCTGACTGACAAAATATTCACCCAACAAGGTCTAAGCCCCATTGTGAAAAGGGCTAAAAATCCATAAATATAGGAAGATTATGGCTAACTGCATGATATAAATTGGCATGTTATTGACACTTAAAACACTTTTTACATAATCAAAATAGTCTTGGTTAAGGGTAGGCTAGTAATAACCAAGGTAAATGATGCATTTAGCCATGATGAGGCCACTAAAGTGTCTCTTAGAGATCTCATCATGCATTTCCTTGATAGCATGAGAGGCTTTATGATTACATAGGCAAAAAAAGAGGACACCATCGAAGCTAAATTTATAAATAATTCCCCCTAGTATGGTATAATGTAAGGTACTTTGGATAAATTCTCTTCGAGCATTCCTCGAAATATTGGAAAGAATGATGGCAAGGTTAAGATAGTCAAAGGTGTGTTGATACTAAGGGTTAGGTTGGGTCTCTTCTACATTAAAGATGGTGGAAGAATTTGGTTTGACATAATAGGACTAGGTAAGTCTATAGATAATGATAAATAGCTTAGATTCAGAGGGTGTAAATGGGATCTAAGAGGCGAGGCAAGCCATGGTGTCATAAACTTGTTGGTAGATCATAGGGTGGATTGGATATGGTAGTATTCAAATGATGTTAAGAGTTAATTAACTAGTTTTTTTATTATTACAAAACATCATTCTTATATTGGTAAGATCCATTGATTTGATTAACCACTAGTTGAGAGTCACCAAAAATGTTGATCATTTTGACTCCCAAGGATAATGTAGTTTGAAGGCCTATCACTAGGGCTTCATACTCATCCATATTATCGGTACATTCAAAATCTAGCTTGAAGTATAAAGGAAGAGGTTCACCATGAAGGGGAATAAGGATAATGGTGACTCCCTCACTATGTTGACACTTTGATCCATCAAAGAATATGGTCACCTAATAAATGAAGTCAGCTTGAGAGAGGGTCATGATGGACTAATTGAGAAATTCAAGAGGAGGTTGATTATTTGCTAATGGTTCTTCAGCTAATTGGTCCGTAATGACTTGCCATTTTATTGACTTCTACTAAATAAACTCAAGGTCAAACTCAACTAAAAGCATGAGCCACTTGGCCATACGTTGATTTTGGTATGGCTTGGAGTGCATGTACTTGAGTAGGTTGGTATTTTTTATGACATAGGTTTTATGGTTAAGAAGGTAGTGGTATATTTTGGTGGCCACAAAGACCAAGGTTAGGCAAAGTTTCTGAGTATGGGTGTACTAAGTTTCGTACTCTACAAACATATGGCTAATGTAGTAGATGGCTTGTTATTTATGTTTTTCATCTTGATGAGTGAGCATTGCCCCTAGGGAGTGGTTAGTGGTGGAGATATAAAGGTATAAATGTTGGTCATCCTTGGGAAGGGTGAGGATAGGTGGAGACAAAAGGTACTCTTTGAGTGAATCAAAGGCCTTTTGATAGTTGTTGTTATATTTGAAAGAGACATATTTCTTTAGAAGGTGATGGAATGGTTGGTATCGATTCAAGAGCTAAGAGATAAAGTAATGAATGGATTAGAGCTTCCCATAAAAACTATGAAGTTATTTGAGGTTGATTAGAAGAAACATGTCAAGGATGGATTTGATTTTGGTAGGATCAACTTCACTTCCCTAAAGGGAGATAATAAATCCAAGGAGTTTTCCTTGACAAGACTGCAAAAATACACTTCTTGGGGTTAAGGTGGATATAGTAATGGATGAGTAGCTCAAAGATAATTTTGAGAATGGCCAAATGATCTTTATGATATTTGGATTTATCAAGAAGGTCATCCACATAGTCCTCAATGATTTTAAGGTCATGGAAGATGTAGTCATAACATGTTGATAGGTTATACGAGTGTTCTTTAGTCTAAAAGGCATGAACCTATAGCAGAAGGTCCCCCATGGGGTGATAAAGGTGGTTTTGTGCTAATCTTTAGGGGCAATTAAGATCTAATTTCAATCCAAAAATCCATCCATGAGAGATAACATCTTGTATCTAGATGTAAGATCAACTAGCTGGTCGATGCTTGGTAGAGGAAAGTCATCTTTTAGGAAAGCAAGGTTGAGGTCATGAAAGTCCACACAAATACATAGTCTTTTTATGGATTTGGTGATAGGTACGACATTTGAGACCCATTGAGGGTAATCAATGGGTTGAATAAAATTGACTAATATGAGACATTAAAGCTTTTCTTTGATGAGAAGGGATATGTAAGTGTGCATTCATCAAAGTTTATGCCTAACAAGTTTGGCATCATGTTTGGTGACTATGTTGCGAGTAATGATGGAGTGGTCAATTCTTGGCATGTCACTATAAGACCAATCAAAAGCTATGCTACGGTCTTGCAAGAAGGAGGGGAAGTCTTGAAGTTCTTCAAAATTCAATGATTGGCCAATATTGATAATGCAAGGGTTGTTTGGAGTGCCCAAGTTGATATCCATGGTGGATTCATTCAACATGGTCGAAGTATCAAGAGGAAGAAATTTGTGGATAGAAGAATCTGGTGCACCAAGATAGGTGAGAATGGAATCATCATCCTAAAACTAAAAAATATTAATGGTAAGAGACTCATCTCCTATCATCTTAGGATGGGTCATGGGGATGGTTATGATTGCTCCTTCCTTTTGATAAGTCAGGGGTTCGAGGCTAATTATGTTAGAAAAAAAGCTAGGTGGGATGATGTCATCATCCTCACATTCAGGTGGAGAAGAGGTTGGTGAGTGAGGGATATCTTCCTAAAAAATCTTGGGGGTAGGTAATTTGGTTTTCTTTATGGGTAGAATGAATCTGAGGCCATGTTTCTCATGAGGATTTTTGGTCTCAATTGAAATCAACTCATGCGGCTCATGTTCATATCATCCAAGACCAAATCCCTTCCAAGCACACTGTTGGAGGTATGTTTTAGAAAACTCTAGTTTATCTAGATAGGAGAAGATGGAGGTGAATGGTTGAGGTGAAAAAGAGGCAATAGAAGTGCCAAGGGTTTTATCAAGTCCTCCATAGATGAAACAAGTTTGATAGTTTGAAGGTCTAAAAGGGACAATGGTTCTGATATTAGGGTCATAACTAGGTTGGTGGTCAAGTTTCCCATACTATTGGGGAGTAGAGAAAGCCTCAAGGGTCAGAAGGCAATATTCCCCAAGTGAAAGACATTGGATTGTGGATTTTAAGTGGTCTGTGGTAGGGATTTGATCTGAGGGGATTGATGAGCTCGTAGATGCCTCATTGGTCAAAGGAGATATGGCTTCATCCTTCATGGTTGAGGGCTTATTTTTGGATAATGAGAAGATGCTAAATGGAGGTAGGAGGATGTCTTTAGGTTGATAAGTCATGTTTAATGATGAAAAGGGAGTTGGGTCAACTTGTATAGTGAAAACTTGACCTTCGTGCTCAAATTTGATGTGATGATGAAGGGTAGAGGGTACGCAACCCATGGGGTAGATCTAAGGTCATCCTAATAAAAAATTATACTATAATTCACCTTCCACTACATATAAGAGATCTAAGAGTGTGCGAGGTCTTAAATGGATATGAAGAACAACAGTTCCCAAAGTAATGGTCATGGTGTTGTTGAAGGATCAGAGGATGACCAAGGTTTTAGACATGACATTGTTTGGTAGTTTGAGTTGATCATAAGCATGGGAGGAGATGATATTAATGCTAGCTCCCCCATCAATCATGACCCATTTGATGTGGGTTTGGTTGATGTATGTAGTAATTAAAATAGGGGGATTTGGGTCATCAAGATGGATATAAGGTATTTTTGAATCCTTAAAGGTGATAATGTTAGAAATTTAGAGAGCACCAACAAAGGTTGTCAGAGGTTGAGGGTCTTCAAGTTGGACCTATATTGATTTCAATGCCTTTATAATTTCTTGGTGATGATGAGGTGAGGTAGAAATCAAATCCTATAGGCTCATCTTTGCTTGGGTTTGGTGAAGTTGTTTGAGAACCAATCTCTTGATTGATTTAGAGGGGTTGGATTGAGAGATACCTAAGATAGATACCTTGGGTTTGGATGAAGGTGAAGGTGCTTGAATTTGATTTGGTTGGGAGTTGGAGGATGGGTATGTCTATGGGATGGATAATTTAGCCTTTCCCTTATCATTTTATTGAGCATGTGATTGTGTGATCACATAGATAATATGGATAGAGGGAAGAGTTGGGGTAGGAGATTGGTTTGATTCCTCATCACTCTAAGATGAGAGTGGGGGATTGGGTTAGCATTAGATATTGGTTGTTGTTTGTTGGACTGGTAGTGGGATCATGGGAGTTTCATTTTTTAATAGATCATTCTCATCATAGAGCCAATGGATTATGGTTTGGAGAGCTTTTTTTAGTTCTCTGTGTCATGCTCAGGTGTCTTATGATAGGTGCATACTTGGTGGCCATTATACCAGATGGGTTTTGGACCAAGAGGGTCAAATGGTTTGATAGGAGGTAAGGTCAAATAAGAAGCTTATAATAACCTTTGGAAAATATTCAAGTAATACTTAGCTAAAGGTGGTGAGGGTCTAGAGGTTTTGGCCTTGATTGGTGAAATGGAAGTCTTTTTAGAAATAGGCTTGGTGGTAGAGGTCTTGGGTAAGGTGGTGTTCTTAATTGATGATTTTGGTTTAGGTAAGGAAGTAGATAAGTTGGAGGTAGAATATGTCAAGGCAACTAGTTGGTTATTGATGGATCAATGTAGATGGGTGTATCAACAAGCGAGAGTGATGGCATAAACAAGAGCAATGTTTGGGTTTCAGTTAAGATAGTTAGATTCCTAGTCAAAGTAGAGGGATGAGGCCCCAATATAGAGGGAAAGGTTGAGGGAGTTAAAACTCTATCTTTCTAGCCTTTTGGTGGCTTTACCTCCTTGGTTGATTTGGTTTGGTGTGTGGTTTGTGGGTCTGGTGATGTTAGCTCTAGTTTCAAGGATGGGTGATTAAGGCTCTGCATAGGGAAGACACCAAGGTTTTTGGTTGGTTTGGTTAAAGTGATAGAGTATGATTTAGTTACTTCAGATTTGGTTGCTTTAGATGGTTGAAAAATGGTTAGGTTGGTAGAGGTTCTCATTGTTTCGGTTTGTATGATGGCAGGTTGGATAATAGAAGTGATGGGTTGGTCAGTCAAAGATGTGGTTGGAGGTTCCTATTTGGTGATGTAAGGGAACCCCAATTATTTCCAAAATGTGGCCTTATCCATGACATGTTTGGAGACAAATTCCAATCTATGAACTAGTCTAGAGAATAATTTATAAACTGGTCTTGTTCCCCGGGTAGTGGGATAAAAAGATAAACCCATAGGTTAAGAAAAGGGAATGATGACCTCATCATTTCCCTAACTAAAAGGATGTAAGGTTTAGATGGGTGGTTCCTTTGTGGGAGGTGTATATATGGTGCTTTCTTCCTTGGGAATGATATCCAAATGGGAAGTGAATTGTTTGATGGTTGAAGGAGGAGGTAAAGTGGTGATGGTTGCTTGCACAGGTAGATCAGTTAAAGGAGGGGTTGATGACTCCATTACCTCAATAGGTGGATGAGGTGAAACATTTACTTATATGGTTTGATTCTCCAAAGGAAGAGAAGGTAATTCCACTATCTCAATAAGTGAAGAAGAGGAAGAACTAGTAGATTAGGTGGTAGGTTCTTCAACAATGAGCACATCAAGAACTTTATTGATGGTATGGGCATCATGAGAAGACTTGGCTTTGTTTCTCTCATTTTAAGTAGGTGCATGATTGGGAAAAGGTTATCTGAAAATGTCAAGGGCTTGGTTCAGAGGTGTGTTGGGGTTGTCCAACACAAGCTCCCCCTTGTCAATGAGGATTTGGACAATATTTTTGAAGGTATTACACATACTAATGTCATGTCCAACTACTTGATGGAAATCACATAGGTTGTTTTGATTGTACTAGTCAGGTACAAAATGAGAAAAATAAAATTATTGAGGGGGTTTGATGGGATGAAGTTGTATGATATTAGCTTTCAACAACTTCTCTAGAACCAAAACATAATATTCCCCAAGTGGAGTAAATTGCTTCGAATAATTTCAATTTTGGTTTCTCATGTTTTGTTTTGAGGAGTTTGAAGAGTTTGGTTGATTGATAGATGGTAAAGGAGTAGTCTTAAGGACAACCACATTATTAGTTCCCTTATTTTTGGCATTGATATTGGTTTAGTTGCTTGGTTTAGAGGAAGAGGCCTCATTGGTTTTATAGGTAGAGTTTTTGTTTTTCAACTTTAACTTCCCTTCATCGATGGATCTACTTTATAGCTTACGTGTCATGGTAAAAGCTTCATCAAAGGTTTTGAAGCTTTGAACATGCAATGTAGAAGAGATGTGCTTGGAACATGCTCAAGTAATTTTTTTTTATTAGTTTGAGTTGAGGTAAAGAGAAGGAAAGTTGATTGATTAGGATCATCTAGTGAGCTATAACATTAACAATAGATTCATCCTTAAATTTTTAGATAGAGTAAAGGTCAGTGATGGAAACTTTATCAGAGATTTTTATTGAAAAGTGATCCAAGAAAGTTTGGGCTAGTTGGGTGAAGGAGAAGAGAGAGTGTTTTATTATGGCATTGTACCAATCTAGTGCTAGACCAGATAGGGACATAGGGAAGGTATGAAGAAGGAGAGCATCATCATAGGAAATAAAATAACATGATTGCCTGAATTCCTTGAGGTGCTATTGGGGATCCTTATTACTTTGAAAATTAGAAAACTTGGGAAGTTCCCATTGAGGAAGATATGGTCTGATAGGGACAAATGGGTGAATGGGCTCATTGTAGATCTAGTCATATGATAAGATTTTGTGAACACCAAAGATGGATGAATCTAAAGTAGTCCTTTTATCCATGAGTATTTTCATAATATCTATTTGGGGTTTTACACTTGAAAGGTTGTAAGGTGCATATTGTTGTTGTGGTTGGGTGACATATTGATAATTGGTAGGAGGTTGAGGAGCTACCACATATTGATATATGGATATAGGTGGTTGGGTGGATGCCATGTATGGGTATGTGGATGTAGGTATGGGTAATGGATAGAGGTACATGTCGTTATGGGTTAGGGATGTAACCCAAGTTGGGTGCAATGGGAATCTATTGATAGGTTAAGGTGCATTGGGTAGGAGCTATGGTTTGGTTTGTAACTAATGGAAAGGTGGTGACCTTTATACTGATCGGTGGTAAGGTAGAAGGTATAAGCCACCACAAGATTTTAAAGTGGAGTAGTGACTAATGGATTAGGGGTAGCTGAAGGAAGGTTAAAAATTCTAGTAGTGGGTACCCCCATGGTGAGGGGAGTATAGGTGGTTAATGGTTGGGTTGCTTCTAGGGTAGATGAGTTATTAGTGGGGGTGGAAGGCATAATGGTGTTGGTCGATTGGATAGGTTGGTTTGCCATAGTAGTATCAAAGGGATTATTGGTGGATGAAGATGCTTGGGTAGTCAATGGTTGGGTGGAAACTATGGCAATAAAAGTGTTCCCTATAAGATGGGAAGGCATGCCATAAGGTGACTCCATAGGTGGAATCAAAGTAGGGGTATGGTGGGGTATGGTGCTGAGATAATGCTGAAGGGCCACATGATTGTTATCTAAAAAGGTGGAAAAGTTTGTATCTCCTTGGGGAACTACCCAAGGGAAAGAAGGAATTCCATTAGGGTGAGGAGAGTCTTTTGCTTTAGAGACATACTCCATGGATGGGGAGGTAAAAGAGGTTGATTGGTTTGGTGATGGGTTCTGTTCTGCTAGGTTCTTTTTCTACTAGTGAGTTAAGACCATGCAAGATAAGGGAGAGATAATACAAAAACAATCTCACCACTCAAACAAAGAGAATACAATAAATGAGTAAGGAAATCAAACACACACTAAAAGGTACATTAAGTCCTAAATCTCTTTTTAGTCTCTCTTTTGGCTTATACCTTAAGATTTGTAAGAAATTACATGATTCCACTTGGGTTGATAGAACATGTACTAGAAAAGAAATATATGCATGGTTTCAGGTTGTTTAGGCTCTCAAAAGGATATATATTAGAAATAAATATGTGGCTTAGTATTGGGGCCTACCCCCTCACTTCACACACTACAATGATAAGGGTGTCAGGTGCTTAGCTATTATATATCAATTTCTAGAGTTTATACTCATCCAAAGAGTTGAGTTAGTTCTCCCCTTGGTAATGAACTCCAAGTAGGATCATCAGGAAAGGGTAAGGTGACCACTAGGTGATGAAATCTCAGGTAAGACCTTATATCAAGTTATTTTGATGTTTTATTGATGTATGTGGTTTGGTTTGTGTGTGTGATACAAGTGATGCTATGATTGAATTACTTTGCTTTAATTTAACTAAGTGAGCTAAACTTGCAAGAAAATAATGTATACAATTGATTTTAAATCCAAAATAAATTTTAATTTCATTTATGAGCACATAATAGAGATAAAAATATGTAGATGCAAGCAAAAGAAACCCAAGTAGAGACTTAAGGGTCATACCGGGTGTGCTAGAATGTTTCAGAGAATTTTAGCTTATATTCTAAGAAAATAAGAAAGAAAATAGATTCAAGTATGGTTGAAAACCTATTTGGTTGTGCATGCATTGAATCAGATGATTATAGAGAGATCCTCTTTATCTTAGGAGGAATGACCTAAAAATAAGACAACACTAAAGCAAATGGTTGGTTAGATAGATAGTTGGGTGGATTTTATAGAGCTAGCTAGATCTTGGAAGCAAGAGATTCTTCGAGGGATATCAATCTACACTTTTAAAATAATTAACTTTAGAAATCAAAAGATAAATTAATTGCATAAATCATAGAAGATATTGAAATTAAGTAAAATAAATTCTTGATAAATAAATTGACTAATTCTACCAATAAGTGGGTCAATACTAATGATAAATAGATCGAGTGTGGTTTAGAAAATAGGTTGGAGCTCCGTGAACAAGCTGAGGAAATGAAAGTTAGATTTAGTTGAGGGTAGGTGGGTGAAAATAACTTGTTGTTATTTTGTGCCACAGTGATTATCAGTGGTTGAGGTGAATATTGATGGTTGAGGTGATTATTAGTAGTTGGGATAACCATCAATAGTTGGGATAGACCATTGATAGTTAGGGTGACCATCGATGGTTACTGTGTTGGATCTGGGTAATAAAAGGCTAAGTGACAAGGTTCTTGAATAAGATTCTAAGAGATTGGTTTGGGTTGGGCTAGTTACAAAATACAAATAAAGTGACTAAATAATAAAAAAATAGATACTTGTCTTTTTGATGGTTGATCAGGTGAATGGTTGAGGTAGATTGTTGACAAACGTGTTGGTGGAGTCTAACATGATTTCGATAAAGTAATGATACTTGGTTGTTGGTCAATAGACGACAACACTTTGGCTCTTTATCATGATGGCTAGGTTACTAAATTGCTGGAAGAACATTTGTAAAAGAAAATCTGGATACAAAATCTCTTGATAGTTGTAGATCCTTTTCACCCTCATACTCCTCTTTTCTTATAAGAAGGAAGGAGAGGTGCAATAATATGTTAAAAAGAGGTCCAACATGTTGTCTAATTTTAAATCTTACATGCATTGGATCACACATGAATTAGATAATCTAATTATATAAAAGTAAGTAGATTAATGTGAAAGTTAAGTGGTTCAGATGGTGGAACCTGACCATCGATGATCAGGGTGACCTTCAATAGTTAGGGTGACATTGGTAGTCAAAGGCCAAGGTTAGGTTGGGTTAAAAGGGGTGGGTTAGCCAATAGGTCAAACTAACTTGGGTTTAGTATGGGGGAATTACAACATTCAAAACCATAATGTGTAGATTTTTGGTGTCTACACATAGGAAATTTGGTTAAAACTTACACCATGACAACATATAAGATGGCACACATATCAATAGTGGCACCACATGCAGTCAAAATTATCTCAACTACACTAAACATAGATGCAAACTTAAGCACACACACATATAATTTTAAGTAGAAGAAACATACATAACAATAAATTTTTAACTAAGGTTTATACCTCAACAACAACCTATAAACTTTTAGTTCAAAGAAAACCACATGGCCTAATTACACTAGCCATGAAGATGTTTTCATCATAGACATGCATCACACTCTCTAATTACCTAGGCCATTGTTAGCGCATTGGTCATATAATTGAATAGTGTTTGGATATTCATCTTTGAGTTCTTTGCATAAGAAATAACCATTCCTAGTACACATATTGGTACTTAAACATTCTTGCGTAAAGAACTAAAACTATATCATGGATGGATGGATGTTGATAGTTGGGGAAATGTTTCTTCATATCTATAGTGGTGTTATATGCACCAATATTTACACATCAATAATATGGTGGATAAAAACACTTCATGTTATACATTGCATAGAAACTGATCTCTACATGACATGCTTTACATTGTATACCTAATCTTTTATGGCTCTGCACTGTTACCAAGCCAAATTTTGTTACAACAATAGATCTCACCACATGGGAAGCTTCATAATTCTTCACAGAGCTAGAGAACATATATTTTATCAACTTCACTCTTGTATCTATGATTTTTGATATTGGACATCATAATCAAAAAACATAAAGATCAATTATTTCAACACCACTACAACATTGAGGAGTTTTCTACATTCTTGAGCATGAAACATCCACCTGATATAGACATGATTCATTTGCAATCTAGACTTTCATATGGATATTATTCACATATATTGAGAATTTAGCTTGAGTACATACACTTTTACTTCTCCACATTAATAGTACACGGATAAATCACATCCTTTGGAATTCACAAACATCTATAGTAAATATTATTAGGAGAAATAACACAATGCTTAACAACTTCAAGTGTAGTTTTCTACATAAGGACATAATTGATACCATTTCTATTGAATAAATGGTGAATGATACATGCACAACTTTTGTACTGCATACACATCTCTTTTGTGAACTTGTGTATCTTGCACACATCTCATTTTGTAGTTCTACAAGCCAAAAACATACTTGTTTACTCGTAGTCCTACACACTTATCTTATATGCCAAGCCTATTATTTTTTATGCATGCCTCATTTTTATGGCCTAACCAAGCTTAATTTCAATCATATATACCACACTCAAACTTTATCACAATATTGTGTACTCCCTTATACCAATATTCTTGTTGTCTTATATACCACGCATGTGATTTTTCATAGAATTGTGTGCTTCACTCACAATTATTTTTAGTCTTGAGGATCACACTCATAGTACTACACACTCCCCCTACACCAAGATTATTTTTTTACCTATGCACCACTCTTGTGCTTGATTATAGACTTGTGTGATTCACTCATACTTAATATTAGTCCCACACTCTTGAATCTTAGTTTCTCATAGTCCCATGTGCTTCACTTTTACTTACTCATGTACTATACACAATTATTATAGTACATCCACATGTCATCTTATTTTGACTCTGTGGTTTTCTAAGTGGCACTTCTATGTATGGCACCTGTTAGACATCTGATTGGGAAGTTAACTTCCATGTACCTAAAATTTCAATCCTTACCAAAAAAAAGATGAAATGAATTGTAAGCATCTTCTTTATAAATAATAACAATTGTAACTACTCTTATATTCTTATATAAATATGTAACATGTGCATATAACCATAAGGATGGGGAGGGCCCATGAATCGATGCCACACATTATGAGTGTAGAATATGATTGTAAAACAAGTTAGTTCATACATTAGTATATAAAACCAATGAAAAACATAAATAAATAACATATTAGGTCCAATCCATCGAGGAGCGTGGATGAATGGACTCAAGAAACTAGAAAATAAAAGCAAAAGCAATTCCTTCCCTAGGTGACTCTCTTCCAAGATCAGTTTATTAATCATGTTTATGCTCATATTCAATGATCCAAGTATTTTTCAATGCAGTAAGGCAAGTGCCTCCAACATATCTTCTTGTACTAATTGGTTTTGGCTCTTGATTGGGTGAAATAAAAAAAGGTTTGAACATTTTTAGAGATATTTTGGTATATTTTGTTTACACCTAAAAAATCTTAATGGTTATGGTCATGGCCTAAGTATTTATATACCTCTTAGAATGATATGGACCATACATTTCATGATCAATATGTGTGGTTCATAATTAATTCAATTTTAGAGGGACAAACATTTAATATTTTGGGGTAAGGGAGCATTAATAAGGCATAACTAGCCTTAATTTTGATATTTATCTCCATTAATGCCTAGTGTATGACATCCTTGCAATGATGTCATAGGTGATGTCATGGCCTTGATATTTTGATTTAAGAATTTCCAATATTATATAGTCTTCAATTTTCCATAAATTTTTCACTTAAGCTCTTAACATGGTTTGCTTTGCTTAATGATTTTGCGTAGTCTTTTCATAATTATTAGAAATTGGTTTCTTGTTTATTTAGAATGGTTGAAAACATCAATTTTATTGGTCATATTTTTGATTGAAAATGAATTGGAGAGAGGTAATGGTTGTGTGCAATGTATTTCCCCAAATAGGGATACATAGACATAAATCAACACTTGCATGTGATGTGTGCGAACAAATCAAAGTGTTTGAATGGTCCAGAAGATCAATTTATTTGATCATAATTTTAATTGAAGTGATTTATAAGAAGATAATGATTACATACCATGCATTTTACCAATAAGGGATACATGAATGTGATTCAAAACCTACATCTAATGTGTGTTGATGAGTTATAGTGTTTGTTGGGGTTAGTTTTCACATTGAGTGAATTTAGGTATTTATGGGATGGTAAATAGTAATAGGTGAGTTACCATTACATAAATTAGTATTTAACAAGAGGTAAATATTAGTAACAAGTTGTTATGAATTAGTGGTTATAACCGTATGGTTAATACAATAACTTAGAATATTATGTTAGATATATTATTATATGTTATAACAATATATCGTTTTTAGGTTTGCACTATTATTAGAGTTGTCATAGGATGCTATTCCTATATATATGTTTGTAATATGTTCAAATGATTTAATCAGAGAATTTAGCGTGGAAGAAATAATATCTTTGTGTTGAATTAAAATTCCATGTGTAAGTTTGGCTTTATTATTTTGTGCATGAGATTAATCTGAGTTAAAGCTCTTCAGATACCTATCATTGGTATTAGAATATGAGATATTTGTAATGGATCTATGAGATATTGTGTGGGGAAGAGCCATCATATTTTTTATCTAACTCAATTAATAGAGAGAAATTTTATGAAAAAGAATTTAGCATAGTCTTTTTCTTAGTTTTGTAGAATATAATTGTTATCTGTAGATAACACAGTAGAAGTGTGATAAGCCTATGTGAATCATCTTGTAGAAATTAAAGGTTTTGAAAAATTCATGTGGATAGTTTCAATTGAATCAGAGGCTTTAGATAATATATATTTATCAATCCAAGCATGATAACTTAGTTTTACAGATCTATGGTGATTCTCACATCCTCTTGGTAGATCCATGAAGTTTATTTCAACTTCATCTTGAGATTGGTAGCACTCAGCTCACTCTGTCTTTTTGTGACTAAAAAATTAGATTCTTTCACTATTGTGCATCCATCTTTATTTCATTCTATGCTAGAATTGAGTTTTATGTGTCTAATTTTGTGTGGATTTATGGATTACTCCATTATCAACATAACATATGCATTGTTCCTCACCAAAAATTGAACAACTATCTTAATCTTGAAATAACACATATATAATGAATTTAATTGCATTGATACATTGAGTTTATGATTGATGCATGCTCACCTCACCACTACTAGTTTTTTTCAAAAGCTACTTTTACTTGAGCTCAGAGTTAGATTTGACTGTCTATGTGTAGAGTAAAAAATACTCTACATTTTATTTTGATTTTCAGTTGCGTGATCCAAAATTTTGTCCCTGCACACTTTGGTTCGAGACAGTGAGTTTTTGACTCAGAGCACGGGCTCAAATTTATTTTTGCCTCAATTTTGTCTAAGTGTAAAAATCAAGCAGAAGCTGCCAAGTGTCAGCAGCCGAGACACATTTTATATTTTTTGTAAAGTTGCTCAGAATGTGCCATGTGTCTCATAGTAATTCAGCAAAAACTGCCAAGTGTCGGCATCCATGTTTCATGTTGGCATCCATTTTTCAAATTTCTTTTGAGTTTCAAAGGCTTCTTTCAATAATCTTTTCTCAGAATCAAGTGGAAGGTGCCAAGTGGCAATTATAGAAGGTTTAAATATGCTTTTCTAAAAAGCAACGGAAGATGCCACGTATCCCTAGCTAAAGAAAGTGGAAGCTGCCATGTGTCAACATCTGAAATATCTTCACTTTGTTTCATTGATAAGTAAAGACTGTGGTGGGTCCTGGGTTTTGTTTTTGAGGCAAGTGGAAGCTACCAAGTGTCACATCTGTTTAAATATGAAATGAGGCCTGATTGTTTCTATAGTATAGATAGAGTAATGCAGAGACTGACATGTGTCATCTTCAAATAGGATTCTCAAAAGGTAGCTAAAAGCAACATAGATCACCATGTGTCCCTTGTCAAGGATGAGCAGAAAGTGCCACCTATCCCTATTCCCTTCTCGCATTTTCTCAGGTGAGAAGTGCTATGGGTCCTATTCTCTATGAATTGTTAAAGTTCAAAGAATCAGATGGTGATAGATGTCAAAGATGGAGCACCCCAATGCGAAGACATAGTAAAGATTATAATTAATGTGGAAAGTGTCGTGTGTCTTTGGTAAGGCTGCAGAACATGCCAAGTGTCATTTTTTGGTGCCTCCTGAATAATAAGAAGGTTTTCAAGTAGAGTAAAGGAATCGGCCAAGTGTCCTCTCCCATTTGTAAGTGGGAAGCGTCCTGGGTATCTATTTCAGCCAATGAACTTGCAGGAAGATAGAATATTTTAGATCTAAGAAATATCCTGTGTTAAACACTTACAGTTTAGTTAGAGTTCAGTTAGGCCGTTATATTGGGAATGTGCAGACAATCTAGAGTGAATCCAATGCTATAAATAGGGGTGTAGAGATGACCAGAAGCATCATCAGAAGATAGAGAGAATTTTCTATGAGAAATTATTGTCAAGAGTTTTAGACTTTTTTAGCTGTGATCAAGAATATCATTTGCCTTTATTCTATTTTATTGAGTTAGAAAGTTTATGTAACTGTGCATGCTTCTGTGCCTTTTATGTAACTAGAGAATTAATAAGAAGACTAAGTTTTGTGCCTTTATTGATATTTTTCTGTGTCACTGCAAAAGTAGTCTAAGTTTTGAGCCTCTGTTTCTATTGTTTTCATCTTTTACATTGATCATGCATTGATTGCTCTTTTATGTAATTGAATCTTACATATAGCTTCATTGTGCTTAGAATTAAGGGTCAAATTAAATTTAGGTGCATCACCATAGTTAGATTTTCTTTCATTACACTTGTGTTTCTATTTAATTCCTATCCCTTTTCCCATTATACACTTGATATAAAGAAGAGCCAACTTCTTTAAAATTTGGAGGTCATTTCAAGTTGTAAGTCCCACATTCTTGAAACTTCCCATTGTTGGTGTTAGAAACAGTGCAAATTTTAACCATCAACAGTTTTTGGCATGCCCGATGGGATACCATCTTGAAGTTTCCTTCAAGACCATATGAACCAGAGAGATACAAGGAGCTAGAGCTGTGGACCAGTAACAAGATCTCAATCTATTGTAAATCTAGGTATTCTTTTTCTACCATTGGTAACTAGTCCAAGAACAAGAGTCAATCAGTTTATACCAATACCAAGAGTAAATATGGGAGCCCCTATAGTCCCAAGAAATTATGAAAGTTGGAACACTGGTAGTCCTTTGATTCTCCCAATACCACCAGCCACTCAGGAACCTATTCCAGTAAATGCCCTGAAAGCTCTACCCAAATTCAGTGGGAAAGATTTCAAAACACCTGAAGAGCATCTTCAAGATGTATCTGATGTCTGTGCTATACATGTGGTCGCACAACAGAATGTGGCTATAAGATTATTAGAAGCTTATTTTAAAGGGAAGGCTCTTGAATGGTACCGATCCTTGATTCCAAATACAATATCTACATGGGATCAGCTTGGAGATCTTTTCTTTGAAAGATTTGAAGAAAAGGGTGATAAATCTTCTTTGTTGCAACAATTGATTACTATTCAAAGAGCACCACAAGAATCAATGATTGACTTCAATTCAAGATTTCAAAAGAATTGGGAAAGGATTCCTACTACAACAAGACCATGACCAGGTATGGCTATAGTGTTTTATCTTAAGGCTTTAAATTCAGATATATTAGTCATGATTTAGTCACTTGGAGGTCAGACTCTGCCAGAGGCTTATGACTATGTAGTTAGAGTTGAAAATAATTTAATAGATGTTGGAAAGTTGCCCCCAAGGCCTCCCATGCCCATGTTTCCATAGATTACTTTACCATTGCCTCAGGAAGCCCCTAATAACATAGCCCCACCTGTGTCTATGTATAAATATCCTCAACCACTTGCTAAAGAACTTGTCCCTACCCAGTCATTTGAGATGGATGATATCAAGAATATCTTAAGGACATTTTCTAATGAGTTGATTAACATAAAGAGACAAAAAAATCCTTACCCTAGACCACAATATCAAGGCTATCAGGGAAATAAATTTCCATCATAGCCAAACCAGTATCAGGGTTCTCAAAGGTAAAATAACCCTCAACCAGCAAATCAATTAGTTGCAGTCACTACACCCTCACAGATTATTCCACCTAATCCAAATATAGAAATTATTTAAGGGAAAAATAATTATGCAGATGGCACCAATGCCTGGTGTTTCCCTTGTAATAATGGTCATACACCTAGATATTGTCCCATGGGTAATCTACAACAAAAGGTTAGAGACCAAAGAAGAATGGATAGATAATTAGTTGGTACTTTAGATGCACAAACTTATCAGTCTCCTAGTATGCACAATTTGGTCCTGAAGGCTCAGATGCAAGTGATGTCTCTATAATAAGAAGAAGAAATAGCCCCTGAACATGCTTTGTTTTCATGGGTTGAAGATGAAGAATCAATATTCTTGAATGAAGCTTCTGCTTCCAAGAAATTAGTGGTGCAATCATACTACTATACTAGATCAAAGAGAAGAATGATAGAATAGCCTGAAGTTGTAAATAATCAAGTTATGGAGAATCCTCCATTTCAAGGTCTAAGAAACACAACTGTTAGACAAGAAGTTCCTCAGCTAGTGTAGAATCAAGTGATTCCTGGACAAGTTCAAGAAAAAGTGAGGCACCCTTATTTTCCAAGAACCCAAGCATTAGGACAAATGAATGTGGTGGATCAATTGAAGAGGACTCCAGCACAAGTATCAATATGGGACATATTAGCTATCCCTAAACAAAAGAAACTATTACAAGAAGCTCTACAAGGCCAAACAGTGTCCAAACATACTGAGATCAAAGAAGGACCTGCTGAAAAAGAAAAGCTCAAAGACACAGTTCATCTGTAGACAACAACCCTATTGAACAATGTACTAGAGGTAAGCAAATCTAAACCAGAACCCTTCTATCTAACTTTGATAGTTGGCAAGAAACTATTGCATAATGTAATGATAGATTCAGGGGATAGTACTAAAGTAATGCCTAAGCAAATAGAAGATACTTTAAAAATAAAGTATGAACCACTCAATAAAGGAGTTATGCAGCTAGATGGCAAATCAGTGCAAACAATAGGGAGAATTAAACAACTCCCATTGCAATTATATACTTGTCCCAATATAATTGTCAACCAAGATGTAGTAGTCATAGATATACCTCCTATTTTTGGTTTATGTTTATCCAGAGACTTTATAGCCAAGATAGGAGGATATATGTCCCTTGATTGGTTCCACCTCATCCTAAGAACCAAATATGGTTCAAAGATGAAAATTTTATCTGAGCCACTATATAAGGATCACATCACGAATGAACCAATCTCAAAATTAGAGGTAGCTCATGCTATGTTGAATAAGGAAGAAAGGGTTTTTGTTGAGGATTTAGGTGACTGGACTGAACATGATCAAGAAGAGGAAAATAATCATTTGATTGCTATAATGCAAAATTATCCATATGGAAATTATGACTCTACTGGTCTAGGCACTTATGTCATATTTGGTGAAGATCATGAAATCCAAAATGTTTTGAGGGAAGAAATTCCAAAAGATACCCCTTCTATCAATCCTCAGGCCTCTCAACATGAATTCCAGATTCTGAGTTGGAAGTCACAAGCTTATGCCTTAATCTCTGATGAGGAAGAGATAATTTATGAATTTCTTCACCTTTGCAAGACGATATGGAGGAGCATGAATACTTCCTTGATCATGATTTGAATGACTTATTTGAAGTCATTGGGGTAGGTTATACTATTCTTCAAAGAGGTTGTCAGCTAGTTGTGGATGAACAAGACAACATAGAGACTCAAATAAATATGCAAAATTACTGCAAGATTTTAGACTTATCCTGTCAAGAGGTTGGTGAATTTGAAGATGATATTTTTAGAGTCCCTGAAGTTGATCATGCAATGGAACTTGAGTTCGAGGTAGAAGGAGATAAGAAAATAAATGATGTATATCAAAGGGCTTATGGTAATGACCAAATAGCCATTGATTTCTTGATGAGACACGCTAGTACAAAGAACCAACATTCGACAAACTTACAAGAACAAAAAGAGTATGTATATATTGGAAGCATGTTTGACTCTGATTCACTCGAATACAGGCCAATCAAACTAGCATGCAAGAAGATCAAAACACTAGAGTTTCATCACATTCAGCCACTTGTTTGGTAACATAAGTCATTTCTCCATGAAGGAAACTTTAACACTGCTTCCATGAAGAGACCAATCCTAAAACCTACCTCACATTTGCTAGAATACTATAATACTATTTTGAAAAGGATTTTTCAAACCTCCTCAAAAATTATTCTTTTGATCTAGGAGGGGGGCAAAGATGTCTCTAATGTATTATAGTTAGATAGTTTCCCTTTCCTAGTTGCTTTGTTTTCCCATTTTTTCTTTCCTGTTTTTTCTTTTAAATATGTGTTCTTTAAACACGTAGCCATAGCTTAGAGCCTTTTTAATTTTTTTTTCAAAACTCTTGACACATTTAATATCTCCCAAATCTTTAAAATCCCCAAGGTACCTTGCACAACCACCTTCATGACGTGTCTAACTCGCTGTTCCATGAAGATTTAGTAAGATTTGCTAATGGTTATCTGGGTTTAATGCCATTTTGAGACTTGATGGGCCAATAAATACCTCATAGCAAGAGTTAAAGCTTACAGTGTCTCAAACATTCTTGCATTTGCTAGAAAACCCCTGTTACTTACATTTTCAGCTCATAGCAAACTTGTTTAAGTGAAAGTGCTTCCTTATTGCAAAGGCTTCATACCTGTTACCATAGTTCACTATTTTCAAGAATAGATATAGATATGGAGGGAGCACAATCTTCACAACAAAGAGCTAGGATATACGAATCCATTGACAAGTTTCTTACAAGTAAATCATATGCTTCAGCCCCTGCAAAACCATTAAAGACCTACCCGCAGACTAGAGTCCCTGAATTTGGTCAAGCAAACGACCCAACAAAGGTAAAATATTATGCAGATGGAATCATGGACCCAATTCTTCAAAGAACTAGTAGCAAAAATCTTAGAGAAGGGGCACATTAAAGGTGTCTTTAGAGGGCCAAGGTGGGACAATACGAGACATTCACAATGAGGATATGGACTTCCCATTTGGCATAATTCATTGTCCCAGGTGTGCATCCATGCCCTGACTTAGTTGGAATATGCACTAGATTGTTTCACGTGCCTTCAAATACCATACAATAGGGTCTATTCATAGTGCAAATTACACCAAAGTCTATCAGAGAGATGATAGCCCTGTATCATGATAAGACAACCATGTTTCCCACCATTGCCAAGATGTATAAAATGTGGGAAAACGTCAATACTCAATTGAGGTTTATGAAATTAGAGCTGCAATTAGGTGATGATGATACCACTGTGTTGACACTGCCTGCAGCAAGAGCACAATTTGCACAAGCTAGTCAAAATGTACTTTTTGTGATGGCTTTCATTTTTAGAATGAAAGATGATATAACCGTTTATGAAGAACAAATGGCTATCCTCTTCAGATTGAAAATTGTTGACAAGACTTAGGAGTATCGGCTTGATTTCTTTAAGTAGATTGCATATTCAATGGTGGAATAACTTGCCCAATTCAGATCTAAAGGGATTTTTAGGTATTCCTCTTATTTGTTTCACCTTATGTTGTATCAAAATTCCAGTATCTTTTCCCAACACATGCATCTAAACATGTATGACCCAAGTTTCGGTCTACATAGGACCACTCCTATGTCTGCATGGACATATATTTTGTCCAAAACTAGCAACCCATATGAATTCTAGGAATTTTTTGTTGCCACTACTTTTTGTCATCTGAGCCCAAAACCAGTTATAAATAGACTATTTCCAATTGTATCAAATCTTACGACCAATTGCCCTATCCCTTGTGATTTCTTTTTTGGATCCCATCATACTATTATTAGAGTCCATGGTTTTAGTGGGGAACTAGTGTTGCTACCTAAGATTTTGACCCTTATGTTAGAATTCTTAGAGGTCACCAGGAAGGTGTATATGGTAGATAATGAATATGGCTCTGGGAAGAAGAAGAGGAAAATGTATGATGTCCCATGGATTACAAACAACATGGCACTAGAGGCTAGAGATGCTGAGATTGTGTTGCTTAGAAAGCTAGCCTTCTTGGGTTTCCTTCTAATTGAAGATAAATAGGTATATCACCCAAATGGTTTCATAGCTTCATGGATCAAGACTAATAGGGTTGCTGCCAGAATTGCACATGAGGGCCACCCCTTTTGGGAAAATAGGAAAAATCCTAGGGAAGATATTCCTGAGTTTTATGTTGAATTGACAGATTTGCCCCTTCAACAAGACAAACTATTGGAAAATTTTTATAATAAGAATAGGGATTTTGATCCTAAAACCAGAATGACTTTTGGTTTAAGAAGAGCATTAAAGAATAAAGACTGGGACATTGAGAAAATAAAAGCCTATTGGAAATATAGGCAAGAGATTTGTGAGACAACTCACTCTTTTGGAAATGTAGATTTAGATGAGAAATGGGAGGAACTCTAGGATGAATGTCATCTATCTCCTATGTCTAGCCTTGATACAAGAAATTTGTAGACATAGGGTGGTGAGCCAGAAACCAGAGCAGAATCCAATTAAACATTGCAGACTCTAGGGCAAACTTTAGTAGCAGTCACTGTAAATATTTGGCCCCAATCTCTTAGTACCATCAAAAAACAAAAGCATGTGGTATCTTCACCACCAAAATCTTCTCCATCAGCGTCAGTCCTTGAGGTTGCCAATTCTACACAAGCACCACTAGCAACAGTGGTAAATATTGAAGAGAAGGGAACACAACCAAAAGAAGAAACACCAAGGAAACATAAAAGGATGAGGTTCTAACTTGATTCAGAGGAGAGGGCAGAACCCTCACAACACCAATCATAGAGTACTTTGGTTGCTCCTCAGGTAAGTATTGTTTCTCCTCCTTCTCAATCTCTTTCTTCTCTTATAGGGGTGATGATTCCATCTGGCTAAATAACATCCCTTGCCACCTCCACTGTGCCCATTTCTCATTTTGCCCCATCTATCCATACTTAGGCCATATCATTGCCTCACTTTTCCCCCTCTATCCCCAAGAAAGTACCTCCTTAGAATCCCCTTAGTCAACATTTGGCTACTCCATATGGATTGCCACAAGGTTATCCTTTTGCGAGTGGGCACATTGCCTCTCCTTCTACCTTCCAAACTTAAGCAGATGCTGCTAAGAAGGCAAGGGAAGCCCAAAGGGAGAAAAAGAGGATAAAAAATAATAAAGCCTTGGATGCACCACATTTGAGGTCACAATTTGACCCAATCTAGCAACAACTGATGGTGACCCGTTTGTCACCAAATATAGTCAAGACAAATGAGCAAATGTAGCTAGAAGATTACATAATGAATGTAGTGGCTATAGACATGTCCCTTTTCAGACCACAAGATAGGGTCGAACTACTAAATGAATCTAATTCTATAGTAGCTGAAGATTATTTGAAAATATCAAGGAAGTTATAGAAGATGGACACTGATCTAGTCAAAGAGAAGGCAAACTGTAGCAGTTTGACCATAGAGATCAATGGTAAGAATATTTAAATAGAGAGTCTAATAAATAGTTGTAAGATACTGTTTCTCTTCAGACTCACCAGGATATCCACGCCCAAAATGATTCTTTCAAAATAGGGCTGATGCAGGTAAAGGATGTAGTGACAACCTTAAGGTGGGAAAAGGCAGCATTTCAAGAAAAATGTGAGGAAAGCCTATTATCGGTTACTCAACTTCAACATAAGCTGCTGAATGAGCAAAATAATACCATGGCTATATAGGCCCAACTTCAAGCTGAAGGACAAAGGGTAGAAAAATTGACACTTGAGTTGGCTAATAGGCCAAAGAATGTAGGGGTGTTAAATCTGGTGAAGGAGCTTTATGAATCAATATGGAAAATAATCTCTCAAGAGATTATTCAGCTCAGACCTTCTCTAACCTTTTTGCTAAATGCACAAAAATTGTGCAAAAAGGTGGAGACATTAGTAGAAGACACTCTATCTACTGTCTCTGTGAGAGTGTTGGACTCCCAAATGCTGATGCAAAAGTTATATGATGTAACTAATGGAACATTGTTAGTAGCAGGGATTAATGATAGAATGGTCACTACTAAATGAGTGAATGAGGTTCTCAATTGCAACTCTACAACAATCAATTGAAGAGAGATTCTAGATGTGATGAAAGAAGGAATAAGTGAAATGAAACAACACATTAAAGACCTAGTGCAATTAGGTCTTCCTTCCCCTTTTCCTGATGACAACACTGTGTTGATGATTGATGAAATTAAACCATTATTGTTAGCCAGGCAGAATGATCAGGCAATTTTTTAGGGTTTAAGGGATGATTCATCAGTGCCTAAAGTAGAGGCTATTTTGATTCCCATTTCATAGCTTGAATTTAAATTAAAGGCTACAGTTCATATTTTGCAAAAATTTTCACACAAAGATATCATCAACCTTGATTTAGCCTTCAACAAATTGCAAAATAAGTAGGGATTATCTGATGATGAGTGGTCTACTTATCAGACAACCTTACTGAAGCTGTGATTTTTCATCATTTTGATGATGCGGGAGTTGTGGATTTTTTTTGAGCAGGATCAAAAGTCCTTGGGGTTGCCAATAATTATAGAGTAAAAAAAACTCTACATTTTATTTTGATTTTCAGTTGCGTGATCCAAAATTTTGTCCCTGCACACTTTGGTTTGAGACAGTGAAGTTTTGACTCAGAGCATGGGCTCAAATATCTTTTAACCTCAATTTTGTCTAAGTGTAAAAATCAAGCAGAAGTTACCAAGTCTTAGCAGTCGAGACACATTTTATAATTTCTATAAAGTTGCTCAGAATATGCCATGTGTCTCCTAGTAATTCAGTGGAAACCGCCAAGTGTTGGCATTCGTGTTTCATGTTGGCATCCATGTTTCAAATTTCTTTTGAGTTTTTAAGGCTTATTTCAATAAGATTTTCTTAGAATCAAGCGAAAGGCACCAAGTGGCAACTGCGGAAGGTTTCAATATGCTTTTCTAAAAAGTAATGGAAGACACCATGTATCCCTAGCTAAAGAAAGTGGAAGCTGCCACTTGTCAACATCCAAAATATCTTCACTTTGTTTTCTTGATAAGTAAAGACTGTGGTGGGTCCCAGGTTTTGTTTTTGAGGCAAGTGGAAGCTGCCAAGTGTCACTATCTATGTAAATATGAAATGAGGCCTAATTGTTTCTATAGTATAGACAGAGCAATGCGGAGATTGACATGTGTCACCTTCAAATAGGATTCTCAAAAGGTAGCTAAAAGTAGTGGAGATCACCACATGTCCCTTATCAAGGATGAGTGAAAAGCACCACTTGTCCCTATTCCCTTCTTGAAGTTGCTCAGGTGAGAAGTGCTGTGGGTCCCATTCTCTGTGAATTGTTAAAGTTTGAAGAAGCGAATGGTGATAGATGTCAAAGATGGAGCACCCTAATGCGAAGACATAGTAAAGAGTATAAGTAATGCAGAAAGTGCTGTGTGTCTTTGATAAGGCTGTGGAACATGACAAGTGTCATTTTTTGGTGCATCCTAAATAATAAGAAGGTTTTCAAGTAGAGTAAAGGAATAAAACAAGTGTCCTCTCCCATTTGAAAGTGGGAAGTATCTTGGGTATCTATTTCGGCCAATGAACTTGCAGGAAAACAAAACATTTTACATCTAAGAAATATCTTGTGTTAGACACTTTTAGTTCAGTTAGAGTTTAGTTAGGCCGTTAGATTGGGAATGTGCAGACAATCTAGAGTGAATCTAATGCTATAAATAGGGGTGCAGAGATCACCAAAAGCATCATTATAAGATAAAGAGAATTTTCTAAGAGAAATTATTGTCAAGAGTTTTAGACTTTTCTAGCTCTGATCAGGAATATCATTTGCCTTTGTTCTATTTTCTTAAGTTAGAAAGTTTATGTAACTGTGCATGCTTCTGTGCCTTTTATGTAACTAGAGAATTAATAAGAAGACTGAGTTCTGTGCCTTTGTTGATATTTTTATGTGTCATTGCAAAAGTAGTCTAAGTTGTGAGCCTCTGTTTCTATTGTTTTCATCTTTTACATTGATCATGCATTGATTGATCTTTAATGTAATTGAATCTTACAGATAGCTTCATTGTGCTTAGGATTAAGGGTCAAATTAAATTCAGGCACATCGCGATAGTTATATTTTATTTCATTGCACTTGTGTTTCTGTTTAATTCCTATCCCTTTTCCCATTATACACTTGATATAAAGAAGAGCCAACTTCTTTAAAATTTGGAGGTTGTTTCAAGTTGCAAGTCCCACATTCTTTAAACTTCCCATTGTTGGTGTTAGAAACATCACAAATTTAATCATCAACACTATGCATGTCTGATGTCCCTGCACAAAGTTTTATGTCTAAGTCTTGTGGTATGTTATAGTATTTAAGAGCCATTTGAATATTTTTGTATTTCACTAATTCTTTGTGATTCATTGCCATTCAATCCCATCATCTATATTGAATGATGTATCAGTTTCACACCATTTTGTACTGAGTATTTGAACCTATTGGGGAAACGTATAGTAGACTACCATAAGACAAATCTTCTACCAACACAATTTATATTATAACAAGTGGAAACTTATTTCCATGCCTAGTTCACTCTAGTTTGTGAGTTCAAATTTCTTAGTTTTCTTAGTTTGTTTTGTCAGAATTTATAATAATAATAAAAAGAGTCTTGTAGATATGTCATTTTAGAATTTTTTAAGTGGACTTTTTAGATGTTTATAGTGTCAACTATTAATATAAATTTTTTATAGTTTTGATATAAATCATAGGTCAAAATTGCTATTAGTTTTGTCTTTATGATAAGTTCTAGTAAAGTGGAGTTTAGATAAGTTTATTAAGGTTTAGTCCTAAGTTATTTTAAGTGTTTTTGAGTTAGAGTCTCTTTTTAAGTGTTAGTATTATGAGTCAATTTTGTCATTAATATGTCTTTGGTCGATTAAATTTCATAATTGGTCATATATCAAATTTCATGTATTATGTCAAAATTTTATATGAGTCGAGTGGTCATTATAATCTTAGTTGTCAAAATTAAAATGTCAAAGTTTTTATTGGGTCTATTATCAATAAAATTTGTCAAGTCAATAGTTGAGTTGTCACTATCAAAAAATGTAAAAATAATAGAAAGAGTAATAGATGCATTTTTGCTTGTATGTGATATCTACATTATTGGGGGGATTTCCCAAAAAAAATCATGTACCTAAGAATCATCAATACATTGCTTGAGTAAGCAAAGAAAACACTAGAGGCTGGAGGATACACAGAGGATGGAGGTCTTTCAATGACCTCTCGTCAGTCACCAATGATGGGGATGCATCATGTTTTAGTGACTTTGTGTGGTGTGTATCTCATTTTAGCATGGTGTGGATTTTAGTTTGTTCAGTGTGGTAGTTACATTTATTTTTTTATCATGTGTGTAAAATAAATAATTTTACGTATTCACTTGTGAATAATATTTTGATGTAACCCTTTTATATATTTACATTGGAGAATGTAGATCTAAAAAGCATTGTAGCAATCATGATGAAAGGTTAGTGGTAAACCTGTGAAAAACGTATTGTAAGGTTAGTGGTAAACATTTGAAAACCATTTTGTAAGGTTAGTGGTTAACCTGAGAAAACCATTTTGTAAGGTTATTGGTGAACCTATGAAAACCATTTTGAAAGGTTATTGGTGAACCTATGAAAACCAATTACAGGTGAGTGTGAAAAAGAGATGTGCAATGGCACATTATGCAGATAAGATCATGAGCACACAGAGGTGGAACAAGCTATAATAAAAAAATAGAGATATATTGTACCATGTAAAAACTATTGGGGGAATGTTGGGGTTAGTTTTCACATTGAGTGAATTTAGGTATTTATGGGATGGTAAATAGTAATAGGTGATTTACCATTACATAAATTAGTATTTACCGAGAGGTAAATATTAGTAACATGTTGTTAGTAATTAGTGGTTATAACTGTATGGTTAATATGGTAATTTAGAATATTATGCTATTATTTATATTTTTATATATTATAATAATATATCATATTTAGGTTTGCACTATTATCAGAGTTGTTATAGAATGTTACTCTTATATATATGTTTGCAATACATTCAAATGATTTAATCAAAGAATTTAGTGTGGAAGAAATAATATATTTGTGTTGAATTAAAATTCCCTGTGTAATTTTGGTTATATTATTTTATGCATGAGATTAATTTGAGTTAAATATCTTTAAATACCTATTAGTGTTTTGGTGATTTGGGTCTAGTTTATGCATTATTGCAGAAAGTTGTTCTGACTTGTAATTTCAACACAACTGTGGCAAAAATTGGATGTCTATAATTTTACCCTATTTGATAAGGTGTGATGATACATTTGGTATATGTAATATATTTTTAAAGAATAAAAAGGTCACTTAGAATGATATAATTAGAAGATATAAATTTGCTCCCACTTTTTATTAAATCTACATGAGTTGTAGAAAAGTGGGGCTATGAAAAATGCCACAAATAGCATTTGGGTGGCCATGATGCCCCCTTCAAGGGGAGAATGGAAAAAAAATAATTTTGATGGGTTGACACTCAACCAAAATATAATAACACATAATGTAGCAAAAGAGGTGGAAACAAGACTAATTAAAAGAAAATGGCTTAGAAAATAGACAAACAAAGCTAAAATGAGCCTCCCATGAAGAAATGGGGTGACAATAGGTCCAAGGGGGAAATTAAATTTATTTATTATAAATTCACCCTTCGGGGGTGAAAATAAATCATTTTCACCCTCCATAATTAGAAACTTGAGCTCTAATCCCTTCATACGAGAGAGATGAGAAAAATGGCCAATATCTCATACCATCAGCACCTTAGAGAGCAAGTTAGAGAGTAATAATGACCATTGGGGAGTGGAAAATCATTACGTACCCTTTTTTGTATTTTATTTTGGTTTTAAGTACATTTATGACTAGCTTAAAAACTATGAAAATGTGCCTTTCCATTTTCAAAATTAGGGAGATAGTGAAATCATGCCTAATAATGGTGAAGTTATGGTGGAATCAATAAAGTCATTTGTGAAAACAATGATTCTGCCAAAATGGGTGGGGTTTTACAAATCGACGAATTCATTGAGAATTAAACAAAATTGCCTATTTGGATGGACATCACCAAAAATGATGAGATTATCAGTTAAATAATAAAAACACATTGGGAAATGATGAGATCATTTAGAAGTTAGTGAAGTCACTCTAAGGGTCAAATGGGGTAGAATAAATAAAGGATAGGATAAAAGAATAAAATTATAAGTCCTTAGTTTAGAATAAAATTGGTAAACAAAATTATTTAGAGGAAAATAGATAGATGATTGATTTGGTTCTGAATGGTTTTATTCTCTTACGTGAGCGAGTAGGAGTTATTACAATATGCAATTGGTGATCATAAGTGCTACATTGAGTGGGGGTCTTGAAAGATGCTATAGTAGGGATGTTGGAGGTGATAGATCTCTATCACATAGCTTGACTACCCATGATTTGAGTGCATCAAACCTATCTATCAGTGTTAGCAGAGCATTGACACTCTAAGATGTTAACCTTTCACTTACTGATTAGAGATGTGATAGTGATGTTGGAAAATGTTCACAAGATTCTATGAGTTTCCATCTAAGGTCAAATCATTTACTAGTTTTTAGAAATGAGGTGAGTAGTGTTAGAGGATTTGATTGGCATCATTGATATTAGATCATAAAGGGTTCAATCAATATTGATTCCCTAGATTACCTAGCTTGCACAACTGTAGTTCATCCTGGAGTAACACCACCACCCACACAGGGTATAATTTTTGAGTAGGTAGTGGTTCTAATGGGACTTGTCAATAACATCATGCTACCTAACAAAATTGGATGGTTCTTTCATATTGGGCTCATCGGGGTGGTTTGAGACATGCTCAACTTCACTGCATGGTTTGTATGGAGGCCTGTTATATTAGCCAAACTATATTGTAACTTTTATATGATCATGTACTAGAGAGTGAATAGTATTAGACACAACACTTTTCTATATGTATAGGCCCAGGAGGATATTGCCATAGAATAACCTATTGGACCAAGATATCATTAGGGACCTAAGGATTTAATGGCATTTGGTTCATACCTAATAGGTCTAGGTTTATATGGCCACATAGGGGATCTATACTATTATTAGAGGGACATTGATGAGATGGAGGATAGTGACTTTATCTAGCACCCATATCAAGATATTTAGTTCATGTGGAGAGAGGATATAGACATAACTAGATTTATGTTGACTCCTTATTATATCATTGGTCACCATGAGTTTATCATGGAGAAGTATAGGATAAACCAAGTCCAGAGGTAGTTTAGCTATCAACAGGGTGTACCAAAGGGTCCACACTACTTCATGTATGTGACACATGAGATCAGAGAGTTGAGGCTACAAGTACGTAGAGCCTATGCCATTATGAGAGTTCTGATGGTATAACCCATAATATGGGCCTATATAGGTAGGGTCATTGATGTAGGCATGACAAATGCCTATGTGGCATGGTGGGATGGATTTAGACCCATTCACGTGACTAGACCACAACCCTAATAACTAATTTTATATTAGAGTAGGGTATGATAGAGGAGGGGCGAAGGGAATGCCCCAGTATAGGCATAGGTGTATATAGAGGAAAATGTAATTGACCTATTAATCAATCCTAATTCAAAGAAGATAAATCATACTTATACTTTCAATTGTTAATATATTATATATTTGAGTCATGACCAAGATGGATCATTTATACCTAACCAAGGGATCTCTTGGCACAATAAAATCACTAGAGAGGGTTCTAAAGCCTCTAGTCAAGTAACACTATGTAATAACCCTAGCTAGGTCTTATTTTTTCATATTCACAAAGTAAATGCAAATTAAAGTATAATCTAATCTAGTGCTCACCAAAGCTTATGACATAAAGTGGGGGTAATAAACATAAAAATTAAACATGCACAAGAGAATCCTATTTTAGCTATGCATAGGTAAAACCCTAATACATGGGAGAAACATACAAATGCAAATCTAACTACTCTTACAAATGAGGAAAAAATTTAGGAATACTTACCTTTGAATATGAACCCATCGAGCCTTAATCTCTCCCTTGGCCAATGTGTTTTTCAAGAGGTTGTTGTGGTATGTAAGGATAATAAGGATAAGTCATCTCTAAGATACATAACTTCTCTATGCATTTAAAAGACTTCTCCACAAGACAAGATCCATATCTATGAATAAAGTATTGAAACCCTAAGCTTTGATCCTCAAGTAGAATGGTGGATAAGCATATGTACAATATATTATTATTATTCCTCTCTTACTAAGAAATGGAGAAATGAATGTGTATATATAGCTGAATCTAACCCTAAACCTTTCCAAAAGTTTAGTTGATAAGGTCGACCCAATTGACTCTATATCGTTAATTGATAAAAAAAGTTAGGCCTCGGTCTAAGTTGGCCAGATCTGACCTAGACCCATAATGTGATTTATATAATTTGAATATAGGGTCGGCCCAAGTTGATAGTGTAATGTAAACCATCAAAAAGGGTTTTAGGCTTAGGCAGGTGCTAAAGAAGGTAGTTAAATGTTTAGAGGAGTGTGCAAGAGAGGAGGAGAGGCTTAGGGAAGTGTATAAAAGAAGTTTGTGTATATAAAAAGTGGTTATATAGGGGATAAAAATTATACAAAGCACCAATGGTCTTCCCACCCCTTTCCTGGTGTACCTTTTAATGTATGAACTTAGAGAGATTGAAACTTGATGGGTTCTTATAAAAAAGAAAGCACTAGTAATTGATAAAGTTTGAAAATATTATGTGTATTCAATAGGTTCTTACACAATAGGTGATTCCATAGGCCATTCTATTACAAACAGTTTAGGTTCAAGTTGTAGACACCCAATTCCATCCATAACTAGTCTTTGATCAAACTTTAGACCTATTCCTACCAACTATTACAAATTAATCCCAAGAATCACTGAACATCCCAATTTTGCTTGCACATATTTCATCAAAATTTAGAATTATGATGAGGCATCCCTATTTGGGGTACTATCCCATATACAAAAATAACCTCTCATAGATTCACCCCCAATCATCTTGAGACATAGAAAACTACAATTTGGCCTATGGATATATTAAGTAGGGCACTTGCACACTTAATTAAATCTTGAAAGAGTTAAAAGGCTAATCAAAATCAAGTAAATAAATTAAATAAGATTAAATTCCTAGTTTAATTATCCATTCAAAATTAATAAATATCTAAAAAAGGAATTTCAAAAATCAAAATATACTAGCCTTTGATCATTATGTTTATGAGTTGTCAAAATATCCCAAAATGTCTAAATTGAGAACTATGACTAGTAACTGAAAGTCATAACTAAAAGATAAATTTTAACTCAACTGGAGTTAGTCTCGACTCAACCTTATAATTTGAAAACTATGATTAGTAACTAAAATTCACAGTTACATGACAACTTTTAACTCAGTTGGAGTTAGTCTCAACTCAACCTTATAATTTGAGAACTATGACTAGTAACTGAAAGTCATAATTGCATGATTTTTTTAAAATCAACTCAACCTTAAATCACCTTGGGTGAGAGTTAATTACTAAATCTATAAATACATGGTCATTCCTATTCATTTAAAAAAAATCTCACAAGCCAAACTTATAATGTAAATTTAAAGAGAGTCAGAATCAATAGCTTGGATATTGTAGAGTTTTTATGCAAAACTTTCTCCATAAGCCTCATACAAGCAATGTTACCATGCCCAAATATTAACCCAAAAAAAATCACAAGCCAAGGTGCCAAGGAGAGAAGGAGCCAAACAACCTCCATTTCTAAAGACTTCTTGATGTACAAGCTAAGCAAGCCATTCAATAAAGCCATTTGGAGCTCCTAAGGAAGGTAAAATATTTGTGTATTTTATGTTTTATTTGTGCTTTCATGTAGTTTTTGTTACCTAATCTCTCCCTAGTATCTAGGCTAGAGGTGTTAGGATTCAGTGTGCTTATTTCATTTGTTTTATGAGGCTAACATGATACTAACCTCCCCTCAATAGATTCCTTACACAAGTAGTGCAGTAATCGATACAACTAGCCATGTGGGTCCTTATGTGCAACATTTTGGACAACAAGCTTTACCACAGGTAGGTGTCCATGATAGAGATGGAGGTAGAGGAAAAGGACAAGGACCCTTAATAAATATAGATAAGGTCAATGTAGTAGGGGAGACTCAGGCCATGGTTTAGAGACAATAGAGGTTGGGCCCTCTGGTACAATGATGGATGAAAACATAAGTACATGAGAGGCTAAGACCTTTGACATATGTACAGGGGAGTCTAGGCCTTATGACATAAGGAGGTCCATATAGGACCAATATCTCATTGATATGATATAAGATGAGATATCAACACATTTATTAGAGATTATAGGCTTATAATAAGAAGTGGTTGGGTTAAAAGTGTAGCTATCCACAACCCAGGGTGAGACCACTAGGTTACATCAACTTATCATAACCCAAGATTCTAAGATTCATGCTTGAGAAGGTAGGTGGCTTAGTTGATAGGGGTACATGCTCATTTGAGTACTCAAGATGCATAACTAGCCATAATCCTAGGAAAGTAAGACAAATCTCAAGTAGATTGAGACATGACTATTGATCAAGTACATAAGATATATAATGTTTTGGATAAGGCCTGATAGGTGGTATCTAATTAGGGTATGTCTAGAGCATTGGTCAACATGATTGCATCTAAGGATGATGCCTTATGCATGATAGATAATGTATTATATGTTGTGGATGAGATTGATTATTATTTTCGATTATATGAGGCTATGATCCTAATAGAGGATAAAGCACCCAACTTCTAAGAGTATTCTAGGATGTAGAGGATTAATAAGACTTCCAAGTCTAGACACATAATAAGGTCAAAGCTATAAATGGTGCAACTGGCTCCAAAACACGTAGGGATGGGTTTACCACCATCACCATTATCTACCATAGGACATAACTTTGATTAGAGTGCCTTAGGGACAGTCAAGACTAGATTTGACTTATAGCTATGATATTTTGACATTGTACTATGATATGTATATGTATTATCTCGATGTATAAAACATGAATTTTGATATATATATATATATATATATGTATATGTATATATATGTATATGTATATGTATATATATATATATATGTATGTATATGTATATATATATATATGTATATGTATGTATATATATATATATATATATATATATGTATATGTATATATATATATGTATATGTATATATGTATATGTATATATATATATATACATATACATATATACATATACATACATATATACATATATATATATATATATATATATTTATGACACTCATTTTTTTTTCATGGCTATGTACACAAACTTTTAATATTCTTTGTATGATGCTTTTTTCTTTCTATATGATAGCGATGCTAAATGTAGATATTGGATCAAAATATGGATATGGATGTGTATTTTTTTACCATGATTCGGTTACCTTCCATTTTTATCATTTGTAGTTATTTTTGTTATGATATGATAGTGTATGCTAATGTTAGGAGATGCATATCCTTAATTAGCATATGGATGTTGATTTATTCATGTATTCACTTGATGTATGACTAGATGCTAGAGTTTGGTTTAGGAGATGCACATCCTAAATTAATATATAAATAGCCATATATGTTGGTTAAATGAATGGATAATGTGACTTGATGCATAAGCTAGGAATGAATGTCCTATAGTAGCAAAAATAGTAATATTTATTTCTAATGTTTGGCTCATGATTGGATTATGGTATCCTAGTTAGGTAAAGGACATGTAACATGGTACTTTCAGAGATGTTGTTCTGCACCACATTGTTGTAAGATTGGATCACTTGGTGTTTAATTTGGAAAATAAAATTATGCATGAACAACCTATAATAGAATTATATTTCAATGGTGAATGGATTGGTTAAAATGTGAATATTTAAAAATCAAAATGACGATATAAAATACCAAAACCTAAGTTAAAAACATATATGTTTGAACAAAAAACAAAACAAAACAAAAAAAAGAAACAAAGATAAACACAAAACATAACCAACTTAAGAATAAGATATGTATTATCAGGACTTAAGAAAAAACAAGAATAACAAAAAGAAAATAAAATAAAGTAGGTATAGATTGTAAACAACTTAGAATAAAGATATGAATAATAAAGATTCATTTAGGGACATGACGTACAAGACATAAACAAGTAATAAATTAATCTAAATACAAAATTAAAAAAATTAAGCCCAATTTAAGGCAAGAATCAAGTGGTTTTTAGAATGTATTTAAACATGACACTCAAAACAAAAAAGAAAATAAGATAGTAAATAAAAGACATGAAACACAATGCAATTAAGATAAGGAATTCAATATAAGCAAGCAATAATTGTGCATGTCTAGTGAATAAGACATTATGCTTAGATCATGAACAAGATGTCGAAGTAGTGGGAATGAAAGAATAAAGAAGGGGTGACTGAGTTGAATCCAAATGGGATAGGATAGTAGAAACCACCTACATTTTCACATGGACACCAGATCTAACATGAACTTTAAGTCAAATGTAGTTATTTTAGGGATATATGATAGAATAAAAATGATGATAAGTAAGAAAGTGATCGATATAGGAAAAAAAATGGCTCATAAAATAGTGAGAGTATAAAGATAATGATGACTTGTAAAATAATGAGAGTGTAAAGGCACAAGGTACAATGAGATAGAATTAAGAGTGATCGAGCTGACCCAGGATTCCTCATGTATCTGAGTGCTACTTATATAGTCTGTGTGGATCTCATGCTGATGTAGTTCTCCTATAAATGAGAGTGTAATGAAAGAATGAAAATGATGAAAAAAATAAATGGGAATCCCACCCATAATATGATGTATCTTTATAACTCTCATGGAGATTTTAAGCCCATCTTCCCTAACTAGGAATGTTTTTAGTATTTTGTCTAAAATTTGCCAATGTTTTTTGGAATAAGGAAAGTAAGGTAATGTGTTCAAATGTACAATGAAATTTATAGAAAAATCCACTTATACCTAGGTATAGGCTCAAATAATAGCTAAACTAGATATAACATGGTGGTTCTAAAAACCAACAATATAATATGAGGAAAAGAGGAATACCACACAATAACAAATAGGAATGAAATGACACACAATGGGGAAATACCAAAATAAAGAGCTATTAGAAGAAGTCTCAAGGAACTATAAAATAGGTGGAACCATATGTTGACATGCCCTAAGATATTAACCCAAAAAATAATTTATTGATGTTGATGCTAATGCTGATCAATCTAAACTGCCTATGAAATATTCTTGAGTCTATTTGCATGCTTAGTGGTTGTAATCAAGATCATGACTGGTAATATGATTAAAATGGTCCAATAAAATGAGTAACGTAAATTAGGAATGGTCTAGGGAAATATAATTCTCCAGATAAGGAGTATGAATGGTCTAGGGAGTAAAATAAGAATGGTCTAGGTAATAATGTGAAAATGGTCTAGGCGGTATGGTAGGAGGAATAATAATGGTCTAGGTGATAATATAAATAGGTGCCCTTAATCACATGTACTCATAGATAATGGAACAAAATAAAAGTCAAACATGGAAACACTTGAGGTGAAATATGTTCATGGGTTCCTCAAGCTCTTGTCCATCTGGATTAGCCAACCTATATGCCCCAAAACCATAATTTTTAGTGACCACAAATGGACCCAACCAATTAGCTTTAAATTTAACTTTATTTTTATTTTTGGTGTTTGTGTTTTTTATTTTATTTTAGGACCAAGTCACCAACTTCAAAATCCCTAGGGAGAATGCATTTTTTATAGCTATGACAAAGTCAGTTATGATACACTTACAAATGGTGTAAGTCAATCTAATGTTTTTCATCCACAAGATCCAAATCTTGCAATCTAAAAACTCTGTATTCTTCATCATCAATAATGTCCTATATTGAGACATGCAATGAGGGTAACTCAATCTTGATAGGGATAATGGCCTCTAAACCAAAGACTAAAGAGTATAGTGTAGATTATGTAGGGTTTTATGACTAGTATGGTAAGCCCAGAGGGTAGGGAATAGCTACAAGTGCCAATCATGGCCAACACCATTGATAATATTCTTAAGGATTACAACAATGGTCTTGTTAGATGCCTTGGCTTAACCATTTCCTTGTGGGTTATATGGTGTGGAACGTTTATGGTTGATATTGAATTGGGTATAGAGGGATTTGCCATCTTTATTCTTGAAATAAACACCATTATCAAAGATGATTTTAGAGGGTATGCCATGGTGATATATAATATGGAAGTAAATAAACTTGGATATCTGCTTGCCAGTTATGTAAGTGAGGGGTATGACCTCTATCCACTTAGTAAAATAGGAATTAGGATTTATTTTTCCAAAAAGCAACATTCCATCATAGCCTCTATGATATAATGTGTTTCTTAATATGGTATTGTTGGGTGAATATTTTGTCATCAAGCAACCGATGGAAAAATGGGTATATCAACCACAGTACAAGGAGATTTATATGGCAAAAAGTGTGGCTTTGCCACATCATAGTGAGATAAATCTCTCCTCTCATCAAGGGGAGGATCCCTATAAACTATTTATATATTAATATGAACTAAAAATAGACTCAAGGGTGAGATTACACCATCTATCTCTCTTTTTTTAGAGATATATTTACAAGGCAAAAGAGAAATCCTGGTTGATGACTGAAAGCATTTCTCTTCTTTCAGAATGATGTTCAGTAAATGGCAAAAAATCTTCTCAGATAGTAACTAGATCCATGAGAAACCCACAAAAGCACAAAGTCTTTCATTGCTCCCCTTACTGATTTGAAACAGATGTAACAATAGAGTGAAGTGCAGCTCAAAGTCTTCACCTAAAACTACAATAGAGTATAAGATCACAAAGGATAAAAGCAGTTCAAAGCCTTTCTACACTAAAACATGGAAAACATGAACTAAAGGTAATTATAGCAGCTCAAAGTCTTCATAATTAACTTCAGAACACCTTTAGATAATTTCCACACACTTTGCTTATTTAATCAAATAGATGAGAGATTATTAGGAAAAAGAACATAAGACTGATCTCCTAAATCACACAGGTTATTCCAACACAAAGTTTGAAAGTAACCTGCTTTCTCATTCATTCAAGAAAATATGATATACAATCTGAGATCAAAGTCTCAGACGCATCTCAATTTTGGCAGAGTTTTTTCTCTCAATTATCAAAAGATCCATCATTACAAAAGAGGTTCCCTCTCTATATATATAGGTAAAAGCCTTTAGAATTGAGAAAAAACTTAAAATATAATAACCTAGTCAAAGATGAGAGTCTTTGTTGATTTTGGGACTTTCTAGATTTTTACATGTAATTACACATGAAAAAAGTACATGTGCAAATGTCCCAAGTCAATTACAAAGTGCATTTAGAAAAATAGAAATTAAACCAACAAAAAGTTGATTCAATTTGTAGCTCCATCCTTCCTTATATGAGCGTGGTACATTGTGATAAATGCCTGAATCTTGATACTATCTAGAGCAATAGTATTTTTGAAGACCACCTCAGCCCTAACCGTGGCGTCTCTCACTCCTGTGATTGATTTTGCATGACTAGTTGACCTGGTTCTCAGATTATCTAGAGTTAGCTGATTATCTAGGATGTTATCCATAGAGGCCACTGAAAATGATTTCTCCTCAAATTCCCTTCAGAACATACCTTCAAATTCTTGGATCATTTCTTCTACTAAAATGAACTGGTTGTCTTGTGTGGAATGTTTGCAAGGTAGCTCCTCTAATTTATGCAACATACTAATATCACTTTATTCGCTGAGGTCTCTAAAAGATTTAAGGTCACTGATTAATTCCTTAAGCACCTAAATTTTATATATTAATGCTTCTTTAGTTTTGATATACAAGTCTCTATCAGTGATGATGCCAATTGATACTAGAGTGCTTATTTTTAGCTTCTTCATATCTATCCATTGGCCAAGATATTTATCTGTGCTTTCAATATCTTGAGAAATGATATTGATAAGCTCATCTAGTTCGGCTCTCATTTTCTTCATCTTACCCATTCTCTCAGATAATTCTGTAAGCAAGGAAATCCCCTTTGCGTGCATCTTGTTCAAGTAATCATCAAGCACTTTGCCCTTGAGATAGGTTCTTTCTACTTTTTGGATCATGAGATCATCTATGGAGATAGCTTCTAGGGTTACTACTTCTAGAGCGAGTGTGATTATTCTTATCACTGCAGTCAATTATTCCACCATCACCTTATAATGATCCTTCATTTCTCTTTCTCTATCAAATTTCTAAACCATAATATCCATTGTTGATTGCAAATCACTCTTGGCACCTTCATGACTTATCTTCCCTAACTCAACTTGAGAGATAGAGTAGTTGCTTATATCAAATTTTTTAAGAGTTGCATCTTATGGAGGTTTGGCTATTTCCAATTTTTTTTGTCCCTTATCTCCAATCATCTTTGAAAGGATCTTCAACTTCTTAGGAGTCTTAACTCTTATTGGTGCTATTTTACTAAATTCAAAGTCATCTAGAGAGATGGCTTGTTTTTTCCATTTGGGTGTGTAAGTCGACAACCAAGGTTAGAGAGTAGAAGAACTTACATTAGCAACAGTCCCTGTAGTTGGCATCACTGGGGTGGAACCTACGCTGTTGGTGGAAAAAATGGGCGTAGAATCAATTAAAACTACACCTGCCACTGAATGGTCGAGGGTGGAACTATATCTGATGTTAAAAGATGAAGATGACAAACTGGGGATGGATCCTGATGAATGAAGAACATCTCCAAAAGCACTTTGAGGATCACCAAAAATAATTTTAGAAGGAGAGGTGGCACTAGAAGAGGGAACACTAATTGGAGAAATAGGTGAAGGAGTTACACCAGGTGAGTGGGGTGGAGAAGAAGAAATTCCTGCATCTAGCTGCACACCCTCTTGTGGAGATAGAGTTTTCATCCCCTATTGGCCTGCAGGCCTATCATCAGTTTCCATCTACCCTGCTACTAGTTCTTCAACGCTTTGCTTCTCAACCTCCATATCTATTGTTCCCAGCTCTTTTTCTACAACTTTTGATTTCTTCATTACAAAAATGATTTTAGGATTATGGGGCTTAGAAGGAGAAGGAACATCGCTTTTATTCTTTATTATGTCCTCGACTCTCCTCCTTATTTCCTCTTGAAATTAGGCCTCTAATCCCATAATGAACTCTTTCAAGGTGATTCCTTTATTTGCTAACCAATCATTAGTGTTTGCAAATATTGGTTCAAATCTCATCCTCAAGGAAGTCAACTCTTTCTGAGACCATTGGATCAGGGGAAGAGGAGTACTAGAGACTTGTTCATCATGATATCTATTATTGATTAGATCTCCATCATCTACTAGATTTGTAGGAATATCAGTGAGCCCCAGATATTCTATTTGTTTAAGAGATAGTCTACTATAGTCCATCTTTTTGATATCTTCTGCTATCCTTAGATTGATCCAAATGCCGTCGATCATAGGCTCATGGAATTGGGTCTTCCTCCTAATCATGTACTTTACGCCTCTATAGTCAAAATTTGGTCTCTTTTTGAAATGCTTCATGGTTACAAGTTGCATTTTGGTCTCCATCGCTCTAGCTTTTATAACTATCAACACTGAGAATCTGCCAATTTCAATTGGGAACCTGAAACTAGGTTTCTTGAGTTCCATATGCTTATTATGCATGATAACAATTTGCCTACATAACTCCATCAAGACCAATTTATCTGAGGGGAATCTTGGGAGCATATAGGGATAACCTTGGAAAAATCCAACCCACAGATAACAAAAGGTAGGGAACTATAAGAACATACAACCAAAGTCATTCACAATAGTCCAGGCTTCATTTGACACTCTTTTCTATTCTAATTGGGGGTCAAAGAGATGCAAAAATACTGCAAAGAAAGCATCATTTACCCTCCTAAAATGGTGAATAGAACCCTTCAATGTTAGCTAAGTGTAATATTGATATACCAGGGTTGTTTTCCTGTCTCACTGTGATGTTCAACCTGGGAAGGTTATCATGGACACTGCAATATACACCAGGTATGAAGTCATATAGAATTTAGAGGTAGTGGATACCTTTATCAATTGCTCATGCAGAGCATTGCTGATTTGTTCTCCCCAAAAAATGACTTGTTTGCCCAGGAGAATTATCTTAATGAAGGGATACATCCACTCATGAAACTGAGAGGAAGAAGGTAAACCTCGTACTCTGCTAAGAAGAGTAATCAAGTTTCCAACCTCTTCTATATAATTTCTCCTTGGAAAGTTCTGTGGCCATCTGAACAAGTTCACTCTGGGAGTTTTAAGCCATCTATTATTAATCACTTTCTTTGCTTTTTTGAGATATTTATCATATTCATTTTTGGCTTCAATGAAGTCAAGCTTCAACACATCATTAGTGAGAGGGCACATGAACACTTTTTCAATGAACTCAAGGTCTAGTCTAATTACTATGTTACCACTAGCGTCTACTACAACCCTGGTATCTTTGTTGTAGAATTGGGTGCACTGGAGAACAAAATCTGTGTGATGAGCCACCACAAGAAAAGAGGAGACTAGATGAACATTGCTCTTAATTATCCTCTTCATTTCAAATCTAGGATTGTTTGCTTTGGTTCTTTCTATGAACTTAGCCATATCTACATGCCTGATCTCTGTATCCCTAATGTCGTTGACATTAGAAGCAACTGAGGTGATTGGAAAAACACCTTGATACTGGTACTTCATTGTCTTCAACTTCTTTGGATAAACCTCAGTCATTAGGATGAGTCTTTGTCAAAAGTATGTTGATGAAGAAGGATCTTGAAGAGAAACTACAATAAGAATCATGATCATGCAATTAGGGGAAACATTGGCAATCTAGGAAAATTGCACATTGGATGATCATGACCAAGGAAATGTGCTTGAACGGGCTAAGGTGTGAGTAGGTCAGAAAGTGAAAGGGAAGTGAGCTCAAAAAAAATGAGAAAAATGAAAATTTTCTCGGAGTTAGGTTTTTAGAGAGAAAGCATGCAGGGGTGGCAAAAATTTCTGCCCTTGCATGTTGAATAAGGTCTTTGTGCATAGGTAGCAAAAATTACTGCCTGTGCACATTGGGGATAGAAGGTCTACATCGGTGGAAATTTTTGATGCCTATGCATGGGGGAAGTCATTAGGTTGTGAATAGGCAGTGAAAATCACCACCTGTGCATGTGGAGAAGGATAGATGTGCATCGGCGGTTAATTTCACCACCTATGCATTGGATGGGAAGTCAGGGGTTTTACGTCGGTGGCAAATTTTACCACCTATGCATAGGTTGGTAGTTTTCATGTAAGGGTGGTGAAAATTTCTGCCCTTACTTGGGTTGGCAAGGGATCTATAAGGGTAGCAAATTTTGCCGCCTTTATGCTAGTTTGATAACCACATGTAAGGGTGGTGAAATTTGCTGCCATTACATGAGTTAAATGGCTGATGGGTAGGAAGAAGAGGAAGAGGGTTTCCTACTACTTAGACGGTCTCCTCAGGGGGAAAAAAGGAGGAAGGGGAAGAAAAACATAAGAAAACCTAGACAAGAAAGGAGAAAAGGAAAAACAACTAGAAAAAGAGAAGGAAATCATAAACAAAACAAAAACCAAAACCCTACTTGGAAAAAATACAAAACAATGCTTGAATTTGACAAAAACATGATTCCTTTTGCTCGCATGATCATCTAGATGCAAGAAGGAGGAGAAAATAAAATGGAATGAAATAAAATGAGGATAAAATGGGGTAAAATGGGGTAAAAATTGACCCCAACCACTTAGCGAATGTGGCCATTAATACTGTGCATGAAAACTAAGATCATGCAGGGGTGGCAAATTTTGTCACCTTTGCATGTGAGGTTAGAAAAGGGATGTAGGGATGGCAAAATTTTCTGCTCCTACATGAAATGAATGAAAAGAGATGCAGGGGTGGCAAAATTTGCTGCTCTTACATCTAGGAATGGAGAAATGCAAGGGAAATGATTTTCACTGCTCCTATATGAAGGATGCAAGGGTGGTAAAAATTGCCACCTTTGCATGAAAACTAGAAAACCACATGTAGTAGCGGAAAATTTTTCTACCCTTACATGTGAACTTAAGAAAACACCTAACTTGAAAATAGCAAAAATTTTTCCATCTAATTGCATCAAAATCATAATGATTTTCACAAAATTTTAATGATGCCAGTTGACCAAACATGAGATCAAGAAAAACTTACCTTGAAAGATGAAATTAGAGTGGAAAACATGAAATAGACAAGTTTCATAGGGGTTGTTCTAAAAATAAGTGTAGCTAATTTTGAGAACAATAACTGGCTCCTGTTGGGAAACTTCTATTGATCAAACTTTGAAATGATTGATGGGAGTAAAAACTTGTCTCTAAGTGACTTCATCCTGGCCATTGGGCCATGGAGTCAAGCCAAAAAAAGAAAAGACAAGAAAAACTAAAAGAAAATAAACAATGCAAAAACTATACAAATGTATAAGTGTACTCATCTAATACTTCAAAGATTGAAGTGTTTCAGATGTTGCCCACTATGAGGCAGTGAGAATAACATTCCATCTTGATATTCCATCAAGAAGCTATTTTCACCATAGACCTAACAAATGGTAAATGGACCCCTCCATAAAAAATCAAATTTTCTGTGCATTCCTTTTGGTTCTCTCCTCTTGTCCCATAACAAGATTTAGTCTCCAATCTAAAAATCATAAATCCTTTCCCTCTTGTCAAAGAGTTTCTTCACCTGATTTTGATGTGCAGTAATCCAGTCCACTACCATGGTTCGTTTCTCATCTAATTCGGTTAGGCACATGATCCTTTTATCAATAGAATTTTTGAAGGTTGAATCTTTGATTGCCTTTACCAACCTTAGTGCCATTAGTTTCAAGGTGATTAGTATCTCTACATTTAAACCATATAAAAGCTGGAATGGTGACATGCCTATTGCCCTCTTGGGTGTAATCCTATCTACCCATAAAGCGTCAAATAATGATTTATGCCAAGTCCTCTGATTATCATCTACCAATTTCTTGATAATAGTAACCAGATTCTTGTTGCTCGATTCTGCTTGGCCATTTCCTTGTGGAAAATAATCAAAAGAGTAGGAGAGGGTAATCCCATAATAAAAGTAGAACTAGGTAATCTCATGAGAAGAGAAATAGGTTGCATTATATATTACAATCTTATTTGAAACCCTAAACTGAGAAATAATATTTTTCTTAAGAAAATTACATACCACTTCTGAAGTGGCATGCTTAGTTGGAATGGCTTCCACCCATTTGGTAAAATAGTCAGTCATGGTGAGAACATAGTCATGTCCAGCACTTGATGATGGGTTCACTATACCAATGAAATCAATACCCCATTGTTGAAAAAGGTTCTTCAATCACCACTAGATTGAGGGGTAATGCAGCCAATTTAAGTTTCTCGATGAATTGTTGACACAATTCACACCTTCGTACCCATTTGTAAGCATCTTAAAACAATGTAGGCCAATAGTACCTCACTCATAAAATTTTATGAGCTATCACTGGTGTATAAAAATGTCCTCCACAAGCCAAATTATGGAAAGACTCCAAAAGTTTACCTTGTTGTGCCTTATCAATACAACAAAGAAATACCCCATCAAGGCTTCTCTTATATAAACCATTATCCCACAAGACATAGTTAGCAACCTTTAACTTAACATTCCTTTTTTCTTTGTAGGATAGATGGGTGGGAGACTCACCATAGGTAAGAAAATGAGTGATATTGGAATACCACTCATCAGAAGTAGTGATGAAGGTAACCATAAGCACGTCTTCGACCTCTATTTCTTTATTTTCTATTTTTTTGGGTATGCTCTCAGCAATCAATTGGCAGAGCCCTTTTCCCCACACAAGTTTGGTAGGTTTGATATCAAGATCAAAATCCTAAATTTTGGCAATCTAATTGCCCTTTTTAGTACCAAACTCTTGTTGAGTTAGAATGGACTTCACCATTGTGTCAGGCACCAAAACAACAATATGTGAATTAAGGATATAAAATCTGAAATACTTTACCACCTTCACCATGACATAAGCATGTTTCTCCATATTTAAATATTTTAATTCATGAGCTTTGAGAGGACAACTCATAAATGATATGGGAGGTTCCACACCTTCTTTGTTTTATTGTACCAAAATAGTTGAAAGTGTATGCTCAGAAGCATAGATGTATATTACGAAGTCTTTGGTATAATCTAGACAAACTAGAATTGGTGCCCAGGAAATCACTTTTTTGATGTCTTCAAATGCTGACTTGCCTTCTTCGGTCCATCAGAAAGTGGATTTTCCCTTCATCATGTCAACAATGTAGCGATTCTTCTCTGTGAATGCCGAAATAAATCTTTGTAGAAAATTCACCTTTTCAAAGAAAGAATGAGCTACCGTCTTACTAGAAGGAAGAAAAAGACTTTAGATAGATTTGAATCTTTTTGAGTCAATTTTTATGCCTTCTCAAGATACAGTGTGACCGAGAAGTTTACCTTCTGTAACCCCAAAAATTGACTTCTTGGGATTAAGAGAGATACCATTTTGCTGACAACACTCTAGCACTTGTTGCAAATGGTGTACGTGATCAGGATGATGTTTGGAAAAAATTATTAAATCATCAAGATATACTACAATAAAATTCCCCATTTCATCTTTGAAGGAAAGATCCATTACCCTTTGGAAGGTAGCACCAACATTGATCAAACTGAAAGGCATTCTGCGATATGCAAAAGTGCCCCAAGGTGTAGTGAAAGAAGTTTTATGTTGATCTGCTTTATTGAATTCTACTTGATTGTACCCAGAAAAACCATCTAACATTGATAACATTTCTGAACCAGTCACCGTTTGAAACACTTGATCCATAATGGGCAGAGGGTAGTTATCTTTTAAAAAAGACTGATTTAGGTTTCTGAAATCAACATAGATATGAATTTCTCCATTCTTTTTTCTCATGAGAACTATGTTATCAATCCAAGTGGAATGATGGATTGGAAAAATAATCTTTGCATTCAACATTTTCTAGATCTCTAAAAGGATAGTACTTGATATTTTGGGGTTATATTACCTTTGTTTCTACTTGTAAGGCAATGACCCAACCTTAAGAGGAATTTCATGCCAAATCTCTTCAGGCCTGAGAGATTTCAAATCATCGTAAGAATATGCCAAAATATCAATGTAATGGTGAAAAAGAGTAACAAATTTGAGCTTTTCATCGAAAGTACAATAATTCCCAATGTTAACCATCTTGGGATTTTTTATTGTACTCAAATTCACTAGATCAAATTCCTTGAAGGAACTTGAATCCACTTGTCGCTGCTTGACATACCTATCATGCTTATCAAACAATCTCTTGAGAGAAACCAAACCTTTTGGAATTTTATTTCTTTTAAGTTAAAGGAACTCTTCACTAGTTTTGGAATTTACTTCGGGAACTAATTTCTGTGGTGGAGATTTGCTTCCTTCAAAATTAAGGTCTGCAAAGATGTCCATCTTTTCTAAAAAAGTAATGATTTGACTGTCATTGTTAAATACCTACTAATGACTAGCATTATCAAGTACACTGGATCAAAAGACCAGCTCAATAGTGTACTTGTTCCCTTTAAAATCCTTATGGGGAACCATGAGGGTTGTAGAGACCACCAATGAATCTGCGTGATCATTAAATTCTCTCAGCACAACAAAAATATTGAAAGCATAAAAAATTTCAATACAATCCCATACTAGATTATGATAATGTCGTAACCTTTAATTTTTAGTTTGGTATAGGTTCCTTACTTGACAAACCACCAATTCAACATCTCCCTAAGCATGAAGAATCTTAATACCTTTAGCATGAGCAGCTTTCAATCTAAGTAGTAAAGACTCATACTCGACAGTGTTGTTAGTATTATTGAACTGCAACTTATATGAATAAGGAAAAATTTCCCCTCGAGGGGAGATCAAAACAATTCTGGCTCCAGAACTAGTAGAAGAGTAACTGCCATCAAATTTTTAAATCTAGACATTATTAGAATTTGATCCTTTCAAAAACTTCTCTTCATTATTCAGGGAAGATCCTTTGTTGTCTAAACTTTTCTCTAACAATTCTTATGAATTTGTATCTAAATTTTATGAATTGTCACTAAAAGGACTTTCATCTAATGAGGTGAAAATATCTTCAGTAGTCAATAAATAATTACCTATTTCTGATGATTTAAATAAAATTTGAGCTTCAGGATCTGATGTTTAGGTGATTATATATTTTGACTCTTTCTCAGGAAGCAATTTTTTCATGATGCCTTTAATAGGTATCCTTACTTTAGATAGACCCATATTCAATTCTCCACCTACGTCCTTGAAAAAATTGCATCCAAGTAGAATGCCATAAGAGGCTGGAACATCGGCTACTAAGACTATCATTTTGATCCTCTTCTCTGGAAAAGCTGCAAATGCAAATTAGGTATCTTTGATTTGACTTAGGAGTGATACTTACTTGTTCGTCATGGATAAGCATCTACTAAAAGTGTTGGTTAAGATAAGACCAAGAGAATATGCTACCTTAGTGGGCAGGACATTGTCAGAGGCTCCAGAGTCTATTATACAGTGACTCAACTTATGACTATTTATCAACAGGAAAACATAGAAATGTTCTATTTTATCAAGGGAAACAAGGGGAGTAGTGACAAGATTATTCTATGTGGATTTGATCTTTGAGGAATCATGAGTCACCTTTAGAATCTTGTCCTACAGGGATGGTTTTATTTTTTACATATTCGGCCAGCCTATCAAACTGTTCAAGATTAGCTCATAAATAATCAATCTCAATAATTTGAATCTTGGTCTTTTGGGCATGATCAATTATATCAAATAATTTAAATGAGATAGGGATAGAAGGGGGAATCCCATCATCTTGATCTTTATTGGGTGTGGTACTAGTCTGAGAGATAGAAGTAGAAAGTATGGGACGGTTTGAGGTACTCACTTTTTTATTAGTCATTGGGTCCTTTGATTGGAAAGGTAGTGAAGTCCCTCATTTAGCAATAGAAACTACTAGCTGAGGTTCTTCTTCTAATTTTTTTTATTAGCTTGTTGAGTTGACTGGTTCTAGGACCTGATAAAAATAGTGTACGATCCATCAAACACTTCTTCCTTGCTTCCAGCTTCATCTTGATAATCTAGGAAACCAATGTTGGAGTCATTAGCTAATTCTTCTTCTTATTTTTCAAAGAGATTAGCATTATCTTCTTGATCCAAATTAGGTTGCAGTGAGAAATCATGTTCATCTTCAAGGTAATCAACTGTTGAGTTGGCCAGTGCTACTTCAATGGCAAGTTTCCCTTGTAGGGGAGGTAGATGATTTAGTTGCCCTTGATTTCTGGCAGCATTGCCTTGATAAGACTAGTTCTAAAATGTCCTCCTTGGCATATCTCAATAAGGAGTAGACATACCTTGGGCCATTTGTCTTTTCAAGGCTAGCATTTCATTTGTCAACTTTTGCACCATAGAATCTGTGGTTTTCATGGAAGAACTTTCAGCAGATGAAGAAAATTTATTTTTATTGAAATCTTTTTTGATCTTACCTGCCAAGATAAGATCATATTCCACCTTAGTAGCCAAATTTTGGGCTATAGAAATATCCATAGGACCGGCCCACCTCAACAAAAAAATTACTTCATAATGTTGTGAGTTGATGAAAAAGCACTTGAGGTTCTCCGGTGTAGGCTGAGCAATCATAAGAATTCAGTTCCTCAGCTTATTAAATTTAGCAATGAAGTCTCGCATAGGTTCATGAGGTTCCTTCTTCATTTGCATAAGCTGAACCAACAAGGCATGTGCATCTTCAGTGGGTTTGAACTTGGCCTCAAACTTGGCTTTGAGCATATTCTAGTTAGTTATAGTTTGAGCTTGAAAGTGATAAAATCAGTCGACAATAGCGCCATACAAAATTTCTACAAATAGTCTCACCACTATATCTTCATATTCCACACCTATCACACCATATGCTATGGAGAAGGCAAAAATATGCTCATCAAGATGAACCTTCCCATCACCATATAATTTGGGGAAATTCTTTCTTGAACTTTGAGATAGTTCGTGTAAAAGTGGGGCTAAATTGAGAGGACCAAAGGAGTTGCCCCAAGGACCTTGGGCCGCCATGATATGATGATTAAAGGGAGGGATTACAAATATTTGTGGGGTAAGTATGGACAAAACTCTACTAGCACTAAGACTAGAAGCTTTATTTGGTATTGGAGATCTGATGTTGGTAAGAGGAAAGCTCCTAGTACGCTGGAGGTGAGATGGTGGAGGAGAGATCTCAAAATTATTTCACCGCACTAACTTGAATATAGGATCAACAATACCTTGATCTCTTTGGCTTCACGTGTACGGTGGATCTGTCAGAGTGAAAAATTAAACAAGGACTAAAAATGATTCAATTTGAAGCTTGAACCTTCAAAGTGCACATTCATGTCTCCAAGAGAGTTTGGAGCTGCTAGAGTATGAATAAGGCTATATAATGAAAATGGATATAAAATGGAAATGGATAAGGATAGGAACTACTTCAATCTGAAGCTTGAGGTTTTAGACTGCACGTAACGTCCCTAGTAGAGTCACCAAAAGCTGTTGGGTGAATATTTTGTCGTCAAGCAACTAATGGCAAAATGGGTATATCAACCATAGTACAAGAATATTTATATGGCAAAAAGTGTGGGTTTACCACATCATAGTGAGATAAATCTCTCCTCTCATCAAGGGGAGGTTCCCTATAAACTATTTATATATTAATATGAACTGAAAATAGACTCAAGGGTGAGATTACACCATCCATCTCTCTTTTTTTAGAGATGATATTTATAAGGCATAAGAGAAATCTTGGTTGATGACTGAAAGCATTTCTCTTCTTTTAGAAATGATGTTCAGTAAATGGTAGAAAATCTTCTCAGTTAGTAACTAGATCCACGAGAAACCCATGAAACCACAAAGTCTTTCATTGCTCCCCTTACTAATTTGAAACAGACATAATAGTAGAGTGAAGTGCAGCTCAAAGTCTTCACCTAAAACTACAACAGAGTATAAGATCACAAAGAATAAAATTAGTTCAAAGCCTTTCTAGTATCCTTCCTACTAAAACATGGAAAACACAAATTAAAGGTAATTATAGCAGCTCAAAGTCTTCATAATTAACTTTAGAACACCTTTCGATAATTTCCACATACTTTGCTTATTTAATCAAATATATGAGAGATTATTAGGAAAAAGAACATAAGAATGATCTCCTAAATATCATAAATTATTCCAACACAAAGTTTGAAAGTAATCTGCTTTCTCATTCATTCAAGAAAATATGATTTACAATCTGATATCAAAGTCTCAGGAAACATCTCAATTTTGGCAGAGTTTTTGCTCTCAATTATCAAAAGATCGATCATTACAAAAGAGGCTCCCTCTATATATATAGGGAAAAGCCTTTAAAATTGAGAAAAACATAAAATATAATAACCTAGTCAAAGATGAGAGTCTTTGTTGACTTTGGGACTTTCTAGATTTTTACATGTAATTACACATAACAAAAGTACATGTGCAAATGTCCCAAGTCAATTACAAAGTGCATTTAGAAAAATAGAAATTAAACCAATGGAAAGTTGATTCAATTTGTAACTCCATCCTTCCTTATATGAGTGTGGTACATGGTGATAGCCACTTGAATCTTGATACTATCTAGAGCAATAGTATTTTTGAAGACCACCTTAGCCCTGACTGTGGCATCTCTCACTGCTGTGATTGATTTGGCATGAATAGTTAACCTAGTTCTCAGATTATCCAGAGTTAGTTGATTATCCAAGATGTTATCCATAGAGGCCACTGAAAATGCTTTCTCCTCAAATTCCCTTTGGAACACACCTTCAAATTCCTGGATCATTTCTTCTACTTAAATGAACTGGTTATCTTATGTGGTAAGTTTGCAAGGTAGCTCCTCCAATTTATGCAACAGACTGATATCACTTTGTTCACTAAAGTCTCTAGAAGATTTGAGGTCGTTGATTAATTCTTTAAGCACCTGACTTCTATATATTAATGCTTCTTTAGTTTCGATATACGAGTCTCTATCAATGATGATGCCAATTGATATCAGAGTGCTTATTTTTAGCTTCTTCATATCTATCCATTGGCCAAGATATTTATCTGTTAAGCACAAAATATACTGAGAGGGGGGGGTGAATCAGTATATTATATATCTTATAAAACTTTCCTTTAACCAAATTCTACTTAATCAAACATTCAAGATATGTAATATAACTCAAACAATAAACATCCACACAAGATAGAGAGAGACACCAGATATAACGTGGAAACCCAATGTAGGAAAAACCATGGAGAATCAATCTCAAATATATTTGTGAGAACAACCCCACAGGAGCACCATACCCCTTTGCCAAGTATAAACCTCATCTATAATTCATGAGCACCGACCCACAGGAGCTTCAAACCCCTTTGCCAAGCACCAACCCAACACCTATTCATGAACACCAACCCACAGGAGCACCAACCCCTTTGCCAAGCACCAACCCAACAACAATTCATGAGCACCAACCCACAAGAGCACCAACCCCTTTTCCAAGCACCAACTCAGCAATAATTTGTGAGCACCAACCCACAAGATCACCAACCCCTTTGTGTATACCACACACCTATCTCTCAATGTTGTTATTTCAACAAATGATAGATCAATACAACATCTCCTTCCTCTCTCTCACCTTTGCTCTTCTAAGCTAGATATAACAAATACAAATCATATTCATCTCTCACAATTGCTCTTCTAAGCTAGATATTACAATATCAAATTAACCTCTCACTTTCATATTACAAATGGCTACTCAAGCCTTTATTTATAGCTTTCCAAATGACCTTTGGCCTTCCCCCTTTGTGACCTTTCATTCCTCATGGAAAATGGCACCAATCTTGGATGACCCTTCATATCCAAGCATTTGAAAAGTCATGTGGTGACCCTTCATGACCAGAAATATCTTTCCCACTTTTTTCCTTATCTTTGGTGACTTTTCATATTCCTTTAAGTGTCCCTTCATGAGAAATTCACCCTTTACTCTTTTTTCTTCACTTGGTGACTCTTGGTATTCCCCAAGATGACTCTTCATGGGAAAATGCATCCCATTCTTATTTTGTCTTTATCCCGTGACTCTTCAACTTCTCCATGGCTCTTATTTTGTCTCATATGCAACCAAAAATATATTCACTAATATTAAATAAATATTAACTCATATTAGCCAATATAAACAACATTAAATGAAATGGGGCCTTTATCACCGATAATACTAAAGCTTTGACATCAATGACAATATTTCCAATAATCTCCCCCTTTGTCATTGATGGCAACCTCAATCCTAAAACTGCCACATCCTGTCACCTGCACATACTATCATCTGAATACATACAGTAACTCCCCTTTACTATAGCAACCTATACCTATTTTCTGCACCTATACCTGTACTTGTTATTCTCCCCCTTTGACATCAATGGCAAAGGGCCTACCTAGAGCTAACACTTAGCTCCCCCTCACTTGATGCTAAACATCAATGGCAGGAAGTAATAGAAATTACTCCCATCTCCTCTCGCTAATATTTAAATGTATCCTTTGATCGTGCCTTTGAGAAGATATCTGTCAAAACATATACATTGTTCCTTGTCCTTTGAGCATCTACAATCAACTCATTTGAATCTTTTATTCTAATCTCATAACCTTCATCATGAAACCTTAATGTGTATTCTTGATCACAAATTTGACTAACACTCAGTAGATTATGCTTAAGACCTTTTACATACAAAACATTTTTAGTCTTAGTTCTACCATAATCCAAACTCAAAGTACCTTTTTCAGCTATCCTGGCAGTGGTTTTATCTTTGAATCTCACTATACCACCATTTATCTTCTTTAGAGAAATGAACTTACTTTTATCACCTATCATATGCCTTAAACATCCGTTATCAATTAACCATGGCTGATCTTTACCTCCCACATGCAGAGCTGTCTGCACTATCATAGAATCTTCATGTTGTTTCTTCTGCCATGTACATGTCTAAACCTTCTTCCTGATGAATGGATCTTTGACACTTTGATTCTTCTTCTTGATGAATGGAGCTTTGAACCTCTGATCTTTTTTAACTGACTCGAACACGCTTATGTAATACCGATCTATGTGTCCATAGTTGTTGCACTTGTAGCATACTATAGTCTCTTCATTAAAGCTTGATAGAGGAGCAAAAGAGTTGTGGCTTCTGCTTAGCTCTACTTGACTTTCCTTCTCCTTATTTATGAAATTGTTAGATCTTTTTCTACATTCTACTTTCTTGTGACCATATCCATTACAATAAAAACAATAGCCATAAAAATAAGACCTGTCTGTATATCTTTGACCTGATTGCCTTTTGTAGCTTTGTTCCTTCCATCCTTCTCTATTTGGAATTTCCTCTATATTCTTCACTTCTCCCCTTTCTATTTCCTCTTGTGTCAGAGCTTTAGCATAGCTCTTTTTCTTTTCAAAACTGATCTCTGTCTTATCTGAATATGCTTTTTGACTTTCCAATATCTTATTTAGCATGTTAGTGCTATCTTCAAATTTTGAATCACTGATTACTTTATCATTAACTGCTTTTTGAATATCTTCTTTTAAAGAGGCAATTTCAATAACATACCTTTCACAATCTTTTCTTTCTATTTCCAACTGTGCTATGAGATCTTTTTCATTCTTCTTGGCTTCTTCTAAGTGTGTTTTTATATCTTCAATCATTTCCTTTGACTCTTGTTCATTTTTCTCGATCTAGCGCTTTAACCTTCGATTCTTCTTCTGAACAACTTCTAACTCTTCTAGGGCACAATTGAGTTCTCCTTCCATATCTACTTCAAATTCCTCCTCCTCTTCTTCTTGATCATCATCATGTATGTCCATGAATAGAATCTCTTCTTCTTCTGAATCGCTGATTCCACTATCTTCGCCTAAGCTAGGATCTTTAGAATACAGGCTCTTCTTCTCGAATCCCTTCTTAGATTTGCCTTTGAAATTCTTCTTGTATGTAGGCTTTTATTCTTCATCATCTTTAACCTTATTTGGGCATCTAACTAAAAAATGTCCAATCTTCCCACAATTAAAACATTTAAAAGGTAATTTTCCTTGATATTTACCTGTTCCTCTTTTTGGCCTACAAATGAAAAGTGCTTCATTGTCATCTTCATCATCACTGAAACTATCACTTAATTCTTAAATCTTAGCTTTCTCCTTCTTTGATGTCTTGAAAGCCACTTCTCTCTTTGATGGTTTATCTTGTTCTATCCACATCTCATATGCTGTGAGAATACCATGAAGCTCATCCATCTTTAGCTTGGCTAAATTCTTCATTTCCTCAATTGCCAAAACCTTTGCATCATATCTCATTGGTAGAGATATCAAAACATTTTGCACCACCATTGACTCTTCTAATGTTTCTCTAAGACCTTGAATCTGATTTACTATCTGATCAACTCACAAGAGATAACTTGCTATATCTTCTTCTTCTTCTTCCATCTTCAAACTTTCAAACTGCCTTCTAAAAGTTTGCAACTTAGCTTGTTGAACCTTTCCATCACCTTTGTAAATATTCTCAAGTTTTACGCAAGTTTCATGAGCAGATTTACATTGCATAACTTTAACAAATTTAGATTCACATAAACCACATAAAATAGCATTTAAAGCTTTAGCATTACATTCACTTGCCTTCTTTTCTACTGGAGTAATTGTAGATGTCTGTGGTTATTCATATTCCTCCACCACTGATTTCCATATGTCAAATCCAAGGGCCATCAAATAAACCTTCATTCTCATGCTCCAAAAAGCATAATTCATCCCATCAAACAAAGGTGCCTTATTTGTAGAAAATCCTTCTTATGACCCAACCATCGTGCTTTCCCGATCTACCTTCAAGCTGTAAAACTTTTCAAAAAGGAACCTGCTCTATTACCAATTGTTAAGCATAGAATATATTGAGAGGGGGGGGGGTGAATCAATATATTATATATCTTATAAAAATTTCCTTTAACCAAATTCCACTTAATCAAACATTCAAGATATGCAATAAAACTCAAACAATAAACATCCACACAAGATAGAGAGAGACACTAGATATAACATGGAAACCTAATGTGGGAAAAACCACAGAGAATCAATCTCAAATATATTCATGAGAATAACCCCACAAGAGCACCATACCCCTTTGCCAAGTACAAACCTCAGCTATAATTCATGAGCACCAACCCACAGGAGCTTTAAACCCCTTTGTCGAGCACAACCCAGCACCTATTCATGAGCACCAACCCACAGGAGCACCAACCCCTTTGCCGAGCACCAACCCAATAATAATTCATGATCACCAACCCATAGGAGCACCAACCCCTTTGCCAAGCACCAACTAAGCAATAATTTGTGAGCACCAACCCACAGGAGCACCAACCCCTTTGTGTATACCACACACCTATCTCTCAATGTTGCTATCTCAACAAATGATATATGAATACAACATCTCCTTCCTCTCTCTCACCTTTTCTCTTCTAATCTAGATATAACAAATACAAATCATATTCATCTCTCACAATTTCTCTTCTAAGCTAGATATTACAATATCAAATCAACCTCTCACTTCCATATTACAAATGGCTACTCAAGCCTTTATTTATAGCTTTCCAAATGACCTTTGGCCTTCCCCCTTTGTGACCTTTCATTCCTCATGGAAAATGGCACCAATCTTGGATGACCCTTCATATCCAAGCATTTGAAAAGTCATGTGGTGACCCTTCATGACCAAAAATGTCTTTCCCACTTTTGTCCTTATCTTTGGTGACTTTTCGTATTCCTTTAAGTGTCCCTTCATGATAAATTCGCCCTTTACTCTTTTATCTTCACTTGGTGACTCTTGGTATTCTCCAAGATGACTTGTCATGGAAAAATGCGTCCCATCCTTCTTTTGTCTTTATCCCGTGACTCTTCGACTTCTCCATGGCCCTTATTTTGTCTCATATGCAACCAAAAATATATTCATTAATATTAAATAAATATTAACTCATATTAGCCAAGATAAACAACATTAAATGCAATGGTGCCTTTATCACCAATAATAATAAACCTTTGACATCAATGACAATATTTCCAACATTATCTTTGCTTTCAATATCCTGAGAAATGATATTGATAAGCTCGTCTAGTTCGGATCTCATTTTCTTCATCTTACCCATTTTCTTAGACAATTCTGTAAGCAAGGAAATCCCTTGTGTGTGCATCTTGTCTAAGTAATCCTCAAGAACTTTGCCCTTGAGATAGGTTCTTTCTACTTTCTGGATCATGGGATCATCTATGGAGATAGCTTCTGGGGTTACTACTTCTGGAGTGAGAGTGATTCTTCTTATCACTACTGTAAATTATTCCACCATCGCCTTATAATGATCCTTCATTTCTCTTTCTCTATCAAATTTTTGAACCATAATATCTATTGCTAATTGAAAATCACTCTTGGCACCTTCATGAGTTAACTTCCCTAACTCAACTCGAGAGATAGAGTAGCTACTTTTATCAAAATTTTTAAGAGTTGCATCCTGTGGAGGTTTGGCTATTTCCAAAATTTTTTGCCCCTTATCTCCAATCATCTTTGAAAGTATCTTTGGCTTCTTAAGAGTCTTAGCTCTTATCAGTGCCATTTTACTAAAGTCAAAGTCATCTGGAGAGGTGGTTTGTTATTTTCTTTTGGGAATGTAAGTTGACAACCAAGGTGGGAGAGTAGAATCACTTACATTAGTAACAATCCCTATAGTTGGCATCACTGGGTGGCACCTACACTGCTGGTGGAAACAATGGGCATAAAATCAGTTAAAACTACACCTGCCACTGAATGGTTGAGGGTGGAACTATCTCCAATGTTAAAATATGGAGATGACAAATTAGGGATGGATCTTGATGAATGAAGAACATCTCTAGAAGTGCTTTGAGGGTCACCAAAAATAATTTTAGGAGAGGTAGCTCTAGAAGAGGGAACACTGATTGGAGAAATAGGTGGAGTTACACCAAGTGAGTGGGGTGAAGAAGAAGAAATTCCTACGTCTAGCTGCACACCCTCTTGTGGAGACAGATTTTTCATCCCCTATTGGCCTACAAGCCTATCATTAGTTTCCATCTGCTTTGCTATTGGTTCTTTAATGCTTTGCTTCTCAACCTCCATATCTATTGTTACCAGCTCTTTTTCTACAACTTTTGATTTCTTCATTACAAAAATTATCCTAGGCTTATGGGGCTTAGAAGGATAAGGAACATCACTTTTATTCTTCTTTTTGTTCTCCGCTCTCCTCCTTGTTTCTTCTTGAAATTTGACCTCTGATCTCATGATGCAATCTTTCAAGGTGATTCCTTTATTTGCTAACCAATCATTAGTGTTTACCAATATTGATTTGAATCTCATCCTCAAGGAGCTCAACTCTTTCTGAGACCATTAGATCAGGGGAAGAGGAGTACTAGAGACTTATTTAACATGATATCTGTTATTGATCAGATCTCTATCATCTACTAGGTTTGTAGGGATATCAGTGAGCCCCATATATTTTATTTGTTCAAGAGATAGTCTATTATAGTCCATCTTTTTGATATCTTCCACTATCCTCAAATCAATCTAAATGTCTTCAATAATAGGCTCATGGAACTGGGTCTTCCTCTTGATCATGTCCTTTACACCTCTATAGTCAAATTTTGGTCTCCTTTTGAAACACTTCATGGTTACAAGTTGAATTTTGGTCTCCATCGATCTAGCGTTTGTAGCAATCAACACTGAGAATCTACCAATTTTAATTGGGAACTTGAAACTGGGTTTCTTGGGTTCCATCTGCTTATTGTGTATGACAACAATTTCCTTGCATAGCTCCATCAAGACTAATCTATCTGAGGGGAATCTTGGGATCATATAGGGATAACCTTAGAAAAATCCAACCTAAAGATAATAAAAGGTAGGGAACTACAATAACATATAGCCAAAGTCATTCACAATAGTCCAGGCTTCATCTAACACTCTTTTTTGTTCTAATTGGGGGTCAAAGAGATAGAAAAATACTATAAATAAAGTGTCATTTACCCTCCTAAAATGGTGGATAGAACCCTTCAATGTTAGTTGAGGGTAATATTGATATACCAGGGTTATTTTCCTATCTCCCTCTGATGTTAAATCTAGGAAGGTTCTCATGGACGCTACAATATACACCAGGTATGAAATCATGTAGAATTTAGAGGTAGTGGATACCTTTGTCAATTGCTCATGCAGAGCATTGTTAATTTGTTCTCCCTAGAAAATGACTTGGTTGCCCTAGAGAATTATCTTAATGAAGGGATAAATCTAGTCGTGAAATTGAGAGGAAGAAGGTAAACCTCATACTTTGCTGAGATGAGTTATTAAGTCACCAACCTCTTCTATAAAATCACTCCTTGAAAAGTTTTGTGGCCATCTGGACAAGTTTGCTCTGGGAGTTTTAAGCCATCTATTATTAATCACTTTTTTTGTTTTTTCAAGATCTTGATCATATTCCTTTTGTGCTTCAATGAAGTCAAGCTTCAACACATCAGTAGTGAGAGGGCACATGAACACTTTGTCAATGAACTCAGGGTCTAGTCTAATTACTATGTTACTACTAGCATCTACTACAGCCCTGGTATATTTTTTGTAGAATTGGGTGCATTGGAGAACAAACTCTATGTGATGAGCCACCTCAAGAAAAGAGGAGACCAGATGAACATTGCCCTCAATTATCCTCTTCATTTTGAAGCTAGGAATTTTTGCTTTGGTTCTTTCTACAAACTCAGCCATATCTACGTGCCTGATCTCTATGTCCCTAATGTCATTGACATTGAAAGCAACTGAGGTGATTAGAAAAACACCTTGATACTAGTACTTCATTGTCTTTGACTTCTTTGGAGAAACCTCAGTCATCAGGATGAGCTTTTGTTAAAATTATGTTGATGAAGAAGGATCTTGAAGAGAAACTACAATAAGAATCATGATCGCACAATTAGGGGAAACATTGGCAATATAAGAAAATTGCACATTGGATGATCATGACCAGGGAAATGCACTTAAATAGGCTAAGGTGCAAGTAGGTCAGAAAGTGAAAGGGAAGTGAGCTCAAAAAAAATGAGAAAAACAAATTTTTTCTCAGAGTTAGGTTTTTGGAGAGAAAGCATGCAGGAGCAGCAAAAATTATCGCCTTTACATATTGAATAAGGTCTTTGTGCATATGCGGCAACAATTGTTACCTATGCATGTTTGGGATATAAGGTTTGCATCAGTGGTAATTTTCACCACCTATGCATGGGAGAAGTCATTAGGTTGTGCATAAGTGGCTAAAATCACAACCTGTGCACGTGGAGAAGGATAAATGTGCATCAACGGTGAATTTCACTGCCTATGCATTGGATGAGAAGTCAGGGGTTTTGCGTCGGTGGAAAATTTCACCACCTATGCACAAGTTGGTAGTTTTCATGTATGGGTAGTGAAAATCACCACCCTTACACAGGTTGGCAAGGGATCTGTAAGGGTGATGAATTTTGCTGCCTTTACGGTGGTTTGATGACCACATGTAAGGGTGGAAAAATTTGTTGCCATTACATGGGTTAAATGGATGATAGGTAAGAAGAAGAGGAAGAGGGTTTCCTACTACTTAGATGGCCTCCTTAGGGGGAAAAAAGGAGGAAGGGGAAGAAAAACACAAGAAAACCTAGACAAGAAAGGAGAAAAGGAAAAACAACTAGAAAAAGAGAAGGAAAACATAAACAAAACAAAAACTGAAACCCTACCTAGAAAAAATGTGAAACAATGCTTGAATCTGATAAAAACATGATTCCTCTTGCTTACATAATTGTTCAAATGTAAGGAGGAGAAAACAAAGTGGAATGAAATAGAATGAGGAGAAAATTAGGTTAAATGGGGCAAAAATTGACCCCAACCACTTGATGTGCACAACCATTAATGCCATGCATAAAAACTAAGATCATGCAGGGGTGGCAAATTTTTCCACCTCTGCATGTGAGGTTAGAAAAGGGATGTAGAGATGGCAAAATTTTCCACTCCTGCAAGAAATGAATGAAAAGAGATGTAGGGGCAGAAAAATTTGTTGCACTTACATCTAGGAATGGAGAAATGCAAGGGCAAAAATTTTCACCACTCCTATATGAAGGATGCAAGGCAAAAAAAATTGCCACCTTTGCATGGAAACTAGAAAACTGCATGTAGTGGTAGAAAAATTTGCCACTCTTACATGTGAACTTAAGAAAAAACCTAACTTGAAAATAGAAGAAATTTTGTTATCTGGTTGTTTCAAAATCGTAATGATTTTCACATTTTTTGGGAAATCATAACAAGGGAACATCGGGAATTTTTAACGATGCTAGTTGACCAAACATGAGATCAAGAAAAACTTGCCTTGAAAGATGAACTTAGAGTGAAAAATATGAAATGGATAAGTTTCATAGGGGTTGTTTCAAAAATGAGCGTAGCTGATTTTGAGAACAACATGTATAATGGGATGCTTGATAAAAGAATAATTTTGTTTAGTTCTTTGAGAGGTTTAGAGGAATGATTTGATATTGGAGATAAATATACAGGTCTTGGTACCAAGGGGAATTGGGACCAATAATATTGCATACTATCTTTAAATTTAGTGGTATATGTACTGGTTGTAAAAGGTTATCGATGAGAAATTTATACTCTCTAGCATTGTTGTAAACTTGTATCATGGACCCAATGGTAGCCATGGCATATGCACCTTAGTTATTGGCTCGTGGTATCTTCTCAAACTAAATAAATTGAAAGTATTTTTTAAGATTGTCGACTATATACTTATAAGGTACTGTAGTCATAAAATTAAAAAATTAGTAACTTGAGTGTGGCTTGTGACACCCAACCCATAGGGCCTTCTTGCTTGCTCTCAAGACCCTCATAAGCATATTTTCACTAATTTTCAGTCATCTATATCCATCCAGACTTCATCCTAGTTGAGCCAGACCCTTCTCTCCATGATAAATTAACCCCTCAGGTCCTGTCTACTCAAGACAATAACATCACACTAGGACTATAACATCGGTGCCACTCTTGTCCACTTTTGGCACTCTTGTCCAAGTCTATTTATGGCCCCAAGGGTCAATTTATTTTGGTTTCCTATCCTTATCCTTTCATCCTAATGCAAACACATTCAACCCATGAACAATAGATCCCTTTAAAATCCCATTCAAAGATCATTTGGAAAAGGTTGGTAATTATCACTAAGCAAGCAAGAATACAAAAAATACTACTCAAGAAATATTCTCTATTCTCTGAATATAGTTAGCCAACACACTTATAAGCTTATTAAAATCCTTACACCAGTCCCTATCCACCTCAAGCACATCTAGTTTAACATTTTGCATCTTCATACACATAATAACACAAATCACATCAAGTGGGAGAATTGCATATGGCTTGATCCCTCTTCAGAGTATTGGTATGTAGGTAGTGTACCTACACAAGGGGTGTGGATCCATGTCCCATGAATCTTACACACACTAAACCCCCCTCTTTTCTTAGAATTGGTCAAAGCATAATGGAAGATATGGTTTGATTATAAAATATGATATATAGAGATCTCTACAGACTTCCAACTAATGAAATTTCATATATAGGGTCACATAGACCTAGAAAACAAAACCCAGAAAGATTAAATCCTTAGGACAATAGCAGAAGAGATGAACTATAGCATCGGTGCCATTCCTATCTAGTTTTGGTGCTCCTATCCAATCACAAAATGAAGTTCAGATCTCAGTTTATGATAGAGTCCCAGTCTTGTATAGTGAATTCTAGCCTCTGTCTCAATTGTATCAACCAGTTTCTAGCTAAGTCATTTTTTCTTCCCCTTATTACTATTTTTAGAAAAGTTCAAATTGCAATCAAATTTCACAAATCAATAGCTTGATAATTGCATATTTATTTACTAATTTAACTACTCAAACCCTTTAACTAAATTAGGAATAATACACTAATATTCCCAAAATTTTTAAATCATTTGGTGAACCTGATTTACTTCAAACATGCATAAAAGCCCTAGGGTAAATTTATTATTATTTTTTCCTATATTTTTTAAATTTCTTTACCGCATAATAAAATTAAAAATTCACATTAAATTTTAAAATTTTGTATTAATTTTAAAATAAATTTATTTCAAACACTAGTTGCCCATACTAGGTCCCAATATTTTCCCAATAATTTCCAATATTTTTCTAAGTTTTTACTAGCACATTTAAATCAAAAAATCCATTTAAATTTCAAAATTCAATAGCAATTTTCAAAAAAAATTATTTTTCCAAACCCTAGTTACATATACTAGGTCCCATCAAATCACTAATTTTCCAATAAATTTTTGATTTTTTACTTGCATATCTAACTCAAAAATTCACTTTCAATTTCAAAATTTCATAGTGAATTGTTCAAATAATCATTTTTTAAAACCCTAGTTGCATACACTAGGTCACATTGCTTCTTGAGGTATCACTTTACACGTATAGTCATATTACAAAAATGGATCTTCCTTATTTACAAATTTTTCTTACATTTCTTGCAAAAAATGAGGAGACCATCATCGGTCCTATCATGTACATGAATGATGAAGTCTATCATATGTTAGTACAAAGTTTCATTCTTTCCCTTTCATGCTTAATTTTCATAAAAAGGGATGATATTAAAAAATTTATTGGTAAACATGCACAAGATTTCAATATTTATTTTCCATACTCTCTCTCTCTCATGCGAAATAATTTCCAACTCTATTTTTATAAACATGTTAGAAATATTATGTTACATGTCAAATCTCTTTATGCATTAATGCACAATTCCATGCTTTCTACCCTTTGCTTTCTATCTCTCAATTTTTTTTCAAGTTTATCTTGCCACACATATTAGACATAACATAGCATATGTAAAAGTTATTTATGCATTAGTACATAATATCATGCTCTCTACCCTTTCTTTTCTATCTCTCACATGGAAATTTTTTCAATTTTATCTTGCCACACATATTAGACACATCATATCACATGTAAAAGTTCTTTATTCATTAGTGCACAATTTCATGATCTCTATCCCTTATTTTCTCTCTCTCATGTGGAATATTCTTTATAAATATATTGTTACATGACTTATAACTCTAGTTACATGCATTTCATCCCATATACATGGTTTCTACCTAGATATACCTAACTCCTTGGATACATAGTTTTTACAGAAGCTAACTACCACCTGCCAAGTTTCAATGTCATATCTTATTCATAGGAAAGAAATTCCTTCTCCTCCTCTCTCCCAAGAGGGTGATAGCTACTTTCCCTCTAACCAGGTCCATGTTATCAGCCTTACAAAAGGTGAGGTAGCCTATACTATTGCTCCTAATGCATACATTCATCCTATAACTCCTTCAAATCCTCTTCAACATATGTGTTTACATATTCAATTAGAAGTAAATAGGGTTTACACTTGTGAGACTCTAAGGAATCAAATCACTAGTATGAGAAAGTTAATTTCATATATACAAATGTAGAATCAACTATTACATGAAAAGATCACAACATTGAAAAATCAAATTATAATACAAAATCCTCAAATACACCCTAGTGTCAATCATGTATATGCACATTCACCTAGTCAATTGGTTGCAAGCAATGTTACATATGAAAATAATAAATCACAACAAATAAACTCTACAACTAGTGATTCAGAAAGCATTCAAAGATCAAATAAGAGTTCAAGTGAGGTACTAAGGGAAATGATTAAATCTAAATTGATCAAACTACCTCCTCTAAATCTAATAAGAAGATCCAAATATTATTATGTATATCATAGAATGCATGGGCATCACACAGATTCATGTTTGGTATTGAAAAAACATATATAATAGATCATTTATAATGAGGACCCTATTTAAGGTAAATCAATCAAGTAATCTACAGTGACACAAAAACACATTCACAAAGGGTCAAATTCAAAAATAGTACAAAAGTGGTTACCAAAGCATAACTTAGAACAACAAAAGGATCAAAAATCAAAATTAGAGAAACAAATAGTACCACAAGCACATGTAAATCATGAAAAAGATGCACATCTACCTCTCTAAAATAAGGATCAAATTTCAAATTAGTATGGGTTTGGTCAAAAATATCTACAATAGTTTGAATATCAAGGTCAAGGGTTAGGCAAGCAGGCTCAAGGCATCACTACTCCTATTCCAGAAGTTGATAATGTTTGTCACCAAGATTGAGCATTTATTAAACATCCTACAGTAAATCATTCACATACATAATTCATCAAAGAAAAAGATCCAGATACAATAAAATTTAACACTAACATTCCATTGGTTCAAAATCAAGATGATAATGATGAGTGGAATAATACAAGTTATTATGATTTTCAAGATATCGACAATAAACCCAAATACTTAGAGTCATATTCATAGCCATTCCCTCATGCTTCACAATCACACATAATTCCTTTGTTTGATACAAGACACCATGATAAGGTGTCTCCCATGAGACTCATCGGTTAGTATCCGCCCTTCCCAACTTACTTGTACATAACTTCACTTCAAATACTTGTACATAATTTATTTTTCTTACTTGTACATAGTTTCTGAATATTTCTTATACATAGTTTTTATATGATTGCTTGTACATAGTTTATAAACATTTCAAAAATAAAACAACATTCACATAATTCAAAACACCAAAAATATTTTGATTATATGCATCATCCATGCTTTACATTTCTACTACCATGCTAGACTTACATTTTCTATTCTATGTTATTGTTTATCGATTTATCTACATTACCATGATTCACTTGATCTCTTTTGAGTGTGCATAGTGACATCCATATCTTTAATTTATTCACTCTACCCATTGAGGGGGAATCATACTTCCACATTTGAGACACACATCAATATATATACCCACTGGGGGCATCTTCTACATGACTACACCATCCAGGTTATGTCATTCTTACACCACACATTCTAATTATCATGTTGATGTACATTACTTACTAGCTTACACAAATTACTATATTGACATCTCACTAGTATATAACACTTGTGTATTTATTGGCATTTACCTAGTTTTGTACTAACATGTCTTCCATACTTTCCCTCTTGCTTTGATTAGTTAGATGCGATTGTATTTCTAGTTATTACATGCTTTAATTTCTTTCTTAGCACAACTAAATTGTTTGCATTTATCACTTCCTATTTTTTCCCCTGTATGTGCCTTAGGACATTTGTTAATATCCTTTGCTTATATTCATGTGTGTGCCTTAGGACATTTTAAAATGTCCTTTTGCTGTAATCTTCAATGTGATTATGGATTTCATGCTAACCTTGCTTATTTCAATTGTATATGTACAAGGCATTTGAACATGTCTTGTATGTTTACGTTCTATTATGAGTGACATGTGCCCATGTCCCTTGTTTGTGTGGATATTTGGACACACTTATATGCTTCTTGCTTCTTGCCTTATGTGCTCGTTGCTTGTTTTCTTCTCATTGATTGTAATGCCATGATCCACATCATGCATTTATCTTGCTTTCTTGGATTCCATGATGGACATCATGATCCATCCTTCCAAATAAAAACTAATAAATAACCAAACTTCTTGTTCCAATTTAGTACATTACACATGCTATTACATTATTACATCTATTTAGGAATACCCCTATTGATTTAATAATATTTCAATACAAATCATACTATATCTCTAGATATCTTGTCGATTATCATTGCTATATCATGTATCTCTAAAACATAACACACTTGTAGGGCTCTTTCTTCTAAGGGAAGTCATTTCAAGGTCTTCATTCCTACCCTTATAAGAGGGGGAAATGAATAGGGGTTTTAAAATAGAGTTCAGAGCTCCTAACGGTCAAAAAAGCAACATTTAACACACCTAGAATAACAACTAAACATCAAAATAGTCAAAACATACCAGACAAATAATGAGAATATCAGAATAGTTCCCAGATTTGGCCTAGGACAACATCACCCAACTTGGACTATAGCACTAGTGCTACTAGTGTCCACTTTTGGTGCTCCTATCCAAATAACAAAAAACTAGATTTTTTAGAAGTAGGTAGAAAATTAGGTTCAACTATAATTTTGCATACCTAAAAGAGTTCAAAATCATTAGTTTTTAGTAAACTTTCAGTCAAAGAATCTAGATATAGGGGGCATCATGTGTGGTATGATGGATCTCACTTCTAGTTTTAGATATGGAAGTTGATATGACTTTCAGATTAGAATCCATGTTTCAAGACACTAGTGATTAGGGGCAATGTGCACAACACATTTATATTTTTTCTTTTCAAGTTTAGAATTATATAGGTATTCTTAGTAGTTGAATTCCTTATTCCATCTATGGGTGGTTGGCATCATTTTGGAATGGATGTAATACAATATTAACTTCCATATTCTCTATTTTCCAAGTTCTTAAGTGGTTTTCATACAATCTTAGTACACCAGTTCAGAGTGGTTTTCATACAAGCCTAATCTCCATCTTTCAGAGTGGCAAAGAGTGGCCTAGTTTCTAGCATATATTTGAATATCCATGCCAACATTGTTAGATCACTGTACATTTAAGGGATTTAGGATCTATCTCATATGACATGCACATCCATACCGATATTAGTTCATAGCTTCACCTCATATGACAATGATTGAGCCAAAGGTCTAACTAACCTTTGTATTTTTAAGCCACTTATTTAGAGGGATTGGACACACAATCTAGACATAAATACACACAATCACCTAGCTTCACTTAGTGGGTGATGATGGAGCCAAAGGGCTAGACTTTTCATTCTTGAGCCACTTCTGGGGAATCAAGTACTCAACTTCATTCATGATATTACTCTTGGTACAATATCATAAAACATTACTTAACATCACTCAACATCACAATAGGTTTTGTATTGGTATACATACTTGGTTAGGTGTATTCATTCCTTTCTCTTCCTCTCTCTCTCTCTCTCTCTCTCTCTCTCTCTCTCTCTCTCTCTCTTACCTAGCTTTATATGTTCTTATTTTAGATATAACATATCTAGTAAGAATTGATCTACCCTTTATTTTCTCTTGTAGATTTGTACTTCAAAACGTGCTCTCTCTATGCACACCCAACATCACACATCTTCATGAGCTTCACCCTTGCAGGTATGTTTAGGTACACTTTATACTTTTCCTTTATCCTAGTATTTCACTTTACTACATCACTAAAAAAATGTGGCGGGGGGAAATGTAGTCATATAAAATATGGTAACTTGAGTGTGGCTTGTGACATCCAACCCATAGGGCCCTCTTGCTTGCTTTCATGACCCTCATAGGCATTTTTTTATTGATTTATAGTCATCCATAGTCTTTCAAACTTGATCCTAGCTGATACAGATAACTCTCTCCATGATAAATCAACCCCCCAGGTCCTGTCTTCTTAAAACAATAGTGCCACACTAGGATTATAGTGTTGGTGCCACTCCTATCCACTTTTGGAGCTCTTGTCCAAGTCCATTTTTGGTTCCAATGGTCAATTTATTCTCCAATGCTCAATTTCTTTTGGTTTCCCATCCTTATCCTTGTCAGCCTAACATGAGTACATTTAACCCATGACTAATAGATCACTATAAAATCCCATTCAAATATATTTTGGAAAGGGTTGGTAATTATCACTAAGCAAGCAAGAATACAAACAAGACTACTCAAGCAATCTTCCCTATTCTCTATATATAGTCAACCAACACACTTATAAGCTTATTAAAATCTTTACACTAGTCCCTAGCCACCTCAAAAACATCTAGTTTAGCATTTTGCATCTTCATACACACAATAACACTAAGCACAACAAGTGGGAGAACTACATATGGCTTGATCCCTCTTCAGAGTATTGGTATGTAGGTAACATGCCCATATAAGGGGTATGGATCCATGTGCCATAAATATTACACACACTAACCCCACCTCTTTGCTTGGAATTGGTCAAATCATAATGAAAGATAGGGTTTGAAGAGAAAATATTCTCTACAAGGATCTCTATAGACTTCTAGCTACCAAAACTTCATATATAGGGTCACACAAACCTAGTGAACAAAACCTAAAAAGCTCATATCCTTAGGATGACAATGACAGAGGTGGAATACAATGATAGTGCCACTCTTATCCAATTCTAATGCTCCTATCCAATCATTAAAAAAAGTTTAGATCTCAATTTGTGATAGTGTCCCAATCTTACACAGTGAATTCTAGCCTCTGTCTCAGTTGTATCAACCCATTTCTAGCTAATTCTTGTTTTCTTCCCTTTATTACTATTTTTATAAAATTTCAAATTGTAATCAAATTTTATAAATTAATAGCTTGATAATTACATATTTATTTATTTATTTTACTACTTATACCCTTTAACTAAATTAGGAATAATACACTAATATTCCCAAAATTTTTAAATTAGGTACAAGATTATCATCTTTGGTCTAATACTGGTATGTGGCTTGGTTGATGATTAGTTGAGAATCTCAATATACATCAACTACTTTATATCCCACTAAATTATGAGATGAATTCCTATAACGAGGGATTCATATTCAAACATGTTATTAGGATAATGGAAGCCAATGTGAAATGCCTTGGGAATGAGATCCCCTTGCAGTATGAATAGTAAGATTCTAGATCTAGATCCATGAGATGTGAATGAGCCATCAAAATATAATTTCTATTTTAACTCAATGGATAATTCATCTAGGGTCATGATTGACTCACTTATAAAATCAAATGAAAGATGGTGTCGATCAATGGATCTTCAATGAGCTGATCTACCAAGACTTGTCCCTTGATGGCCTTCTAATTCTAGTAATCCACATCAAATTCACTCAAAAACATAACCCAATTGGCCATATGTATTATAAGAGAGGTCTTGGTTAATAGGTACTTACATGGATCAATCTTGGCTATACCAATGGTTTTTTATTCAACATGTAATGTTGCATCTTTTGGGAAGTGAACACCATTGTGAGATAAGCCTTTTCCAAAGGTGAATATTTATGCTAATAGGTTACTACTATTTGACTGATATAGTATATTACATGCTCTTTGACTTGATCATCATGCTAGGATAAAAGTGCCCTCAATGCATGTTCTATTATTAATATGTATAAGAGCAATGGTTTGCTTGGTGTAAGCAGAGCTATTACTGGAATATTAGCCAAGTAGTTCTTAAATTTGGTAAATTCTTGCTCATAGTATGTATCCCATTGAAATGTGACACCTTTATTTAAAATGTGTGTCAAAGAATGACAATTTTTATCTAGCTATGATATGGAATGATGAATAGACTTAATTTTTCCTTGTAGACTATAGAGTTGTTTCAAATTGGATGGAGGAGGCATTTCAAAAATAGCCTTGACCTTAGCCGAATCAACATCAATACCTCTTTGTGACATAATGAACCCTAGTAACTTTATTAAAATAATGCCAAATATGCACTTGTTAAGGTTGAGATACAACTTGTATGCATGAAGCCTCTCGAATATTATCCATAAAACATTTAGATGGTCTACACACATTTTTTATTTAGCTATAATATCATCAACATAGTTTTCAACAATATCATGCATCATGTCATGAAATATAATAATCATGGAATACTGATAGGTTACACCAACATTATTCAATCCAAAGGGCACGAATTTATAAAAATGTTCCCCATGGAGTGGTGAATGTGGTATTGTGTTGGTCCTTTAATGCAATCTTAATCTAGTTGTACCTTAAAAATTTATCCATGAGGGATAACATTTCTTATCTTGTTGTTAAATTGACAATCATGTTGATGTTAGGTAGAGGGAAGTCATATTTAGGACATTCCTTATTAATGTCTCTAAAATTAGTACATAGGTGAATGACCTATGGATTTTTGATGACTGAGATAAGGTTAGAGATCCATTTGGAATAGTCATGTCATCGAATCAACATGCCCCTAGTAATTTTTCTAACTCATTTTTGACCAGGATGGCTATGTGTGGATGCATTTTTTGCATTTTATATTTGATTAATTTGGCATCTAGATGGATAATAAGGAAATGTACCACCAATAAAGGGTCAAGACTAGGCATCCTTGAGTAGGACCATGTAAATATATAAATGAAATCTCTTAAAATGGTAATAATGAATTCACACTCCTAATCAGTGAGGGATGTACCTAGGTAAACAATCTTAGGATCATAATATGTGCCAATATTAACTTTTGTAGTATCTTTAACTAGTAATATTGAGTCTTCTTTAATAATAATAGGAAATGAAGATAATGGATTCTCTTTACTTCTTGTTGATTGAAACCTTTACCCATATATGAGGAATTTGAATCAGTTATGCTAGGCAATGTCTAATTGACAAATACCTTAGGAAAAACTAGAGTAAATCCTTTAAAAACTTATTATTCTTTAGAAATAATGCCAAAACCAATGGTAATGCTTGGAATAGGTATAAACTATGCTTCTTGAGGAGAGAGGTGAACTTCCCCATCTAAAAATTCCTAAAAAAATATTTCATTCATGGAATTATCTTTCTCTTTACTCTTTCCTTGACCCAGGGCACCTTAAAGAGGTTTTCACTAAGGATCTCCATGTTTTAATTTTATCATGACCAAGGAAGATTTGATGCTCTCCAAAATAGGTATTAGGGTCAAAATGGAAGTCAAAGCCTTGTTTGTGATCACCCACTAGTAATCTATATCGAAGGTCCATAAACTCATCAAGAGATTTTTCATTATGAAATTAGTCTAACAATATGTAGAAGCTTGTTAATCTCAATCAACTAGGTAAAGATGATGCAGGGTAAGTAATGGTCATGATGGAATTGGAATAAAATAAATTGGTATCTAGTAGCTCATTGTAGGCACTATAATGGGATGATATGTTGTTACCGAGATTTTTGTTGTCAGTTGATAAAATGGTGTCACTTTCAAAATCTATGGGGTCACCCCCAAGCAATATAAATCTAAGACCTTAACTCCTTATATGTTTAACAACCAAAAGAGTTTCAAGTCCTAATCCTTTTCCTTGATAGTCTAAATGGTTCATGATTTGATTTGGTATGGGGTACTTAGAACTCTAAAATCATTTATCAAAACTGTCTCCAATAACCAACTCCCTCAGCATTAGTGGCCTAATCTTGTTTAGGTGATGTATCGAGTATAAATAGAAGTGGCTTTTTTAGAGTGGATTTGGATTTATTTTTATAAATCATGTTGGTTCTAGTAATATTTTTAGAGTGTTTAGGATGACCATAGGACTTAAGAAACTTAGTCAATTTGTTGATGTGAAATGCATCATGAATGTTATACATGGCAATTTCATTGTCTTGAATAGTGAAATGGGTGGACATGGTGATGGGAAATGGATCAATATAAGTGGAAGTGAGGTCACTAGGGTCAATACAATTAGACTTGGGAGGTTTAAAAACTACCATTATTACCTTTCTTTCTTGCCAACTTAGTACTAGGATAATAGGTGTAGTTTCTATACTCAACTTCTGAATGTGTGTAATATTGGTATGGCTATAAGTTTCCATAGATAGTGACCTATATAACAAAATGGGGTGAATTTATTCATTGATTTAGGGTATAAGGGACTATTCATACTTCATATATCTAAGGATGACCAAGAATCATATTATAATTAAAATATATTAATGACATGGAATACCAATAATGATTGGTAAGTAAATGGTTCCCATAGATTCTCTCTCTACATTATCATATGCCTTAATGGTGATGGTATATGGATACATATCTATTACTATATACCCCAGTGTTTGGACTAGTTTCAAAGATGTTAATATTTAATCTAGCACTATTATCCATAAGAAATCATTTGATTTTACGACGGGAAATAATAACTTAATGTATAGAGGATTGTTATGTAGGGGACCAAGGGATGAGATATCTCACTGGTCGAATGTAAACTATTGTCTTGGGGATAAATGTCCCATAAGTGCTTATAATTTTTCAACATTAATGTCATTAGGCATAGTGGATTTTTGAAGTAAATCATTCAATATGGTCTTGTGAACCTCAAATGTACACAAGAGATCCAAAATAGAAATTTATGTAGATGTTTTGCTTAGTTGTTTACTTATAATATATGGTTTATAAATAATGACATGAGAACATTTGGCCTTAGTCAGTATGAGGTTGGTTTAGAATTGGTTTTGAAATTTATAGGGTTTGAATTAGAATCAATGTTGGAAGAAGGCAAAGGGCCATGGAGGATAAATTTCAGCCATCTAATGGTAACTACACAACTTTGAGTTGGGAGGGAGTTACCATAATTAGAGAAATAAGGAGGTCTAATAATGGTAACCCATGGAAATTGAGGTGTAAGTGAACTATTGAAACTTGGTGTAAAATTACTAGAATAAAGTGGTGGTGATCCTAAAATAGAGGGACCAACATTTTAAGCAATGACAGATGGTACATGGAACATGATTTTAATGGTAATGATGTGATTACTAGTAATACATCTTATGGTATCATTGTAATCATATGGAATATCAATTTTATTGGTTTGAGTGTCGTGATATTGATTATAATTGTTATAATTTTGATTTTAATCATGACACTTATTCTATTTTTGGTTGTGATCTTAGCCCTAGTTCTTATTTATCACTTGTTTTTGGTGGTTATGCTTAAGAAAAGGATCTTTATAGATACCCATATCTTGATTGGTGTTAGGAGTTATCTTTTCCAACTTGATCTCTCCATTCTATAGCATATCTTTAATGATATTTATTAATTGCACAAATTGATAAATGGTATGGCCAACAACATGATGAAAGTCACAAAATTCATCTGCATAATACTAGTCAAGTTTATGTTGATCCTCAGGAAATGGTTTTGGAATGGGTAACACTATCATGTTGGCTGAAACTAGTTTTTGATATACTGACTCAATAGGCTCCCCTAGGTTGTTGAATGGCCTACATCTAGCATATCCCCTACATAGATGAGATATTTGTAAGGTGAAAATTAGATTACGTGGAATATTTTGAGCAAGTAGTTATTTAATTTTTTGCACATGACATGATTTGGTAACACTATTAGCCACCATATTCTTATTTTTTTTAAAGTTTTAAGATTCTCAATGCTATTGGTCTAAACAACTGCTTGGATGTTTGAGACTAGGAATAAATTTTTATTAAGACCTTCGTAATGATTTATTTCTCAAATTATAAACCATTGTTAATGATTTTGACAAATGTGTTGGCCAAGTGAGTCTTAAATTATGAACAACTTCAAGTTGTAGGTTATATGCAAAGATATTAACTAGTTGTCTATATGGTAGATTATGTTAGAAGTGACTAGATAGTGCTCTACAATGTTGTAGATATACCATGAAGGTTTTTTCTTCTCTCTATTTTGATTTTCATAATTCAACCACTACCTATCATGTTCGATGTTGCAATAAAAGTGGTTAATAAGTTTTTATCATAAAGAGTTAAAATTTGTTATTGATCCTTTAGGTAATTTGAGAAACCACTCTAAGGATTGTCCACCCAAGTTACATGGAAATAAATGTAGTAAACACACACTATTTTAGGTTGCCTCTTGGAATGTAATAAATAAATCTTGTATATGCTCTCTAGAATCACCCTTCTCTTTATATTTATCAAATTTGGGTACTTCAAAATGAGGTGAGAAGGGTACTTGAAGAATAGTTACATCAAAGGGATAGGGGCATATCTCATCAAAATTGTATTTATTTGTTTGGTTACCTATTTGAAGCCTTGATAATACCTCCTTCATTATGTTCCACTCTTGGATATTTTAAGCAATATGTGGTGGAAGAAGATAGTTCTACTGATTATTTATAAATTGTTCGATTTGGTTAGGGTTGGTGTATATTGGAATGGATCCTCCTTGTATGGTCATGTTTGGAATGTGAACCCTATTACTTTTTAAAACAAAAAAAAACTAAAAGAGGGATAAATTTTTTATTGAAAGTGAAACCAAAAACAAAGAAGATTACAGAGCTTTATCCTGGTCAACAAGTTGCACCAACTTCTGAGCTAAATTTAGGGGAAGCATCATATGATCAAAAATACTCCAAGTCAGCCCCTGATCGGAGGCCCACTTAGCCAAACAATTAGTAACACCATTCCACTCGTGAGGAATATGCATAAAAGACACAGAATCTAAGGAAGTACATAGCTATAGGATCTATTGAACAACTACAGCCAAATGCCATTCCACCGCTACAAGGTCTCATTTATTCAATAAATTGACCACCACCTGTGAGTCAGTCTCATAGATAATTATTCGCCAACCATGTTGACAATAGTGTTGCACAACAACCAAGATAGCCATAGCTTCCATAATATTATTAGTATGATATCCCTTTTACATAGAGAAAAGAAATTGAATATCACCAGAACTATCATGCCTAATGCCCCCAATGCCAACTACCCCTGGATTTCCCTGAGATGACCCGTCAGTATTGATTTTAAGCACTCCAATTACTAGAGGTGTCCACTGCCCCACACAATTGATAGGATGCGTGCGCTACCTTGTGCCATTTGCAGAGCGGGTGTGTGGAGCAGAGGGAGTGTCACTAGGAGGAGAAAAGGAAAGGTGAGAGAAAATACCAGCATCTACAAGATTCAAGCCAATAGTCACATCACATTTAGCTTGGAGAGTTTCATGTAGAGAGTTAAGAATTTTCCCCCACAAGAACCTAAGCTCTAAATGCACATCCTAAAAGATCCTCTTATTTCTCTCCAGCCATATATGCCACAAAATAAAGGAAGGACCAATGGACCAAGCAATCTAAAGAAAAGAAGCCTTTGAAGCGGGGTGGCCTAAATGATCCTAGAATTCTGACAGAGAGGAA